>CAOLHI010001249.1:95000-412977 GCA_948474755.1 Ctenosaura bakeri
CTGGAGTGGAAAAGCTCAAATTTGCCAAGAAACAGCTTATCAATTTGTGGGAGACATTGGCCCCTTCCACACGTGGGCAGCGGAATGGGACAAGCCACACCAAAATGAGGCTTACCTTGTTCCGTCGCCGCACGGAGCAGCACATTTAACTGCTCTACACGCAGCAGCATCCTGCGGCGTCTTCGGCGCCCGGCAGCACCCAAAATGGCGGATTTTGACTGGCGGAGCCTCTCCGCCAATCGGAGAAGCTCGCCAGTCAGAAATCCCGCCCCTGCCCGATTTGCAGGGATGCCCTTTCGCGCATCCGCAAATCCTCACGGGCGCTGCGACAGGGCTGGACGGGGCTGCACGCCCCATGCTTTTTGAAAACCACTTGAAAAGTGGTTTTCAAAAAGCATGTGGTGCCGCACTTCCTGTCGCCCCGGCGTGGATTGGGGTGTGGAACTACACAAAAGTAGTCCACCCCAATCCACGCTATGGTGTAGACGACCTCCGTTAGAGGTCGCTCTACACCATTCTTTTACCCCGTGTGAAAAGGGCCATTGTTACTGCTGCTGAGGGTTTGTGTGTATATGTATGTTAGAACAATATAGTTAAGAAAGCATGTAAAGCAGTTTGATAGTCACTTTCAACTATCATGGTTCCATTCATTGGAATCCCAGGACTTGTAGTTTAGTAAAGTTCTTAGAAAATTCTGCTGAATCTTTCTGAATTTTGTTCAACTGCTGTCAAACAGCTGTAACTGTGTAGCACAGATACGCTGATAGGAAAGCCAAAGGATAGAAGGGAAGTGATTGATGCAGTCATGCTTTGCATTGCAAACCTGTATGGGGTGTTCTGTGCTGGAATCCCCAGTTGTAAGAATGGAAGGGCATGGGTGTTACACTGGCTGCTTTTAGGTTGAACTCTGAAGGTAAACTAGTATGGTTCTTCACATAGAAACATGAACAGAGTATTGAATTCCTTGATGTTTTGGAGAAATCATCACTTTTAGTAGCAAGAATCTTGAGTGCCATATCACGTAGCCTGTCATAGTAATGGGGGTGGGGTAGTTGTAGACGAGGGAGCAACTTTTTAAAAACTCCTCATTCTTACTGAAATCAGTGGGAGGCAATAATCTTTCTGCCAGGTTGGAGCAGATGTAAAACTATGCCATTGTTCAGGGCATAGATGTGGACTGGTGGAGGACAGGCTACAGCATAAGAGAGAGAGAGAGTGTGTGTGTGTGTGTGTGTTAAATCAGCAGTCCACTGAATCTCCCTGCTTCTCATGAACACTGTGTGTCAGCATAGGACTAAAGGTTGGAATGCATGTTTCCCCATGTACCTTAGCCCTGGGAGACTTCACAGTAGCAGCACAGACTACAGAAAAAGATAAAGAAGGAATCTGTGTGTAGTCCTTACAGTGAGACTTAAGATAGAGTCCTATCATTTCTCATTTGGCATGACTCCAGTAAAATAACTGCGCTATCATCCAAACAAAGATGTATTCAGAGTGAGCTGTGAAACTGCAGAAGGTGCATTTTTGCATCACTTTTCACTTATGGAAGATTAAAGCTCAATTAAAAAAAAAGATGGAAGAAAAATGCAGAAAATTACAGAACAATAAATCTGATTTCTATTCTAGATAAATTGGTGGAAAGCCTTACCAGATTAATGGGTAGAAATTTAAACTTAAAATCATTAAAAATGTTTATTTTATGCATTTTTATCCTCCATTTTAGCCCCAAAATTTTCTCTGAGTGTTTATCAATGCATTAAAGAATAATTAGCTAAAATCAGAAAATGATAACACACATAAAGTTTTGAGATAGCTGATGAGAAAGATGACAACTAAAATCAGCTCAAACCAGTGCTACTAAACAGTGATACTAAAATGGCAACTGAAAGGTCTTGACAATTACAGCCAGCTCTCCACATCTGCTGGTTTCACTTTTGCAGATTTGATTATTCATGAATTATTTGCTGGCCCTTTCCACATGAGGAAGTTAAAACGGGCCAAGGCATCCTGGCACGGAGGTCGTCAGCACCTTGGATCGGGCTAGGTCCAGACTACTTACCTTAGTTCCGCACCTTAGTCCAATCCAAAACGCCCCAAAGTGGTCCTCTAGCACGCTAAGTGAAGACCAGAAAAATCTGGTCTTTCAATTTTCTGGAGCACACCATTGCATTCCTGCTGACTTGTGCAGATGCACAGGCTTGCACCAATGCGAGCCTGCGATCAGCGGAGGGTGGGCTGTGGGCATGGCCAGCTTCAGTGGTTGGTCTGGACCCACGAAGAAACAGGAAGCCGCCATTTCCAGCGGATCTGAAGACCTCACACTGCTCCGATTCGCCCTGGGTTAATGGAGGAGCCCTGCAGAAGGACTTAAGGGAAAGTCTGTATTACTTCGGGCCCAGAAGAACCGGTAAGTAACGGAACGGAGCGATTCATTCGCCTCATGCAGAAAGGGCTGCTGTCACCTCTACTGCCTCCCTATGTTATTTTTAATAAGGATTGCAAGCCTCATGAGACTAAGAAACTGTGAATGAGGCTTGTAAGTCCCTATTAAAAATGCTGTGGGGCAGCAGTGGAGGTGGCAGTAAGCCCCACCAGCCCCCCCTTCTGTCTTGTGAAGGAACTCTGATGCCTCAAAGGAATCCACAGTGGGTTGAAAATGGTGATCATGCCTTAATTGTGTGTTAAATATGGTTTGGGAAGGCCTAAAGTTATTCACGTTTTTTCACTTTCATGGGGGCCCTGTGTCCATAGGCCTAGCGAATATGCAGGGAGGACTGTATACAACAAGTGAATTCATCTGCAGCCCAAAAGAAAAAAAAGTAGCTGCCAGGGCAGGTCTTCCTAGGAAGGACACCCTAATACTGGGCTCATTATATGCCTTTCCTCTGAAAACAGCCCCCAAATCAAAAAAGGATGGCTGAAGAACCTGCTATTAAGTAGAGAGAGATGACTGCCTTAGGCACATTTGGGGCATCAAACAATGTGCACTCTGAAAGGACAGAAAGTATTAGTTATTCTGTTCATCATGGGAATATTTTTCCTGCCAGGGAGCAGAAGAGGCACTTGGGGGCTTTTCTTTCTCATGTACTGAATTAAATTGGCTTGGTTTAGGTATCATCTACTTTGATATAGATAGGGGGCAGGCAGCTCCATATATATTGGAAAAGTGTCATGGGCCAAACCATTCACTCTCAAAAAATCTGTTTATAGTCATCATCAACTTATTGAAAGAATTGATACCATCCTAGGGATGGTGCCCTGGAAACCAACAGTGCACGCTAAACTTGCACCATCTGTGTCACTTCCTTTGGTATTTTTTATATGAAGTGGCATAAAATAATCTCATACACGGTTACAGTAACTACTCAGAATTTGTGTTTGTAAGCAAATAGCTAGTGTAATCTACTGAATAGGGTTAGACTGGAATGTAGGAGCCCTGAGGTCTAATTCCTGCCCCCACCCCAACCATTAGTCTTAAAACAACCGGGTGGGAAAGTTCTCTGAGCAACAGATTTGTCCAGAAGATAATATCAACCATGAGTTTTTCATCAGCCTTAAGGTTCCTTCTGGCAATGACAAGTATTGAACTATGTAAAATATAGCCATTGGGAAAGCATTTCTGAAACAAAATAAGTTTGTTTTCTTCTGGATCATTTAACTGGAAAGGAATGAAAAGTATTATTCAGAGTAATTTTTTTCTTGTGGTTTTTGATACAGGGTCACTGAAAATCCAAATATTTTATAGCCCACTATAAAGGAGCTCTTTATCTTTTCTCCTAGCTCCTTCCATGGTGTCACATTTAACCAAACTAGGAAACTGCCGATAATGGAAATGTTTGCAGATTACACGTTGGGCAATAAATAAGATCAATTTCCCATGCCAGCCAAAATAAAGATTCCTTATCATTGTTTAAACCTTTCGCTCTTTGTGATGCCTGCTAATATTTTAACCCACAGTAGTTAAGAGGTGCTATTTTCTGCCACCACCCCTCTCCTAAATAGAACACACAGCTGTATTTATCTTTTAATGAGATGTCACAGTATAAAAGAGCACATGGTTCCTTAAATTCGAGTTGCAGATCATAGCTAGTGGGTTGTGTTCAGCTGGATGATCTTTAGGAAATGGAGCCATTCTACATATTACTAATTTTGTTTCACCTTTACAGGGCTGTCACACCTATCTGCCCACGAAAATGCACCTGTGACTTGGCAAGGAGGGTGCAGTGCTACCAAGTTGGAGAAGTGCCTAAGGAGATTGCATTGACTACCAGGAGAATTCATATCAGTCACAGCAAGATCAAACAGCTCAAGGTAGAATGGTTTCTTCTCTCCTTCTTTCCCCTCCTCTCTCTATTCCATCCATCCATCCACCCACCCACCCTTCCCATTCATTTGGGTAGATGAGGGGTGATTATATAATTAAGAATTGTGCATAGAAGATACAATTTTGGCAGGGGAAACTTAAAAGTATTGAGGGAGAACTACTTCTAGAGAACTGGCTTCTTAATTTCTAAAACTGGGATGGGAAGACATCTGGCCTCTAGATGTTGTTGCACAGCCAGTTCAAATAGACCTAGCCAGCGTACCTATTGATGAGGAATGCTGGGAGTTGCAGTCTAGCAACATTTTGAGGATTTCATGATTCCCATCCCTCTTTGAAAAGAATCAGGAACCACGTTGTTCTCCCATACCGCTGCTCACTTACAGACCTGTGCATCCTCACATAGCCAAGTGCCACCAAATGGAATATAGGTTTATTTCTGAGTACTGGAGTGGGCTACAAAGTTCAGTTCAAGTGAGAACATATCATCTTTTATGTGGTCCATATACAACTCACAAAATACTGTAGTGTTAGCTTTCAAAATTTTACAGGGAACATCCTCATTTTCTGAGTTAAACAAGAACAGGGGTTTGGGTGGGCTGGGGAGAGAGTGCTTCCGACAGAAAACTCTAGAGAAATCTAGTTTGAAAATACAGCATCTGTTTGTGTAGCCTGTTGTTTTTAATTGTTGTTGTATACTTTCAAGTCATTTCTGACCTATGGTGATGTTCATTTAAACCTGTGGATTTTTTGGTGTGTGTGTGAGATTTGTTAGGAAGGGGTTTGACTTTGCCTTCCCCTAAGTCTGAGAGAGTATGACTTGCCCAAAGTCAGCCAGTGAGTTTCTATGGCTGAGTGGGGATTCAAATTCTTTTCTCCAGTCATAGGTTCTTTTTGCACTACACTGTTATAGTGCTTTTATTCCACTTTCAATATCCTATGGAATCCTGGGGTTTGCAGTTTAGGGAGGGGCATTTAGACTTCTCAGTTAGAGAACTCTTTGACCTCAGTAAACTATAAACCCCAGAATTCCACAGGATGTTGAAAGTGGAATAATAGCACTATACAGTGTAGTGCAAAGAGGCCCAAAGTCCAACAATCAAACCACTAAACCACACTGGCTCTCATACTATGCATATTTATGTTGAGGGATGTTCTGTTTATTTTACTGAGACTATGCATGTATGTATCATCTTAATTTTAAAAAATGGAAGTTGGTGAGCAAAAACTAGGGAGAGACAATTGGGTAGACTAAGTCCAGAGTGGCGATTAAATCTATGTTGCACACTATAAAAAAAAGATAATTGAAAACAAATTATGAGCTTTACTTAGTGGTTAGTGGTTAGAGAGTGATGGAGTCCTGATATGAAACAATGATTCTCAATGCAAGACTTAGTTGATAAATTTAAGTGTGTCTGATGATGCAGCTTGCAAGCTTTGAAAACTTCACTGGCTTCTTCATCATGATGCAGCCAGTTGGTGAAAACAATGACAGAATGCGCAAATTATGACTTGGGACAGATTACAGTATATTATTTTCACTGTTATCAATACTGCATGTGTTCCAGTGCCAGCAGCACATATATAATCCACCTCACAAACATATGTTCATGGCCAATAGAGATAATGGAAGTAGTAATGCAACACATTTGGAGTACCAAAGATATACATTATTTTCGCCAGCAACTGGGTTTAGGCAGTGGGCAGTAGCAGCTGGTGGTTTCCACATCAGTTGGGCAGTGAATTCACTCCAGGTTTAGTTCAAAATTTAAAAGAGATGTTCAGGGTGCTGAAGCCCATGCTGAAAATAGCTTTAGCATCTTGAATATCTTGAAAGTCTAGAGTACCATGCAGAGTGGATTCATCACCTCACTAACATGAATTCTACCAGCTGTCACTGCCAACAGGACTACACATAAGTTACCAGACTCAAACTGGGAAACATCAGTTTTCCAATCCCGTATAGTGTTCAATGCCTGGACTCTCATTTGTAGAATAAATGAATAATGAAACTGATAAATCTTTTAAGAAACACAGAATATCTTTCCCCCTATCACAATCGTTCATAGAGAGGTAAGTTTTATAATGTGGTTTTCTAGGAATGAGTCTGTGAAAACCTGGTCCTGAGCTCTAGACTTGGCCAGGACTTTACAAGGCTTTTACTTGCCTCTTTATATGGCTTTATGTAGCAGCATAGGATAATTGCCACTATCCCTCTCACCCCTCTTCTTCTTTCACTTTACCTTTCTTCCTCTCTGCAGCAAAATAAGATTTCTTCTGGCTAATGCAAGTTAGAAGTTAGCAACAGGTCAACGTTTGTGTATTTATTTTCCATCAGTTGCATGTACCTGATCTATTTATAGATATTTTGATGCCATTTTTCAGGCATCAGGTAATTTACTCTTATAGTATGAACTATATATTTATTCAGTATTGGCCATTTCTGCACTAGACTGTTATAGTGCTATTATTCCATTTTCAACATCCTATGGAATCCTGAGGTTTGCAATTTATGGAGGGGCCTCAAACTTCAGGATTCCATAGGATTTTGAAAGTGGAATAATAGCACTATAACACTTTAGTGCAGAAATAGCCATTGAGTCCAAAGCAACCTATTCCCAGGAAAGTGGGCATAGGATTGCAGCTGTGAGAAGAAAGAAGGAGTGAAAAAAAATCTTGCCAAGGCTTTTTCTTTTTCTTTTTGAAATTAAAGTCTGTATCTTCTTCATGCTTCTTTGTGGTCTCCCTGCAAGCAAAAACTCCACAACATTTTAGTTCAAGAAATGTGCATCCATTGCTAGGTGGAATTAACTCCATGTGTACTCATATGTGCCTGAAAGAGACTGAGAGAGAGAGAGTACAATCACTAATGGTGTCAGCCAAAATTAAGGGTCATTATACCATGACAAAGCTTTCACAAGGCGCCATAATCAATCTTGTTTCACTGACAAGTGTGTATTTCTAAGACATATGAAGATAGATTTGTAGATTGCAGCCAAAATTTACTTGAGCAGTTCTAAAACATGAGACAAGACAAGCAAACTTTCTTATACAAATAGGTCTCTATTTGCTCATTAGTATAAAATATAACCAAATTTCAAGAGCAAAAAATAATAATAAATGTATTTGTGTGTCATGATCAGAAAGAAAAATGGCGTTTCTTTATCAGTTTAAATTGGGTATCTTATCATTTACTGACCTGATAACAACAGCAATACAAACCTGAAGGGTGCCTTTGCAAAAAACAATAATTCAATGTCTGGAGGACTTAAAATTTCTGATACAAGAGTCTAAAAAATGTGCAAATAATGAACTTGTAATCCATGCGTCTAATCCTTCCCCTTTCTAGCCAGCTGAGTTCTTTGCAGTTCTTAAACTGATAAACACTAAATTGATAAACATTTTGATATTCTCCACCAAAACACAGAAAAAGAATAATAGGTTACAAGTGAGGTCTCAACGAAAGTTTTCCATTTTTCAGTAGCCAATGCTCTCCCAGAAATACAGGGTTTTTTAATTTGTTTTTCATTCCATTTTTTAAAAAGATTTCTTTCTTTCTTTCCTGTTCAAATTTTTTTTTTAAAAAAATTGAACTTTATTTAAACTTTCTTCAACCATTCAACACATCCATAACATCAATGAGAATATAATACATGAAATGCATAGGTGTATACTGTACATTTTACATACCCAAAAATACCCATATTGTTGAATACATATATATCTAAAACAATACGCTACACACATTGCATGTGTAGCCCTACCGCGAAGATCCAAAGAGACCTCACCACTTTCTAGGAAATTATCTCTAATTTTACACACCACAGGCTGCATTAACTTGTTAGTTCAAATGAAAGTAACTCATTAATTAATGGGAACTTAGTATGTCAATGCATAAATAAATTGAATCTACTCTAATTGGGACTGATAATTAGATTTAGGACCATATTCTTCTGTATATAAAGGAATGATAATATAAGGGAAGAGGATCATCAAATCAATCTTGAATACTGAAGAAAAAAAGAAAAGGATTAGAGTTGCAAGAACAAAAACAAGCAAGTGAGACCCCCCCCCAGCGACAACAGAAGCCATAAAATTAACATTAACTAACACCTGCCCTATCTGAATATTTTCTGCTATCAAGAGCTCACAGATATTGGATAAGGGGCCCATAGAAGACTTTAATTTGAAGAAAACATTTTCAAGTTATTATTATTTTTTTTATTTTTTTAATGATTTGCCTAGAAAAATTTCATTATCTCACATTTACTTGCACTTTCCACTATATTGAAAAATGAATTAAATTAGGGGATTTTAGGTCCATAATCTTAGAGTATACTGACATAGCCAAAAGATTTGCAAGTTCACAATTAATGTTTCTCACAGTATTAATGAAAAGATTAGATATAACAGGTGATATGCCTGAATTTATGCTTGACTTTTCCAATAGTAAGTTTTTTCAGTTATATATTGATACCATGGCAATGGATGCAATAGGACCTCAAGCTCATGTTATTTTTGTAAAATCAAACATGCTCACAGTTGATCCCAAAACAAACTAATCATTACAGTAATTTGTAATCCAAAACAATAAAGAAATATATCAGGTTCATTCATTCTCTGATTTGGGTTTTCTGGGTGGGGGTGGGGAAATACAATTCTACATATACCTGTAAATTTTTCTTTCTTCTGCTATCAACTTAAGTACTTTTAGCCCTGTACAACTGGCAGTCTGAATAAGAATTATGTCTTACTTCAGTGGTAAGATACCCTGAACAAAGTGGCTTATGTCTATGCATAGAACTGAAGAAGCTGCCATCATATGCATCTATTCCTTTACAAGGAACAGTGGGATTATGTCTAATCAAATATGCTTAGACAAGTTATACTACTTGTCCTACTGTACTGGTGTTAATACAATCATAAGCATGTTTTCTCAGAAATTCACTGAGTTCAGTGGTATTTATTTCCAGTTGTGTCACTGGCACTTTCTGCAACTTACCTGCATCCGGCACAGTCGTGCGGGAATCACACAAGCAGCCTCTTCTCTGAGGCTCTTGCGTCCCCGCTGCTTCTGCTCTGCAGCAGCTGCCTGCCAGCCAGCCAGCCAGGAGGCAGCATGAGGGCTCTGCCTCTTCTTTCAGCAGCACAGCCGGGTATCTTCCCAGGCTGCGCTGGGGGAGGAAGCGCGAAGGCCACGGCTCCGGAGCTCTGCATGGATGGTAAGTGTGTGTAGCACCCCGGAGCGATGCGCAATCACACACCATTTTCGGCTAAAAGCCAAAAATGATATAGTGCACAATTGGCACCTACCAGCCCCAGCAGCATTGCGCGATTGTGAGGACATCATCTGAACACTCTTGCAATCGCACGATGCTCCAGGGGCCCTTTTGCATGAGAAATGCCATGCAAAAAGGGCCTCAGAGTACTTTAAAAGTCTTGCACATATTCTATGTTACTCCTCTAGAGGGCTCCAGTTTGCCATGAAAAATGTGCCATATTCAGTTTGGCTGGATTGTACTCACTTAACTTGACGAGACTCCACAACTCCCATTCATTTGAATAGATAATGTTCCTAATTGTTTGTGCTGATTCAGTGGAGGTGTTGGTGATGCTCCATTGCTGAACTGATCTTGCCAAAAATAATTTTGTCTTGGCATTTATCCCCCAGGTCATTGATTTCCAGAGAATGTTTTCCCTTGAAGAATTTGTCCTGACCTGCAGTGGGACAGAATCAGTGGAAGCTAACACTTTCAAAACTTTAGATACCTTAAGGACCCTGGAACTCTGGAAAAACAAACTAAGGCACATACCATCCTCACTCCCAGAAAAACTTGAAGTGCTGAAACTTGGTGACAATTTAATAAGTGTTTTACATGAATCTGACTTCGAAGGTTTAAAGAATTTAAGGGTGTTTGACATACAGAGCAATTTGATTTTGTCTCTTTCTTTTATTACTCTTTCCTCTCTCAGAAGTTTAGAGAGCTTGACTCTGGATGGAAATAATATGGAGTCTGTGACTGGACCATTCCATCTCCCCAACTTAAAGTATCTTAGCATAGAGAATAATAAGTTGCAATCTTTCTCTGAAGACTTTTTCACATCTCTTCATAGTTTGCTGTTTCTCAATTTAAATGGTAATTTACTGACTGACATGCCCCCAGAACTGCCCAAATCTTTACTGTCACTGAAGTTAGAAAGAAATCAACTCAAAAGGCTGAGATCTGGAGATGTGAAAAGACTGGCAAATTTGTCAGAACTTTTCTTGTCAGAAAACCAGCTTTCATCAGTTGACGGTATACAGCATCTTTCCAGTTTAACAAGACTGGAGTTAGCTGGAAATAAACTCCAAACAATACCAAACAGATTACCAATCACATTGCAGAAAATTGATTGTAGCAAAAACCTGATAGAGAAAATTCAAGCACAAGAATTCCAGAATCTTCAGGACCTCAAGCATTTGTTCCTTGACAACAATATTGTTACCACATTTGAAGATGGGGCACTTCAAAAATGCACACTGCTGTCCAATTTAGCACTTGAACAAAATCTGCTTCATTCTATTCCACTACGGTAAGCAAGAATTCTGATTTTTTTAAAAAAACTTATTTTAAAAGTACATTTCCAGACACGGGGCACTGGAAAAAGTGTAAACATTGTAACCATCAGTGGTAGTACATACCACAACCCAGCCAGAAGAGGATATTTCTGAAACAGACTTCCATGCTTTAAAAAAAATCTACTTGTGCCACAGTCCAAACAATGTAATTACTGGGATCACTGAAAAGCCACTGGGGGAATCTGTCCCCATCCAGATATCATTGGATATTAAGTCCCATCAGGGCCAGACAATATATTACATAGTCAGGCAAGACAAGAGTTGGAAGTTCAACAACATATAGAAGACCACATGATACCCAGACCAGTGAAACCCAGCATCCTTCCATTTGAACTGCTCCTAATGCTGCCAGTCAGATGCCATGCTGCAGCTATTCTTATCTTTTCCTTCACATATTCTTTTGTAAAAAGAAAAAAAAAAGATTGAAACAGCATAGAAAGGCATGGGAGAGTTACAAATGGAAGTCAGCATTGTCTGAACCCACTGTAAAATTCTGTAAATGAGGCAGAGTGATTACAAAATAAAAACCTTGTCTGGAAATACCTCAGGTTCCATTCTCTCACACCTCAGCTTTTTGATGAAGAGCAGCTCCCCACTCAGTAACACAGTTCTCTTGGTGCCTTGCTAGCACTTGGCTTAAGGCTTTCTGATGTCTGTTGTAAAACTGGAATCCTGAGCTGTGTGGCAGAACTGTAGAGTGCCAATGACAGTATCTTAGGAAAGATCAAAGTGTATATGGCATATGTACCATTTATTTTGTTATTTTGGAAGGAAAGCTAGGTTTTACTGTCTGATTTCTCAAGCAAATAGAAGGACTTAAGGTTCGTTAACCTCAACCATCATGTTTCAGAGATGAGTCTTCCAGAGCCCAGGCCCAGATTACAACCGAGTTTGGACTGTGGGCAAGAAGCCAGGTTTAAATTCCTATTATTAACTTGGTGGCATTGGGGCATGTCAGGGTTTCTCATCTTAGGTTTTTGTGAGGAGAAATGAAACAGAGGCTTAAGACTATTGTGAGGAGAAATGAAACATGTGCTGTAAAATGTTTGACGTGTTTATAGTTGCTACAGAAATAATAAACAATGCATGTTTCTTATTTTCCTTTTCAGCCTTCCACATAAGCTAGCCAGACTGGATCTGAAAGGAAATAGCATACAAAGAATTAAAGAGCAAGAACTGTCACATCTTCAACACCTACAGGTTTTAAATCTACGGAACAACAAATTATCCACTTTAGATTACAGTCTTTTGAAATATTTGCCTCGCCTCAGGTACTTGTATCTGGATGGCAACCCGTGGAATTGCACTTGTGACCTCCTTAAAACCAGAAAAGTGCTCGTGGCTAAAGGCACAGATGTTAAAGGGGGACACTGTACATCACCAACAGAAAGCAGGGGTGAAAACTGGATGTCTTCCAAAAGGATCCTGAATTTGTGCTCACTCAATGATCTGCATTCATCTGAAGAGGGGAAAGAAACTGGAAAGAAAGGAAATGTTGATGATCCCTCCACTCTCAGAGTAAATATGGACGATTACTATGACTATGACTTTGATTAAGCTTACCCAGAACTCAGGTTTAACTCATTTCTCTCCCAAACCACAACTGAGACATTTCTTGAGGCTTATGAAATCCTGTGCAATAAGATGTCCCTCAACATTACTCAGATGCATCTATGGTTCAACAGTTAAATCTCTTTTCCTTTGTCTGCTTATCTAGATGGGACAATCTACTGCCATATTATTATCACTTAGATAACATTAAGATATATACTCTCACACAGTTACCTGGTATTACTTATATCACAATTATTATTATTATTTTAGTCTTTAAGATACAATGGGTTACTCTGTGGGGTTTTGTTTTTGCTGCTGCAGTTTCTCATTCCTTTGGAAACTGTATCCAAAGCTGCACATGAACACATTAGTTAGCTGAGCATGTGTGTGTAGGTGTAGTCCTTTTTGAAAACAATTAAATGTGGTGTCGCCAAACGCAAATATACAGAAATCAGGAGAGCTCAAATAAATTTTCCCTAAAGTTTGCCCGTTGTAATTTCTGTAATGTTTGTACATCATTTCTGGAATGTAGTTCGTTTTAACTGAACAGTTAGGGAATCTTTGGGTATGATGTATCACTATCCAAGGTTTGTTATTTTCCTTATATCCTGTTTTAATTCCAAATGGGATTCAAAGCAGCAAGTTAGGCCATTTCCGCACTAGCCTGTTATAGCGCATGATTCCACTTCAACCTCCTCTGGAATCCTGGGGTTGGCAGTTTCGGAGGGGCCGTCCGGCCCCTCCCGAAACTGCAAACCCCAGGATTCCAGAGGAGGTTGAAAGTGGAATCATCGCGCTATAACAGGCTAGTGTGGAATTCCAGGATTCCAGAGGAGGTTGAAAGTGGAATCATCCCGCTATAACAGGCTAGTGCGGAAATGGCCTATTATCTTCGACGAAGCAGAGGACCAGGAAACGAGCCATGGCTCGGTGCCATGGCTGTCATGTGCCTTGACGTCCCCGACTTACGGCTATCCTGTCGTATGAAAGGGAAGTATTTTATTTTTTCAGTGGAATTTTTCCCCCCACATGCTGCTGCCACTAGAGGTCGCTGCGCGCGGCGGAAACACGTGCTGCCGCCAAAAAGCCACCCCCGCAGGCGGCCAAGAATCTCACTCTCTCCGGTCTCCTCCGGGAGCCGTACGGAGACGCCCTTTCCTTTGGCGGGGCCACGTCATTCGCTCCAACAACCCGGAAACGACACTGGGCGGCGGCTCCTCGGCCAATGGGCGGCCCGCGCGTAGGCCGGGAGGAAAGGTCAGGGCAGGGATGGAGATGGCGGCGCTCACAGAGGTTGCCGGGCAGATAAAGCCGTGTCCGTGAGGGGAAGGGAGGCGCGATGGTGTGCGCCTCGCGCTACGGCTGAGCCTCCCGCGGAACCCTCTCGGCTGCCTTGCCCGCCTCCCCCTCCCCCGGCCGCCGCCGCCGCCGCCCTCAGCTCCCTTCCCTCCGCCGCCGCCTCCTCCTCCCCAATGAGCGTCGCGTACGAGCTGCTGTGGCGCCTGCTCCACGTCCTCCTCAGCCTCCAGCGCGCGCTCTTCGCCTGGGTCCGCGGGTGCCTCCGCGGGCGCCGCTCGTGGCTCAGCCGTTGGCGGTGGCGCGCGGCCTCGGCCGCCGTCGCGGCTTCGCGGGCTCTCTGGCACCGGCGGCGGCCGCCGCGACGGGACCCTTCGCCTTCCACAAACCGGCCGCGGCGGGGCGGAGGGTGGCCGGCGGCGGCGGCGGCGCCCGGTGGCGGAAGGACGTGAAGTCGCTGCAGAAGCTGCCGGGCCATGTGGGGCTGGTGGTGACCGAGGAGGAGCAGAGCTACGCGGACGTGGCCAGCCTGGTGGTGTGGTGCATGGCGGTGGGCATCTCCTACGTCAGCGTCTACGACCACGAAGGTGAGTCGCCTCCGGAGCCGCTTTCCCCCGCGGCCGCCCCACCCTGGGGTTCCTCCGCCTCGCCCGCTTTCCTCCTTCGCCGTTCCTTTCTCTGAGGAGTGCATGACCTTGGTGTGCCGTGTTGGCTGATCCAGGCGAGCTCCCTTTCTCTCATTCGTGGCCCGCGGTCTCCTAGTAGTCTTAAGCCCCTTTTCGATCGGGGGTCTTGTTTTCCTTCCGAAAACGTCCAGTGTGGTCCGATTTCGGAAATTGAGACGGGTGAGGCCTGGTTACTGTCTCGGTGGGAAACCCTCAGGAAGAGCCTGCGATCTCAAGTTAGGATAAAGAAAGTAATCGTGCCCGAAAGCGTGGAGCGACGTTTCTAGTCCGAATTGACAATGGCCATTTCCGCACGAGGCTGTCTAGCGCGATGATTCCACTTTCAACCTCCTCTGGAATCCTGGGGTTTGCAGTTTCGGGAGGGGCCAGCCGGCCCCTCCCGAAACTGCAAACCCCAGGATGCCAGAGGAGGTTGAAAGTGGAATCATCGCGCTAGAACAGCCTCGTGCGGAAATGGCCAATGAATGTTGGGCAAGATGGACCCGTGATCTGTCTGAGTGTAAAGCAGTTTCTTATGTGTTGAATAAACATGCATAAGATCTCATCATGGCATTGTTGAGATGTAATATGCATGCGGTACAGTCTTGCTTGCTTAGGTTTAACAATGCCTGCTCACAGTTAAGTTGTAAAGAGAATTTGCAGCCTTATTGTGGCCCAGGGTTTTGAGACAGAGAGAGAGGACCGATTTCATCAGAAGCAATGCCTTAGTTGTCTTAGAGCAGAGCTTTCCAGACTTTTCATGTTGATGACACACTTTTTAGACATGCATCATTTCACAACACGGTAATTTGGTAAGTGGAGGCAGCCCCTTTACCCAGGCCTGGCCCACTGCGGCCGCAGGAGAGGCAGCCCCTCCACACAGTAGGTTTCTGTGACATATCTACACACTGCAGCCAACACACTGATGTGTGGCAACACACAGTTTGGAAAGCTCTGTCTTAGAGCTTAAAGCCCTTTGTTTTTGCTGCAGACTAAATCAACTGTCTTTGAAAATGGTTTAGGTTTCAGGGAGGATAGAGAGAAGGACAACACTGGGCCCTCAGTATTGGCTATTGTATAGTTCCAGGACCCCTGGCGGATGTCAAAATTTGTGGATGCTCATGGTGTCCTTTATATAAAATGGCTAAATAAAACTTTGCCTTTTGGATTTTTTTTTGTTATATTATCAAACCATGGTTGGTTGAATTCGTGGATACAGAATCTATGGGTATGGGCAGCTGGCTATAGTCCTTTTTCCCCACCTTTTTTCCTTAAAGGAGATATGCCTTTGACAGGTAGTGTTGTTTGGGCATTGAACTATGACTCTAGAAACCAGTGTTCAGCTCCCCACTGGACCATGGAAACCTACTGGGTGACATGTCACATGCTCTCAGTTCTGGAAAACCCTATATGGTCACCGTAAGCTAGAAGCTTAAAGGCACACTACCACAACATATGCCTTTCCAAAGTAGAGGGTACTGAGGTATCCATATCCAAGTCTTCAGTAGATGAAGTCTTCAGTTTCATCTATTCACTCAGTTTATTTATTCTTTTAGTTGCTATAGTTTCTGCACATTTGGTCTGTGGAAAGGCTTACTGAGATATATCTTAAGAACTGGGGACAGTTTTGAGGTAAAATTTGTAAACGGGAGAGGTGCCAGAGGATTGGAGATGAGCTAATACTGTCTGTGTCTTCAAAAAAGAAGATCTGGAAAGCCACAAGCCAGGCAGCCTGATTTCAAAACCTGAAAAAAAAATTACAACAGATTTTATAGGAGTCTGTTCGCAAGTATCAAAATGCAGTGGTTAGTAGGCGCCAGCATGGGTTTGTCAAGACCAAATCTTGCCAGACTAACTACATATCTTCTTTTGATTTAGTAGATGTTTAGTTTAGTAGATGGGAAAGAATGCTGTGGATGACATTTCTTTGGATTTTAGCAACACATTGAAGTCTCCTGTGATATTTTGATTAGCAAACTGGCTAAATGTGGAATAGATGGAAACATCATTAGATGGATCCATAATTGGTTAGAAAATTGAGCTCAAAAATCTTTAATCAGTGGCCGTGCTTCATACTGGAAGTTCTCAAATTAGGTGGCGCTACAGAGTTCAGTCTTGGCAGGCACTCTTTAGTATTTTTATCAATAATGTAGATGATGCACTGCAGGGAATCCTTATCAAATTTGCAAATGATACAAAACTGGGAGAGGTAGGTAATACTTGGAATATAGGAACAGAATTCAACAGGATCTTGGTAAGCTAGAAAACAGGGCTTAAAAAAATAAAATGAATTTCAATAGAAACCAATACAAATTTTCTGCATTTAGACAATAAAAAACAAATGTGCAGATATGGGATGGGGAAAACATGACTCAGTGGTACTACATATGAAAAGGACTTTAGGATTATTGTTGATGGTAAGCTGAACCTGAATCAGCAGTGTGATGCTGCAGCAAAGAAGGCAAATGCTATCTTAACTTGCATTAATAGAAACATAGTTTCTGAGTGAAGGAAGTAATAGTCTCACTGTATTTTGCACTGGTCAGGTTTCATCTGGAGGGCAACAAGAATGCTAAGGGTCATGGAGAGCAAAACATACCTGGAAAGCTTGAAGGAGTTAGGCATGTTCAGTTTGGTGAAGAGAAGACTGAGAGGTGACATGATTGTACTCTTTAAATATCTCAAGGGCTGCCACAAAGAGGAGGGTACAGGCTTGTTCTCTGCTGCCACAGAAGGTAGAAGTATGGCACATAGCACCCCTTCCAATTCTGTGATTCTATGACAGGGGAAGGCTGTGTGGCAGAATATGTATCCACATGCCAGTTATTATTCTAGCAGAGAGAAACAGTGGGAACTGAAACTATTTTGTGTGGTAGTGTTTGTCCTATTGTTGATTTCATGGATTGTGGTGCGTTAAATCTAACTTTAACAAAAATAGCGGTCTCTCCTAACACTTGTTGCCAATTGCCTGACAAGAGGTGCTTACTGGTTATTCTAAGCGTTTATCCATCATGCCAGAACCTAATACAGCATTCCCTTCAGATTTGTGGATCTGACCTTCATGAATTTGATTATTCACAAGGAGTCCACTTGCCTTCCCATATTCTCCCTGTCCCATTCCCCTACCTTTTGCCAAAGCATGTGTGTCTTCCTTCCATGCACCCAGATAAAAATGCAAGCAAATGAGGGGGAGGACATGTGCACACCTTCTCTGTGCAGGGGACTGCCTCCTCCCATTGGCTTACCTTTTGCCTGGGTGACTGGAAGGAAGGCAGCACACCTGGGTAAAACACAAGCAAATTGGAGCAGGGGGAGCGCTCTCTTGGATTGGCAGGATTTACTTACATTTTTAGGTCAAGAGGCCACTGCAACTAGTTCCTGCAGCATAAGAACACTAGTAGTTTCAAGTGTTGTGCCACATCCAATTCCTGTATTAAGGGTTCATTCATGACAAGCAAGTTTGTCACTATACAAAGCGTGTTATCAGAATCCTGAATGCTGGAATATGAGAAATATAAGTAGCTCCCCTACAACCAGAATCCCCACTTATCCAAAGCTGAGGAGGGTTATATTTTGAGGATATAACAGCTGAGACTTGGACTTAATACTTGTTTCAGACCACAATGTGTGCTTGCTCAACTCTTCTGTTGGTTTGGGCTTGGTCCCACCCTTTTGTCCTACCCTGCCTCTTCTCCCCATCTGCCCTAATTCTCTGTCACAATTCTTCCTGTGACTATTATGCAAGCAAAGAGGTAACTGAGTTGCTTCAGCCATGGGCAAAGCTCTTTTGATTTCCACTGTATTATACTTTCTGCTTCCAGAAAACATGAAGGATCAGACAGTCCTTTGTGTCATAGGTGCAAAAACATTACAGCAGCGTAGTCCATTTGGTTTCTGTACATAAATTGTTTATTGTTCATGAATATTTATAAAAGACTTAGATCTGAAGATCTCAGTGTGGTGCACAACAGTACAGAAATATACGATATACGAAGTATTCAAAATTAAATACGTTGTTTACATTGTCCTTGAAATAGACAATAAATTGGACTGTGCAAGGCAAGTATGTTTTTAACATGTGTATGAAAACATAATGAATTGAAACATAGTTGACCTTCTGTAAACAAAAGATTCCTTCAATTAGAAGAGAGAATGAGGATCAGGCAGATCTTTGCTTTTTGGGAAAAGGGATTTTTTTTATCAATCCTTTCTTTACTTTCCATTCACCAACAACAGTGGCCCCTGAGTTGTGCTGGTAAGGAGGAGTAACAAAAATTGCCTCCTTGTCCCCTTCCTGTCTGCATATTTTGGAGTCTGGCTCTGTACTGAACCTTGTATACCTGGATATATTTGAAAATCCATGAAATATTTGATCATTTGATTCAAGATCTGAAGATCAACAATGTCTTGTTTTTTCCAAAACAAGACATTATTGATCTTCAGATCTTGATGTCCATGTCAGTTCTTTGATCTCAGGACTTTGCTTCTCCCTTTCAGTGAAATTTTATGCATGCCTGGGACATAAGCACCATTGTTTTCAGTATACATACTTGGGAGTAAGTGCTGTTGAACCAGTGAGAGGTCCAAGGAAAGACGCATCGTGTTTGGACTATTAGTCTGATGTTGCATCTGTATCTGAGATCAGATACTTTCCTTTATTCCATTCTCCAGCTTCAGGTTTGCAGATAAAAGTAGAGATGAGCAAATCTAAGCAGTTTCACTAGGCAGCTTGGTCCAGTTATAGGAACCAACCAGCTCCAGATTCTTCTCCATTCCATAGTTTGTAAGGTGGGTCGGAATCTTCCCAATAGCTGTGTTGAACTTTGGAAGCTTCCAAAACTGAATGCAACTGGATGTCTTGACCACTTTCCTAAGCCAGAAATAAATGACATCTGATTTGTTATGTCAACTTGCTAATATTGTACATCATTTTCCATAGCGTAGTGTGGATTGATTTAAATTAGGGTAAAGTAAATCAGCAAAAACAGAAAAGCATGTTCTATTTATAGTGTTTGTGTGCTGTGTTATGTTTAAAAAAAGTTTTTAGGATGAATCAAGCAATAAACAGGTTAAAAACAACAATAAATCATTAACTTTGATCACGTTTCCCATTTTTGCTACTTCATATATTTCTTGAACAGTAATGCAAACCCAGTCACCTAACTATGGTTTAGGAATGTGTTTTGCTTCTGGGGCTGAATTCCAATTTGGGAAAGGATTCAGAAGCAGCATTGTAGCAATGGCTAATGGTACAGAATGGGATCAGCTGCAATTGTTGCCAATTTCGAGCTTTTTTAAGGGCAGCTAAATTCATTTCATATGTACTCTGGATCGGCTCCAATTCAACAGGTTTTTGGAGCAGTTTAATTTTATGCATATCTATTTAGAAGATATTTAAACTTTAAATACTTGGGCTGGCATCCTGTTCAGTAGTGATGATATTCTAAATCAGGCTTATGATCTTGTAAATGTTTCATATTCACTGTTACAATTGTGGTACCATTGCCATGACTGCCACTTGCCCCTAAAACCCACCTGAAAAGCCAGGCAGCTGTACTGAGTAAAGAACATCTTCAGTGCTGGAAATGAGGGTCCATCCAGTTTGTTCCCACCAGTGAGTCACATGTGATGAGGAGTTGCAACAGGACCATACTTTTGCTTGTTGTACCTTGGCTTACTGGCAGGAGAGGGATATACAGATCATCATCCCTCAGTCTCCTGCTCACTGCCAGTACTGAAGAGCTCCTTTGCTTCAATATGGCTGCTTGGCACTTAAGATGGTTTTAGTAGGTTGGATTGGGAGACAGAGTGTAGCTGTGACATCATAGCTTTTGAGTCCTGTGCAGGATTTCAGACTTTCTTTTTAAAATAGCTGGGCATTTAAGAGCTCAGTGCTTTAAATCCTGTCTATATCTCTGAAAAGCTGTTTTGCTTCAGCACTGAGCAAGGAAATCCCAGCTCTTATTTGCAGTCAGGGATCAGAGGTAAGCTGATCCTTCAAGAGGAGAGAAAAGCATTGTGGTGTTTAATTCTTATAGCCTGTCTTTGCAGCTTTTTGTCTGTGTATGCACTTTGTATTATTTTCTCTCTATTCCCATACAATCAGTGTCAATGACGGTTTGTGATGTTAAGAACAGAAATATCGAAACTTGCGCCCTGGACAATTCTTTGTTTTCTGATTTCAAGTACTGTAGCTCTCATTTCTATTTTACTCTTCCTGAATGAGGTCCATCCTCTTAAAAAAAATCAAAAGCAAAATACTGTGTTCATCCTAAGTAGAAGTAAGTTTTTATAACTACTAGAGCGGATTGATACAATATATTTTCAAGAACAGTTGGCCTTCCACTTTCTCAGAGGTCAGGAGCACAGAACCCCCATGAAAGTAGAGAAACTATGGATATTGTAAGTGCCTCTCCAACCCATATCTGCCAAAAAAAATGTACCTGTATTGGCGTGGTAGCTGGCCTAGCCATGCACATGTTTTCTCATGTACTCACTCACTCACTTGCTTGGATGGGCAGAGGGGAAGGGGATGGGATGAGTGAGTGAGACGAAGGTGTCAGGGTTGAATGGCAAGAGTTCCTCCACCATACGAGCAGCTGCCACAGCCCCTTATCATTGCCCTTGCCTTCCTGCCACCGCTGCAGTTCTGCCTACCTGAGTTCCCTTTACCTTCCCTGCCTCATCCCACTCCTTCTACCCCAGTGGAAGAAACATAGTATTTATGTTTTTTAATTGATTTTTATGTATCTTGTTTCAAAACAGATGAACAGAACAGTTGAATGCTAATCAACATCCATACTTCAGTCACTTGATTGAAACAAATATATCATTATTCCCATATCACAAAATTGCCTCTCTGAAAACACCGATAGAAATTACTGCTTTTTAATCAGTCTTTGATTCCCAATGCAAACTCAGTTCTCCATGCCTCATTATCTGCATCTTTCTGCCAGAATTTATCATATATACTATTCCTGGCAGAGTTTCTCTTAGGCAAATTGTGTCTTAGAAATCTTAGAAAATGGGGCAGGAAACCTGTGATTTTTTTTTCATATTTTGTTGGAACCCAGGTTCCAGCAATACCACCCAGCTTGCTCAGAGGTCAAAGGTGAAGCAAATTGTAGTTCAACATCTACAGAGCCACACATTCTCTAACTCTGGAATATCAGCTTCCTCACCTGCTATATATTGGTTAATTCAAAACAATATTTCAGATAAGTTCATGTTGGTGCTCTTGAACAGATGTAGCTGATCTTGAGTAACAATAACAATTTATTTCAATTTGTATATAAGTAACATCATGTAGAGGGGTTACAGAGACATGGAAACAGTAGGTGCTGAGTTAGAATTACAGTCATTACAGTCCATGCACTTGATTATTTAAAGTTACAATATGTATGCTTTTTAAAATGGAAGTCGCTGATGTTGTAATTGCTTTATTTCAAAATTCAAATAAAACTTTTCCTTTGAGAGAGAAGTCTGAAGTGGTTGCAGTATGACCAAGTGATGTAAACTCTGCAGAGCATTAATTTCCCTTTATTTGTTCTTATGAGCACAATGCTTAAACTCATATGACTGCTTAGTCTCAAGTTAATATGCTGTGGTGTGAATCACTGGAAAAATATGAACAACAGAAACTTTTTTTCCAGATCGTTGAGTACATTTAAAGCTACAGATAAGCACATCAGTTTTTAAGATACTGTGCATTTGAATTAGATTAAAAAAGCGTTACAGTTTAAAGACTTCCAGTCTTGGATGAAGTGGCGGCTATATTGACTTAATAAATCTAAGAAGTAAGAACAACATAGACATAAATATTATACCTCTGTATTTTCTGTTTATCACTAATTCCTAAAGCAAGCAGACTTGACTGTCTCTGGTGTGTTCATGATAGACTTCTTCCCTTTATGCTTTTGTGAAACTGGGAACACAGATTGCATCTGCCATTTCCATGGATTGAACATTGCTAGGAGGACATGCTGTGAAGCTATCAGCAGTTTCTGACCAATGCTGCTACAATTTAGACTGCTAGAAGGTTGATCCATCAGTGAAATACAAATGATCCTCTCCAGTGATGATCTTGGATTATAGCCCTGATTCATGGACACATCTTGCTGGAATATTAAGGCCATCTTTAATCCATCATATGCTGGATCATACAGTGTGCCTCTTTGTAATTCTTGGGTTGTATTCATTCTTAACGTATTCATGTCATTTAATGGAGTAGAAAACATCAGAAATATTCACTCATTCAACTGTCATCATGTCTGCCACCATTGTGTAGTGTTGGAGATCTTTTTTGTCTTCATCAGTTGTGAGGGTTGAAATCAAAGTGCAAGTGGCAAGAAACTGTAAGGTTCCTTTTTGCAGAATGCTGAAGTTGTGTTTCTGACATTGTGTCATATGATTGTGAAATACATATTTTTAGGAATGTATTTTCATAGAAGACTAGAAATAGAATACAAACAACAAGGTAGCTGTGTGGTCCATAAATAAAAGAACCAGAGTTTTGTGATATCTTTCTTAGGACTACCAAAATATTACAAAAAGGTGATGTTTGCTTTTGAATTTAGCATACTTTATCAGAGAAGAAGATGTAAAAATTAGGGGGCAAAGAATGAAGCAAAATCCAAAAACGTATTGGTCTTTCCTTCTGAGATTTTCAATCAATCAGAAGGTGAACTGTGTGTTTATACATACATGTTATGAATTTAACAAATATGCAAGTTTTAGTTCCCCCTCAGCTCCTCCTTTCTGCAATTAGTTAACTTAGAAGTCAGTATATTATACTGACCATCTGTTTCTAGATATTTACTTCTTAAAGTACTTCATGTACCTGATTGTAGACAAGTCAGATAAAAACAAGACACTCAGACAATATGAACCATTTTAACAGGCTGCAAGTTTTCAGCTGTGGTACTAGTTTACCAAAAAGGAGAATCTGGATTGTCAAAACAAATTTGTCTTAATTTCTTCTCATGATTGTTTCATTTGGAACAAAAGCACTAGGCCTAAAGCTAGCTGTTGTGACCTAAATACCCTAAAGGTACTAGATCCTGTCTGATTTTGGAAGCTAAGCAGGGTTAGCCCTGGCTACAACTTAGATAGGAGACAACCAACACATGCCAGGAACTGTAGGCTACATTTTGGAGGAAGAAACTGGCAAAACCACCTCTGAGTATTTCATGCCTAAGAAAACCATATGAAATTCATGCGGTTGCCCTAAGTTGATATGCAGCTTTAAGGCACATAAACACACCCAAAGCTAGTTACTGTTCCCAACAAAATGAACCTATTCAATCTTTTTTTTTATTTTAGTTGATATTTAACCTTTCTCCCAAAATGGGTCACTAAGCAGCTAAAGCTTGGCTTGTTAACGCTTCAGTTCCATTAATTCACTGGCCCTACTCTGGTTAAGACTGGCATTGGATTTTAGACCCAAATCTTAAAAGTCCGAATCTTATTTTTAGTCATATTGGGATTATCTGTGCTAGTACCTTGATCTGAGTAGATCACTCGGGCTATAATCTGTACAAAGGCTTTGTTTATCATTTCGAAATTAGGAGTTTTGATATAACAGAGATGTAATAATTGGAAAGCAGCTTTTTATTGAAGTCTGTTGTGATTTTGCAGGGTTGTGCAGCTCTAGATGATTTTTCATCACTTCATTAATATTTAACTTGAACTGTGAAACATTGGACAATATGTAAATCTTGGTAGTGGCACTTTGCTGGGTTCTACTATGCAGTTTAATTTGGTAGATGTAGTTAATTCACTTTACAAATAATACATTCATCAACTGGAATCATATTAAATAGAAAACATTACCTGTTTCTGAATCTTAAATGGAGTGTAGGATGTGGGTTGCTTTTCACTAATTACAAATATATAAAAATAACATTTTCATAGCAAATACCAAAAGCAGTAGAAGGGAAAAAAATTGAAATCACATCTCCTTTATTTAAAAAGGTTGTATTAGAATTTATCTTTTGAAATTTTACACTTTAAAACAATAAGTAAAAATCAACAGAAGGCAAAATGTTCTCAAGACAAAGATTACATGGAATGGAAGAGGATATTGGTAAATTTTTAGGAGTAAGGGTAAAGGATTATAAACCATCTGAAAACAGGAAATCAGAAATAAGGAAGTAGGTGAAAAGAACCATTTGTACATTTATAACTAAAAAAAGATTGATCAAAAAAATCACAAATAACACAGCCCTCAATCACTTGGCCAACCTTAGAAATTGCTAAGTGCCCAAGGGCTGTGTAACAGGCTTCTGCCCTGTCTCCTGCTCTTGAATAGGAAAGGGACCCCCCCCCCGCAATTCTGTCAGGCTACCAGCACATACTAACTCACTGCACATGTCCCAGAAACTGAATGGAAAGGTACTGAGGGGTTTGACCTGCAGTTTTCCACCTCAGATTCTGCAAAGCTTTTCCCTTCCCCTGCCATGGGAAATGTGAATCCAGTATGCATGTAAGCACAGAGGAAGGCAGCTGAAGGCACACATTTAATTTAAGCCAACAATCTTACCTTAGCAAAAGTGTATCTTGTAAATGTATGCACTGTCCTTCACTTTTTATGTAGGAGTAGTTAACAAGTAACAAAATAGTTTAAGTCATATTCACACAGGGTTAGAAAGAAACATGAACCCCTTATGTGACTACCTGAGGATTCCTGCTTTGCTCACAATATAGGTGGTGTTCTAGGTCTTTGGATGTTCATGGGAAGCTAAGAGTCTGGATCTCTGGCCAAGCTTCTTTAGTGATGGTAAGGCAGGCAGCACTTTCCCTAATTCTCCATCACTTCCAAACTCTCTCAAGTCTCTTGTATCTTGTGACACCGTATTTTTAAAGTCTCTCTTTTTGGAAGTATCTCAGAGCTTCCGCACTTTTCCTAGATTGGTCATTTTCATGAGGCAGTTGTCTCTCATGATCTCTGTTGCTCCTGTGTGATGCTGACCCCCAATAAATGTAATCTAAATCATCATATCATTAACCTTTCATTTACCTGGAGGAGAGGAGAGTCCATACCCCTCAACTGTGTTGCCTAGATAATGGGAGAGTGCATTATCCCAGGCTGCAGTTTTAAAATACATTTAAAAAGAACTATATGAACTTTGGCAGTATTGGAGAAAAAGTAGGGTTAGGACTGAATTTATTGATATGGATCAAAGCAATATGCAACTTTGCAAATGGCTAGGATTTAGTAAATGAAAATGCAACCAAATTGTACAATATCAAAAGAAGTACAAGACAGGGTTGTCCACTTTGTCTATAACTATTTGTTTTGTTGCTTGAAGTATTGTTGAGGAAAATCAGAGATGATAGGAAAATTAAAAGACTACAAATAAAGAATTAAATTAAATTTAAAACTTTTGTGGGCTATCTGTTAATTGTACTGGAAGAGCCCTTAAACAGTATTGCTCATGTAACAAAAAGATTGGAAGAATATGGTGAAGGAGCAGGTTTTAAAGTCAACAAAGATGTTAACAGTAAACATGAAGAAAGAAAAAGAAATTGGAAAAATATTCCAAGTTTTTCAATGGAAAAGAAAGTAAAATATTTGGGAGCAACAGTATCAAACGGACTTTATCACTTCTTCAAGATAATTTTGAAAAGATGTGGAAAGAAATGAAATTAATATTCAACTAAATCTGGAATTAATGCTATTAGGAATGGCGAAGGAAGAGACTGAGTCCTGTAATTGTAAAGTGTTAAATTACATGATCATCAGCACAAGAGTTACCCATACCCAGAAATGGAAGAGTTTGGATATACCTGCTAAAGAAAATTGGATTTCAAAAGTATTAGAAATTGCAAAAATGGTGAAACAGTCAATGATGTTGAAAGGAAAAATGGTTTTCAGTGGATTGAACAATTTGAAGAGGTCTGAGATTCTTGATTGTTGAATTAAACTTGAATAGATTCTAAAACTAAAATAATTATATCAAATGTTAATTTCTTTATGTAATGTATAAATGAGATCAAAATTGGGGGAAAAGAATAAAAAGGGAAAATATATAAAGAGTATCTGTGATTAGGAGAAGAGGAAGCCATGGAGGAGTTGTAACTTCAATACAGTATTATGAAGAGAAGATCATGAATTAAGAATTGGTTAAGAAATAAATAATGAGCTGTAGTTTAGGAGACTGATATATACAATACATATGTAAAGACTAGTTTTTCTTTTACTTTACTGGTCCTCGTTATCTTGATGGATTTGTGTGTTGTTGATTGTACACTGTTAAGATTACATGTGAACTCAGTAAAAATTATAGTTAAGAGAACTATATACAATTAAGAATTACAGTCAGCCTCTACATTTGATTATTCGTTGATTATTTGCTTTCACTGCTGCTCTATGCCATTTTTAGTAGGGACTTAAAAGTCTTGTCTCATGTTTGCAGTCTCTCTGCAAGCCTCCTGAGACTAAGAGAGACTGTGAATACGAGGTGAGGCTTGTATGTCCCTATTAAAAATGGTGTAGGGCAGCAGTGGCAAACCCACCAGCCACATACTTCTTCCTTGTGAAGGAACTCCACTTCCTTGAAAGCAGAAGCAGGCAGCTAGCATTGGATGCAAATATATTGTGTACTGTGCATTTGAATTCAAGTTAGGATGAATCCACAGATCATACTTTTTTGTGTGTGTTAAATATGGTTTAGTGGGCCTTTAGATATTTGTGTTTTTTCCAGTTTTGAAGAGGTCTTGTGCCCCAATCCCTGTGAATGTTGAGGAGCAGTTGTAGTTGAAATTAAAATTAATTAATTTATTAAATTCATTAAAAGTCTCTGACTCATTATTAAACATTCTCCTTGATCTTTAAATCTACTTTGATTTTAATAAGGTACAGTCCTTCTTCAACACTGCAAGTTTGACCTTTGTTAATTTGATTGTTTGCAAGGTGTGCATATGCCCTCCCCCACCCCCCACTCTCTTCCTCTCATTCCGTTGTATTTTGCCAGGCGTGGAGAAAGAAGGTAAGCACCCAGATAGTAAGCAAGGGAACAGTTGGAAGGCTCACGTGAGCCTTCCTGCTCCCTGCTGGAGCACTTCTTCCCATTCCCTTCCCTTTGGCCCCAGCTATGAGAACTCGCGCCAAGGCAATAGGGAAGGGAATGGGGAGGAGGCTTGCACATGCCTTCCTTCTCCCCTCCAGAGCTCCCATTTCCTTTCCCTTGCTTCAGGCCCCAGTGCTGAGAACTTGCACCAAAGCAGTAGGCAAGGGAATGGGGAAGACTCACACCAGCCTTCCTTCTTCCCCTGCAGATCTCCCCCTCCCATTCCTTTGCCACACTTCTTTTCCTGGGTGCGCAAAAGGGAAGGGAATGGGAGGGAGGAAGCCCTAGAAGGGAGTGGGAAGGGGATCATGGGGGAGTTATTCATGGTTTTTCTACTTTTCTGATTGTTCTGCATCCTGAACCCTCATAAAAGCGGAGGAGCCACTGTAGTAACTCACTGTGTTGTTTATCCCATCAAGTATACTGTGACTGAATTTTGGTGGCAGACAGCAGTGCAAATTTTCTTCTAGTGTGAAAGTTCTGGTAGGAGATTGTTGTGGAGGCCACATAAAGGGGTTTGTCCTGTGGGCTCCATTTTGACCTTCTCTGAACTAGGTTAGTCTTCAGTAAGCAGCATAAACATTGCTTTTTTTTTTTTTTTAAGGTTGAACAGGGCAGTAAATCTGACAGAATTCTTATTTGGAGCCTAGTAGACAAATCAACCACACTTCTAGTTTTTAGACAGCTGCAGCAAAATTTTTGAAATACAAATAGTTAGCTCATGAACACTGTAATTTAGAAAGCTTAAACTTGCTCTTCCCCAATTTGAGACCATCCTTAATTCAGTGACTTTAGTTGATGTTTGTGTTGAATATTACACAGTTTTCATTTTACAAGTCAGATACTGTGACAGTTTAAGAGAGAAGAACCTGAAATATAAATGTAGTGTTCAGCTTAAAGACCAGTGAGGATCATACAACTTTGTCCCCAGTCACCTTTGCAGCCGTCACTACCAGTTCAGGCAAGTAGAGCATAGATAATAGTAGGTCTGTATCCAAAAACAGTGCTTATTTGTCTTTGTTTTATGTTAAAGCATATTTCTTAATCAAAAATATTTTGAGTGCCTTAAGCCATACACAGAACATTTTTTTACACAACTGAATCACTGCATCTTGTACCTCCCCATTACCAATGAAGAAGTGTAGTATGGATGTATCTATGACAGAGCACCCCATGCAGGAATCCTTCATTTAACTTAGGGTATCACCAGTTTAAAGGGTGAGGTATCTTATCTCACTGCTCTCAATAGGCACCTTATCTTAACGCTTTTTTGTTTGTTCAAGTCTCTTAAACCTTGTACTGTAGGACTGATGAAAGCAAGTGATGTCCACTATTACTTTTGTTATCTGTGATTCATAGGACACATATGAAGTGCTTGCAGCCATGTTTCAAGAATGAATTGAAATAGCTCAGGAAGTGATATTTATGATTGTTCAAACATACCAACTTGTTGGTATGATCCTCTTAGGTCTTCCCCTAAAACATCCTGTCTGCCCTAGACACTTGAGAAAAATAGACTTAATAATTCCCCTTAAGCAGTGGACCAAAGTAGCAGGGGGTGGGTGGATGGCAGAAGGTGGGGGAAGAGAAGAGCATTGAAGGAGAGGAGCGGGGGGGGTGAGGAAAATTTTTGACTTAATTATCAAGTTGCCTAACACTGTGTGAGCAATAACATCCTGGATGATTACAAAGAGCTTCACAGTTTACCTGAAATAATAATATACAGTATGTATAACAGAAAGCAGAGTAAAATTAATAGAGAAAGATAATGGAAGAATCACAATAAACATATCCCCAAGGCTCCAACAGTCTCTGTATAAATGGAGGGCTGGCATTCTGAAAGACCTAAGGCTGCTTGAGGACTAAGCAGTCACTCCCCCATCCTCAATCTATTTCAGCCTAGAACTCACTTTTTTTCTTCCTTTCCATTCTTCTTAAATCATTCCCCAATCCCAGTTCTTCACTTGCTGCCTCTGGGCTTCAGTTTATCTCACCAGTTTTTCTTAAAGAGAGCTATGATGAAGTGGAAAGTTTGTCTTGCAAAAGAACCATGTGATCTAATTCCTTTAATTGCTGTCCTCCTCCTTCGCTTTACTATTTATTGGATCTGTTAGCCAAAGAACCACCTAACTTGAGAAATCTGAATAGTTTAAAATTAATCAACTTTTTAGTGTTTGAGATTAACTTTAGCATTAATTAGGAAACCTAGCGAATTAAGCTGCTTTAAAAGGAAAATCTAACAAAGTAACATCATGAACTGATTAGTTATTTTCAAGCCCTGTATGTACCCAAGTTAGTGTCTTGAGAGATCCAGTGTGGTATATTGGTTTGAGTGTTGGACTAGGATGCTGGGAGGCCAGGATCCTCATTCAGCCGTGGAAATCCACTGGGTAAAATTGGAGAAGTCACACACTGTGATCCTGAAAAAGTTTTGCCAAGAAAACTCCATAACAGGTTTACCTTAGGGTAGCTCTCAGTCAAAAATTACTTGAAGGCAAAGAACAAGTCCATGAACTGAACAATCTTCTCACTTTGAAATTTTACTTTTGTCTCTCTTTATTATATGTTTATCCTGGCCTTTGTTCAGAGAGCTTGGGATTGCATACACGGTTCTCCAGTGCAGTTACATCACTTGTTATGCTGGTTTTAGTCTTGAAATCAAGGTATAACAACTGAATTGTGTTCAAATCTGCTGGGCTGTGGAGCAAGAATGCTGTGATTTCTAGAATAGAGTAGCTGGTTCTAGAAAAGAGAAAACATTTGTCAAGGCTTCTCTTTGTCTTGAGCTCAGTTCAGGTACCTTCAGCTTAACTATGGTGGTTTTCCTTGTGATAGATGAACTGACAGGCTATGGTTACAACCCTTATTCCAGAGATCATGAAAGTTGTGAAACAGAAAAGATAGTGGGGGAAGAAACCCCATAAACAAGCTTATGCCAGCTATAGTTCCCGATTGTGTCTATGCAAATATATACTGATGTCTGATCTTAGATTTAGCATGAGATCCAAAGCTGCAGAATTGTCTTAACTTGATTAGATTTTGCTGAGATTTGATTTCATGACAAACATACAGCCGTATTTAACTCTCCCTGATTATCTTTGTTCTATATGTTTTCTCTTTCTCCAAGGAGATATAAAGGCCAAGCTCCCTTAAGTTTGTTTTTGTTTGGTTTGGTTTTGAAGGAAAAAAGTTGTATTCATTGACCTTCATTGAATTAGTTACCAACCATTTTCTGAGTTTAGAGGTATTTAAAAATATAATACCATAGACTTCCTGAAACAATATCATCAATTAACCAGTGTGTCTGCTTTCTTTCTTCTCAGGTATTTTCAAAAGAAATAATTCAAGGCTGATGGATGAAATCCTAAAACAGCAGCAGGAGTTGTTAAACCTTGACTGTTCCAAATACACAGTGAAATTTGCAAATCAAGATGAAACAGATCAAGGTAAAATTGCTTTCTAAAAATCTTGTATTGTTATGGGATGGCAACAAAACACTTGGCATTCAGATCTCAGCCATAAATACTAATGTTCTCACTGCCTTACCCCATGAATTTATGGGTATCTGCATGAGCACAAAGAATTTTATGGACATCTTATTACTGATTACTACAATGCACTCTGATTCTTATTCAGTCTCGAGTTTCGGTTTCCGTGGTTGCAGTTACCCACAGTCAACCATAGTCCAAAAATCTTAAAAATGCTTAAGATATTTTGAGAGAGCATACATTCATGTAACTTTTATGTGATTATACTCTTGTAATTGTTCTATTTCATTATTAGTTGTTGTTAATCTCTTACTGTGTCTAAATTAAACTTGATCATAGGTTTGTATGAATAAGAAAAAACAGGTTTCTATACTTTCCATGGTTTCAGGCGTCCACGGGGGCTCTTGGAACACATCTTCCATGGATGAGGGGAGACTACTGTATTTACTCAAATTTATGGTGTTCTTAGTTAAACTTGAGCTTTGGAACCAAACACAACTATTAATATTTTCGCATACATGTCTAGAGATTTTCAGTAAAACATTTATAAGATGAACTTAATCAATTTTCTGGAACACTTTTATATAAGGAATTGTCAATTGTGTGAGATGGGAGTTGGGGAAAAGGCGAATAACGTGCCTCTGTACCTCTTTAGATCATGATGAAGATGCTTATTTCAAGTATTTTGTTTTCTACCTATAGTTTAATTTATTATTTCTTTCAGTTTTAAATTGCCAATCTACACTGAACGTACTGTCTTCAGAGGATGGAAAAACAGACATAGTACGAGCAGCTCAAAAATTTTGCCACTTAGTAGCACAAAGGCAAAAAAAATGCACAGATATGGATATGAATGTCTTGGAGGACTTACTAAGTAGTAAGTATGACTGTTCAAGATGTTTGCTTCTAATGAAGACCAAATACATGTGTGATGTCGGCAGCTAGGCAGGGCCGGGCAGGCTAGGGCCAGGCTCGGGTCGAGGCTTGCGCCTCAGAAGCCTCAGCCAGCGGTTCAGCAGCAAACTAAGGTAGTCCAGCAATAAACTAAGGCAGACCTTGCTTCAGGTAAAAAGCAGAAACGAAAGAGAGGGTTTCCTCACCCAAACAACGAGGAGTTCAGCTGGCTGGCAGGGCTTCTGGGCAGGGGCTCGGCAGGGACACGGCAGGAACAGAAGGCAGCACGGACGGGCAATGCATGGAGAGCCGTTGGTTGTTGCTCCGTGCTGAGCTCGGCTCCCTCTTGGCCTTAAGAAGGGGCCCAGCGCTGGCGCCGGCCAATCCGGGGGTGGCCACGCAGCTGGGAGCCCTCAGCCGGGCTCACAGCTGAGCATCGTTGGCCAGCTGCGAGCCCTCAGCCTGCAGCCGACGCTCCAGCAGCCGCCGGGAACGCCAAGCAGCCTCCTTAGCCTGCCGCCACTGCAGGAACGTGGGAGGGAGGCCGACGGTCTCCTCCGGATCGGGCCCACGGGTGGGCGGCGGCCCAGAGTGGAGCCTGGGCCCTGTCCTCCCCGGGCAAGCGCCCGGTTGGCCTCCCTCGGCGGCGGAGGCCTCGTCGTCGTCTGCTGCGGCGTCCGGGCAGCTCCCCTCCGCGGTGGTGGCTCCGTCAGTGTCCCCTTCAGCGGCAGCGGCCTCCCAGGTGAGTCCCTCGGCGGCGACAGGGCTGGTGTGATCCGGGCGGCCGCCCGGGGCGGCGGAGGCCTCCCCGGCCTCGTCCTCAGCGGCGGTGGTTCCAACGGCCCCGGGGCGGCCGTCCGTGACGACGGGAGAAACCGCGGCCTCCTCCGCGGCGGCGGTGGCCTCGACAGCGTCCGGGCGGCCGTTCCCGACGCCGGAGGCCTCCTTCGCGACTCGCGAGGAGACCGGGTCGTCCTCAGCCTCGGGAGCCGCCTCCGCAGCTCCGGAGGGGCCGGCCAGGCCAGAGCCCCCGACATGTGATATGTTCCATACAGTGGCAGTGAAGATTCCAGAAGATTCCAGATACTTGTTTTGTGTATTTGGGTTTCATATTCTTAGTTAAATCGTTAAAAAAATTATTAAGGCTTTACATAGTATAATAGTAAATTATCCTCTACCCAGCCTCCCACTTGACAACACTCCGTGAATCAAATCAGAATCAGACAACACTCTCAAAAACAGTATCCAACAAATGTTCATCATGATACCTTGAATATCATGTGGTTTGATGTTAAGCCCTGTCTAGAATTTATATATGGTGTACATGTAATAAATGGATGCCATGAAGTCTTGAGGCATCTTTGGCTGTTTCAGTCCAGCAAGGTGGAATTGTGTGTCAGTTTCTCTAACAATGCTAGGCTTCAAACTGTCTAACCAATAATTAATGGACAAACCTTGTAGATTCTTTGATGTCCTTCCTATCTCCATCCTTGCTGCATGCACGGAAGAATTTAAAAGCTTTGTCAACTAATGCTCTGTGTAAAGATCTTAAATCTATCTTTGCTGTGTACAGTAAAGTACATACAAGATCTTTACATAAAGTATTTTCATTTTCTCTATCATAAAGTGATAAAATCAACAAGTATTTTGACAGTGTTATTTTGATTAGTTATTTTATTGATCCAATCAAGAACTTCCATCCAAAATAGAATTATTTTAGGGAAGCCAGCCCACATATTTTCTAAGATATCAGTATTATTACAGACTCTTCAACATCTATCTAACAAATTGTCATTGATTCTATGTAGATTCTGTGTAGATAACAGCAATATGTTACTTTAACAGTAACTCCATTTCTGAATGCAGACAGCAACTTGTGTGGAATAGATCTTCAAATCCTATCCTATTTATTTTCGGTGATCTGTAGTCCAAGTTTATTTTCCCATGCACTGTTAGATCCTTTATTGGACTCATATGTAAAAGCCTCTTTTCCAGGGGAAACTTCCTTCTTGGCAGCTCTAACCAGGCTGTGCAACCTTTTAAAAACCCATCTCTGATCCTCTTCCACCATAGCCCATTAACGACAGTTTGCAGCTTGATTTCTCAGCACCATGTACCCTCCCGTGCTGCCCCCTGGCACCCCAAGGAAGGAGATGTGTGAAAGAGAGGAAGTATAAGACCAGCCATACCAACCACCACTTTTCCCTCTTCTTTCCCTGACCTGGTTTGACCCTTGGTCTCCACTTTCCTCACCATGCCTTGGCCCTCTTCCCATATATGCATACACATGCATTTTGATATTTTTAGTTTTTCCACATTTGTGGGAGTCCTGATCCTCTAACCCTAGCAAATGTGGAGCACCAATTGTAATTAGCTGTGCTATCTAGAAATAATACGGTATTTGTGTGGAAAATCTGTCTGTGGATGGTAGCACTCCCTTGTTTGCCTTCAAGCTATTATATATGATGTTGCTCATTCAGATTGTTCATAAATTATTGACCGTGCTTGGTTTTGAGTAGCTGTGTTTTCCAGAGAATCTGAATTGTTTGAGATGTAAGTGATTTTGTAATTGCCATAGTGCATCCCATAAATTAAGGGAGAAAACTGCTTAACAAACCAATCCAGGTGGAAATTTGTTTGATTGCTAATTAAAACATAGCTCTAAATAAATGGGCGTAGAGAAGGCTGTAAAAGACTTCTTCAGAAAAGTTTAGTATAAGTGTCTCATTTTATTTTTAGTGTCAGAACACTATTATCTCACTTGTTTGTATTTAAAGGTGTAAGAATGTGGATTTTAAAACTGGGTTGATAAAATTGATATGCAGTTATTTGCATGAGACTATTGGAGGTGACATTTCTTTTACTATGTTTTAGATAAGTAGTACATCTAAATCTCCTGTCTTGCTATATTTGTAATGCTGAGCAAGTTCTTTTGTTCAGTGCTTCAGCCCAAACTGAGGGTGTGAGGAAGAACAGTGGCAAGGTCTGTTCATGGGGAACTGCAAGTGTACATCTTTACAGCTGGTGCTGTATTGGGTTAAAGATAGGTGCTTGTTAGAGCACAAAGTGGAATGCAGGAGGAAGCTCACTTTTGGTGCTCGTTGGGATATTGGAGGCACTTGAATGGCTATACTGCTTTGGGTGTTGTTAGAGAAAAGGTTGTGCTTCCCCGGTCAGGGGAGTGGTGGAGTCAGTTGCAACAACATATTCTGGCAGTTCAGTTTGTGTGTGCCTGCTTCTGCTAACAAATTTGAGTGAGGATATGTCACGCACCAACAGCAATTATTGTTGTGAGTACAAATACCCTTCATATTTCCAAAGCAGAAAAGGCATATGTACAATACAGGAATGAGCTATCCAAATAGCTACAAAGTTCACTGTTAGTTTTGAAGCAGCGACTCCTTTAACTTTGAGGCAACAAATCTCTCTAAACTGAAACTATATCTTCGTTACTTTACCAGTTCGATCCTCTGCAACAAAAAGTTAAGTATATGCCCATTTGTGGTTCTTAATGTAGCTCAGATGCCTAACTTCAAATCATAGTCAGTATATAGTCACTCTGAAAACAATTAAAGGTAAAAAAAATAGTTCAATTCTTCTACTGTATCTTTCATCATAGGTGTGTGCAAGGAAATAAAGCTAATATTGGACCACATTCCGTACAGAGTTTAAAAACTGTAACACATAGCATTCTTGTCCAGAAACTTCCATTAAAGTTAATACAACTGTCTAACATAGTTTAAGGTATTTACAATTCCTATATAAGCAAAATATTTTCAGATTTTTTTTTTTTTTTGGCAGTGTGTTAAAACCAGCTGACTGCCAAGATTGCACCTTTGATTATATTTGTGCCAGCTAAATTAACACACAAACATGCTTTTTGTTTGGTATTATTCTCTTTGGGACTCTGTATGCTGATCTGCCTAAATTGGTGATATCTTTCTGTGGCAAATAATTTGTAACAAATGTTGTATATGATAGTGAACATGTGTTAAATTTCTGAAGAATGAAAATTGTCCTCCTTCTAAGCACACTCTCTGTTTCTAGGTACTAATGGCTTTCCTGACCCAGACTTGATATTAAAGTTTGGACCTGTGGACAGTGTTTTGGGATTTCTTCCCTGGCAAATCAGATTGACAGAAATTGTGTAAGTTGAGTATTCACAAATACTATATAATTTAAATCTCTCCATTCTTTGAATTACTTGTAACTTCTTGACCCATTTTAGTTATACCACATCTTGTGTGTGTGAAGTGAATGTCAATTACATTAAGAAGATGCACCTGTTGCTATCATGCCCTAGACAGTAATTCATCAAATTCATCAATTCATCATTAAAAATATATTGATAGTTTCTTTTCCTTTAGTTCGTTAAGATATAGGATCTCTAACATTTCTATAAAGTATAAAATACATGGAAAAGTTATAAAGGTAAACATTAATAGCATAAACTTTTATTAAGCATAGGAAATCCCATATGTTTAACTTCCTTAGTCTGGGAGTAGAAGGAAGTATTTAAAATGTAAAATTATGATTGACTGGCATTGTGACTCTAAATGTGAGGCTTAATACACTTAAGGTGACCTACTTGTATTCTTCCTTAATGAATAGAGATATTGTTACTAGGCTCTGTATTTGAAACAGCTTAGAAAGATAGATATTCTTAACTTTACCTTTAAATACAAATGTAGAATCAGCTGTCCACGTTTGCAGGTTTCATTTCCATGGATTTATTTGTGAGTTCTCTAACCGTGCCCCCATCAACATTAAGTACTTCTTTTCCAGGGAAAACTTCCCTCGCAGTGGCTCCAATCAGGCTGTGCAGCCCTTTAAAATCCCACCTCTGGTTCTCCTCCTTCTTCACTAATTGCTGCTTGGTCAGCTAAGGATGGATCACAGACCAAATTTTCAGCACCACAACCCTTCTCCCAGTGCCCCTCCACATCCAGAAAAGAATATGGGTGTGAGAAAAGGAGGATAGGGCCACCATGCAAACCCACCGCCTTTCCCCAACCTAGTTTGCCCCCTTGGTGCGCGCTCTCCCCACCATGCCTTAGCTTCCATCCCACAGACAGACATACACACACATTTTGATATTTGTGGGTTTTCTACTTTTGCAGCGGTCTTCTACCCCTAACCCTAGCAAATGGACGGCCAACTGTAAAGATTTTAGAGGAAAACAATACTCTCCTTTAACTCTTGAGTGTAACAATTTAACTAGGGAAACAAAGGATCCTCCACTCAGGATCCACGCCAGGAGTAGCTCTCCTGTTCCATTCAAACACTGCAGAGCTTGCTTTTGTTTACCTGACTATCTGCCATTCATTTGAGGAAAGCACCTTTTTTCTGGCCTCTGTTCTCTCTGTGTGCAGGCATGCTGTAAGAGTAGAGTGTCTCGTATTAAGAGGTCTCTTGACTGTTCACTCCCTGCCCATCATATTGCCATTTTGAAAGTGAGGGGAAATCCTCTGAATTCTTGTTGCATAACACAAGCTAGATCCCCATACAAGCATTCTGTGGCTAGTATCTGGGCAGAAGAATTTTTGTTGGGATTGTCATCATCAGTTTATTTGTATGCTGCTTTTTTCCCAATCTGGGACTCAAGACTGCTTACAATAGTTAAAACAGACACAGATAAAAAGAATTATACAAAAGTTAAAAATATAATTAAACTATCAATAAAATGAAAAGCCTTTCAAAGCATGGGCATTAAAAAGAGCAACAAATAGATGCAACACAGCTTGTGAAAGATCATTTCCCCTGAGTGGTCAACCCTCAAAGGCTTACCAGAACTAAAAGTCTTTACCTGCCGTTCAAAGGTTGGCCATGAAGGGAGGGGAATTTCAGAAACTGAAAGCAACCGACTGAAAAGGCCTTCTACCATGTCCCTCCCAGATATACCTGTGAGGGTAATGGAACAGAGAGAAAGGTTCCTCAGAAGCTCTTTAGATAAAAGCAAGTACATATAGGGCAATAAAGTCCTTCAGATAACCTGGACCTGAGCCAAAAAGGGCTTTGTAGGTCATAACCACTACTTTGAATTGTGCCCAGTGGAGCTGCTGCAATAAGGGAGTTATATGCTCCCTGTAGCCAGTTCCAGTTAGCAATCCAACTAGAGGTCTCTGGACCAACTGAAGTTCTCAAACACTCTTCAGAGGCAAACTCTGTACAGTGTGTTACAGTAATACAAACAGGATGTAACCAAGACGTGTGTCACTCTGTTCAGTTTGTTTACTCTCATTTGTCCATTTCTGATCACAGGTACCAGTTTAGAGCCAAGGCAGCTTCTTTGGATAAAGCTTGAAAGGAGTAGTAGAGCTAGTATTTATGCACATACTGATGGCGTTGGACCTCAAAATGCTAGACTACCTTTCTTTTAGATTCTATGTGTTTGTTAAATAGGATGGAGGACAAAACAGAACCAGAGGGATCCTACAGTTCAATGGCCAAGGAGTTGAAACAGGAGTCCTCCAGCACCACTTCTGCACTTGTCCCTCTGGGAGACAGTGAAGCCACTGTAATTAAGTGCCCCCAAGTCCCATATTATGAAGGCAGCCCAGAAAGCAATAATAGTGAATGGTATCAAAAGCTGCCATGTGGGCACACTTCCCCTGTTCAGTTCTTGGTACAAGTCATTCCTTAAGGTGAGCAGAGCTGCCACTGTCCCATAGCCAGGTGTAAACCCAGTCTGAAGAGGATCTAGATAACCCATTTTATCCAGAAGTCCCTGGAATTGGGTGTCTACCACATGATCTAGTGCCTAGTCCAAAACTGGAATATTGGGAAGTGGCTTGCACGTATATAGTACAGTGTGACCCAGGGAGGGCTGTTTCAACAGTAGTGTTTCTCTTTTATGCACAGTGGAACTCTCCTCTGTTGCAACACTCACCACTCCCTCTACCCACTCAGCTAGTCCCCCCTTCTTTTTTAATAAGCCAGGAAGGGGAAGATGTGTCCCCACCTCTTCAAGAATCCTGACCATTTCATAGAGGCTATACATATTGAAAACTATTAATTATCACTGCAGGATCCAAAGTTACATCCTCTGGAGTTGTATTAAATATTCATTCAAGTGGAAGTGAATTGTAGCAGTCTTAAATGTAAAGTTCTCAGCAAGTTCACAGCAAGCTGTTGAGCAGTCTGGATTTTCCTCCCATGGACCAGTGGGTAAATGACCCCTGACCATTTTAAGCAGCTCTGCTAGCCAGTTCTTTGCAGACATAGTGGCTGCAGAGAATTTTTTTCTGCATGCACTGTCACAGGATATACCCTCAGGATATACCATGTGTTCCATCAGCCTTGCTCAGCATTTTTTACCAATATCACTATAGATGCTGCTCACTCATTTCATTGCCGCTAGCTTCCTGGGAAACCAGGGGGCTGTTTTGCTTCCACTCCATGAGAGGGAATACTCAAAAGCAATTGTGTCCACCACCCTGGCCATTTCTCCTTTCCAGAGGTTGACCAGAGCTTCAAAAGAGTCGCCTACAGAGGCAGCAGGGGATTCCTGCCCCAAGAGCACTGGGAAACCATCTGAATCTGTAAACCTTTTGATGTGAATCATCTTAATTGGTTTTCCACCAGTGTAGAATTTCTGAGTCCCAACGAGTCTTAATCTCATCAGGTGGTGATCTGTCCATGACAAAAATACTATAGATGATTCCCAGATCGTGGTAACTCCACCTAACCAGAAGATGAGGCCACCTCATCCTAACACAAGAATATGAGTAATATGATATGCGATACATTTTCAGAAGCCTGAGTTCAAGAAAAGTCTTAATAGTGTCAGGGCTTCTGTAGTTCGCATAATGCATATGATGTTTAGCTTCTCCTTTCCAATTATGTTTTTTTTTTCCAGTTCTTTGCCTTCACATGTGAACGTTAGCTATGAAGAATTCTTTTCTGCCCTCTGTCACTATGCAAACTGTGATCAGCGTGTGGGAAAATGACTTCTTGCAGAATTCTATCAGGATTTCCATGGAAAGGACCCAGTGTCTCTGTTTACAAGTACCTGTGATACATACAAGTCCAGTACATAGTCTCTTAATTTATCAAATTCAATAAAGTGTCTTACCTTTTTAGAATTTGTATGTGTGTGTACTCATAATCTGTGGATGTGGGGGAAAGCAGTGGTTTACTGCTGTGGCATATGGCATACCATAAATGTTGCAAGACATCTGCTTTTATAGGCTTCACGGTCTTTATTTCCTTCAGTGACCAAATCCTTAATCCTTGAGTATGAGAAAACCAGTCAAACTGGCACTACAATCAACAGGGAGAACGTCAGACTCTGTAAATCCCTTCTCGGAGTCTACTGTTGCATCTTTATAATCTCCCATCTCCTTGTGTCGTTCTGGGAGTTTCTGGGAGTATACTGGCTTGGTGCTCAACTGCTTCTAGAAATGCATGTCACGTTTTTGGGGTGTAGTTTAAAATGGAATTAATGTTGGAACTTGAAAATAATAGAAGTGTAAAGTTCAGTTGAGCCATTTCTGGAATGTGGAAGTGCTTTTTAAATTACAAGTTAAATATATTGTGAAATAAGTACCAATAGCTGTAGATGTAACAGCTACAGTCGTCTTTCTTTTTCTTTTGGGAAAGTGTAGGTTTAATTGGTAGTTGGGAGTTGTGAAAAAGCTTCAGTAAAAGTGGGTGGATGTTGAGTTTGATCATCATCATGTGATGGGTTCTATAAGTTGAACTTTTCCCAATGTAACACGAACTGTAATACACTTTTATATATTGTAGTGCTTGTTTAGAATCAAATATAACCTCAGATTTTCAGGTAAGTAAGATATAAGACTTGTATTTCCTTTTATCAAAAAAGAGTTTGATTCCATCTTGATGATTACATTTAAAGTCCACCATGCTGTTTTCATGTTAAACTCAAGTTAATTTGTAAACATTTTGTTTTGAGGAAATCTGGTACAAGTATGTTCTGTTTGTGTTTGACTGCATATAGCAACAAAGGGAGGCATAGTGTTAAGTATGGACTGATGCCTTTTTCAATTTTGAAATCTTCAACCATATACTAAGACATGACTGTCCACATAAATGATTGAGTCAGTTAACACCACCCAATTACAAATCAAGCATTTAGAAAAATTAAAGTGGTGTACTGTTTCTTTTTTCTGTAAACTAATTTCCTGCAACTCTTTATTTTTTTAAAGGGCTGCTGAACTTATATGGTATATTACCTTTCTTGAGATGATCTGTCCTAATTTTATGTCTCTAGACTTTGATTGGCAAGTTTTCTAAACATTTGTCTCCTCAGTGTTTCTTTTCAACAGGATGCTTTCTTAAGAATGGCAAAATCAGTTTCTTCTTGTTTTTGGTTGAAAAGGGAACTTAAGTATATTTTGTACAAGGCTTTTTATAAATGTGACAAATTACTAGAGTAAAATATGGTATATTATGCTATTGCAAAACAGATTTTTTTAAAAATATCAGATTTGAAATAGGTTCAGAAAGTCTGTAACAAAAATGTGAACTGATTTCATGTTGCTTATTTTTTTTGACAAGATTACCTTCTGCTGTGAGCTCATGATGTAAAGAGGCATCACAGAGATACTTGTATTAATTGGAATGCCAGGAGCTTTCTTCCACTTGGGTTATAGCCTTTCAGTTTCTACTGTGCAGTTCATGAACATGTGCAGTCCTGTTTGAAAACTAGCATGTATTCCTAAAAAGTCTCTTTTTGTTACAGAAACTGGGTTTGGAGTGTATCCTGAAAGAAGGATGCTAAGTATTAAGCAAGTTAGTAAAAGTATCTCAAGAGAACAGTTATCTGAACTCCAGAAGCATTAATTTACCACAGCAGCTTTATAGCAGATGGTGAGAATTATTATAGGAAGAGGTGAAGGATTCTGTTCTATTTTTCTACTTGTCATTTTTTCCTCCCTGCTTACACTGGTCTGCTGCAAATCGCCAAAGAATATTTACAATACAATCCATATTTGCTCCTCTGTTGTGACATACCTTGATGAAAAACTACTTTCTGTACTAGGCTCAGAATTTAACATGGAATTAGCTGTGCCAAAAACACTGTGCATATCTACAATTTATTCTTCGAATGTATGTCATTGCAGTAAGCTCCCCCCACCCGTCTTGTCTTGTGAGAAAATATAGTCTACAGCGGTGACATTCTGTATATCTTTGGATACCTGTAAATAATATGTAAAGCAAGTTTTTATGATGAAGAAATTGACTTACTGGATTTCATTACTGAGAGTAAAATCTGAACCTGTAAAACAAATAAATATATCTTTCTACAGGCAGTGATGTTGTAATAGTTCTGTATACAAAGTTCGTTTTGCTTATACTTGCCTAAGTGCAATCCTAATTCAAAGACAGGCTAGTTGTAGTGGGTTAGGATGAGGCCCGAGGCTCTTGTGCCAGCTGAATTAGCACTGTGTTAGCTAGCAGAAACGCAAAAAAAGTGGCAGGGCACAGCAAGAACCAAGCTTAAATGAGATCTGGTACTTTTCCTGAAAGTCTGGTTTGTGTTATACTGCATAGCAATACTTCTTTATGAAACCCTTTCAGCTGTTAGTGACATGATTAAAGTTAACGTAAGGTAAAGGTTAGATTATAGTCTTTGGCTTTTTAAAATGTTGAGAACATGGTATTTGGGGTGCTTTGTACAAGCTGTGCCTGATTCTCTGTGTTCGTTACTTGTTCTGCAAATATACAGGCTTCATTTCTGAAGTTAATTTTATTGGAAGAGTGGTGGTTTAATCTAAGGAACTATCCATAGGGGAGGTTGCATCTAAGAGAATTGGAATGTGAGCTGTCAAATCACAAATAAGTTTTAACATCTCTGGGTTTTCCATGCTGGCCTAACTTTCTTACCTTTAGGTCAAAAAATGAATTTTTGAACTATTTGTAGTTTATTTCAGTCTGTATATTGCTGTCTATAGAATCTGTCTACTTGTGAAAGTCAATGAGATCAGTTATGCTCTCAAACGCAAACACATCATCAGTATACCACAGCCATATTATAAGTTGTTTTATGAATACATTTTCAAACTTCTTCATATATAAAGTGGCCACTTCTGGGGCCATAGAACATGCCATGGCCACTCATTTTATGTGCTGGTGAAAGCTGTTCTCAACTTTGAAATAATTCTTATTCAAAGCTATTTCAGCAAGAAAAGTGGAAGGTGAGTGTATTTCATTTTTCTCCTATCGAGAGTTTGTTGTATAATAGTGAAGGCAGCCTCCTGAGGTATACTGGTATAAAGAGATCTCATATATATAATGACTAAAATCTCTCCCCACCCCACATCTTCAGATATGCTGTTTTATAAATGAAATCTGATTAATCTTATATGCAAGGTAGAATTAGGAACATAAATGTGTGTGTATTCATTTTATTATTTATCTCATTTATATTCCACTTTTCACCTGGCATGGGACTCAAGTAGACTTACAAAAATCTTTAAATAAATAAATTAAAACTTGATTTAAAAAAAGTTAAAACACTGTTAGAAAAGATATATTGAACTGCCATTGAATTGTAAAATAATTTTTAAAAATGTAACAATAGTTTTCAAAAATCACACACATTTCCTGCAACCAGTTAATTATTAATTCCTATTTGAATAGAAAGGTGTTTACATGTCCCACAAAAGGAGAACAGACAGGGAGCTAATGTAAAAAAAAAATCCACACATTGAGAAAGTGGCTTGAGGTGCAGTCTGACATTAGGAGGAAGGAGTCATCAGAGGGAATTAACACTTCATTTTTAGTAGAGTGCAAAATACAAGTCTTCTGGGGTTAAATTTTAACAAATTTTTGTTCACTTTGTGATATGCTACCAAACTCAAACCTGCATCCAAGATGATTTTCACAACTTTAGTAATTGCGACTGTAGGATTCTCTTTAAGGACTATGCAGATCTGTCTGAGAGAGATGAGGAACTCATTTTTATTAACAGCATAGTCCTGAACCACATAATACTGAACCAAATCTGCTTGTTTGACCGTAATAAGGGAGCTGAGAAATAATTCTCATGAAATCTACTGTTCCTGATTGTTCACATTCCAGGGTTGTGGAGCTATGCTTACTCCTGAAGGATCAAAGACTAATGTTTCAGAAACTGTTACAGTTGGATAGGAGAGGGCATAACCTGCTTTGGGATTGAGAATTTAGACACAGTCCCTCAAAAATGATATAATTTGGTGTTTCTTAATCAGAATAAGTCCAATCTAATTTATCATAAGTAGGAGAGGGAACGAAACAGTAATACTTGTCTGAAAGTGAGTTAAATAATCTTAAAACAGATTAAAAACTATTGTTTTCTCTGGGAGTCTCTCACAGGAGAGGATTGTATTCCAGTCTGTTTCTTGTGACTTGTTTCTTGTGAGAGAAGACAAATAGAACAGGGAAAAATTGCAGGATCCAAATGTACAAATCTAATAGAGAATTAGAAGATACAAATGTAACTTCTGCAAAAGATGATTCTACCAAAGATTGACTCAAAACAGTGAATATTTCTGCAACCAACAAGTGCCAGTTTGATTTTCCTTACTTCAACATTTGTGATGCAATAAAAATGTTTTGCATCTTCACAGTGTTGCCTGTCTTATGTAAATTAATCAATCACTTACTTACATCATGCCTTTTTACCCAAGAGTGCTAACTATTGTTATTCAATCCAGTTCCAGGTTGTAACACAACAAAATGTGGAAAACTCACAGGGTCTATGTGTGAATACATCTTCAAAGCATTCTATATATGAAACCTTACCAAACACATGTAGTATTACAAAGAACTTAAAACAAATGCTATTCAAATATATATTAGTAGTATATCTAGTGTGTGCGCGACTTTAAAAGATTCTGTGAAAAAAACGGTGTATTCTGGCACTGAAAAGGCCATAAAGATGATGCCAACCCCTGGGAAGGATGTTCTGTAACTGAAATGTCATTCAATAAGGTTCTTTCCTTAGTAGTCATTGCCCCATTTACGTCAAGCCCTCCATCCTGGAATCTAGGTGTCCATCCAAAGCCCTGTTGCCCTCTTGCTGACAGGGCAGAAGTAACAATGGAAACAATTAGGAGAGAATATGTGAGTCCACAGAGTACCACAGTTACAGGTAAGCAACTTGTTCTGTATGGTGTATCATTTTTATTCTCCATTAGAGGTATAGTTAGGCTAAAGGTCTTTGGAGCAAACTCCTTCCCCTCTCTCAATCCTCAAAAAATCCCTTTCTGCCCTTTTCTAAGGTCAGAGCTCCAATTGGTGGGGGAGTTGCCACCTCAGAAACCTTTGTAGTTTTGAGGAGGAGCAAGGAGGGGGTCCAACCTGGGGTATCTCCCTCTAGGATCAGTGCTTCTCTGAAGAACTCAGAGGAGGAGATCCTCTTCTTCCTATGATTCAGGGACACATTCCTAGGACCAGTAGTTTATAGCCTTAATGGGAGCATTTTAAATAGGGCCTCAGAAGCAAATATTAAGGTTCTCCTGATATATATGGGAGAAGGTAGTCTTTCAGAAAACGTGATCAAGGCTTTCAGGATTAAAAAAACCACACACTTTAAATTGGGCCTGGAAACAAAGTGAGAGCCAGTCCAGAAGGAAACGTACAGGCATAATGTTGCTAGAACATCTAGTCAGTTTAAAGCTTTTATATGTATTTTGGACCCACTGTTTGCCTCAGGAACAGCCACTGTAATGTTTGCTCATGTACAGCTTGAGAACCCTGCACATGCTTAAATGAGCAGCAACAACCCTTCTTTGAGTGGTTTTACATGCACTGGCAACCTAGGTTTAGTTCAGTGATACTTCAGGCCTAATTTGGTGAATGAAACTGCCTTAATAGACATCTACTACACTACACTGGACACCGAAGCATGAGATAATGCATCTCTGTTGGTTCAGCTGGAACTGTCAAGGTTGTTGTTTTTCAAAGATACTGTCATTATAGTATTTTCTAGAAAAACAGTTGTGTGGTACTGCTACCTGGTAGTTTTAAATGTGGTGCTTGAAGATACGTACTCAACCCTTTTGGCCTATTCAGTCCTTTGGAGGTTCCATTGTTTTCTTGATACTTTTTAACATCTACATGAAACTACTGGGGAGATGTCTATGGGTTTGGAATGTCCTATCATCAGTTTCTGGATGACACATGTGGATCTCTTTTTCCATCGTCCAATAAGAAGGAACTGGAAACCTTAATTAGCATTCTGAGTGTTGTGTTTAATATTAGTTACTGTAACAAACTTGTCATGATATTGACAAGAGGTCAAGAGGAGTTGTTACTCAGTAGGAGAACTGATCCAAGCTTGGTTGCTTCGTTTGATCTTAATGGAGCATTCCTTCTGAAGGATTAACAGTACAGTTTTGCTCAGTCATGACAGAATCACCTAGTATTACTTCCATAAAAGTAGCACCTGGTGCTGCTTCCAGGAAAAAGCATTCTAAGTTCTAGGTCTCTGATCAGTGCGAGCCATCACAGAGGGGAAAAAATTACAAGTTTTAAATGGATCCATAGGAGTTGTGACATAAAATAAATTGTTCCCAATCTTGCCATACTTCCTTTCTGCTAAATTCCGTGAACTGCAATGGCTTTGGGTGACAGAGTATCTGAAACTGATGGTTCTTATTACAGTAAAACCAGCTAACCAAAGTCACCACCTGGGCCTTATCTTAAAAGTCAGAGATTTTCATGGGATACCATTATTAATGGGTGTGAAGAACATTTCCTGTTGTTTATTATTACCTCTTCATTCTTTTACATTTTAATTGATAGGTGCTGAGTTTGTGTTAGATGTTTATGTAGTGGTGCATCAACCTCTTCTGTGTCCTTTTTTGTGGTTTATGAGAATCCCATAGCACAACAGGTTGGGAGATCTTTAATGCTAATTTTCTCAGTCTTTGTTGTTGCATGCCTTCAAGTCATTTCTGACTTATGGCAACTCCAAGGCAAACCTATCACTGAGTTTTCTTGGCAAAATCTGTGCAGAAGGGATTTGCCCTTGCCTTCCCCTGAGGCTTAGAGAGTGTGATTTGCCCAAGGTCACTCAGTGGGTTTCTGTGGCTGAGTGGGGATTTGAACCCTGGTCTCCCACTGTCCTAGTCCAACACTCAGACCACTACAGTGTGCTGGCTCTGGTATTCCCATAGTGTGACTATCACCTTTTAAAAACTGTGCAAGCCTTCCTGTATTACTGGAGGGTGAATAAACGTCTGATACTTTATACAGTCTTGAACCTGCAGAAAAAGCTCTCTGTTGCATACCAAGAAAAGCAACACCTTTTCTGCCGAAAAGTGCAAGATTATTGAAACTAAATGAGAACAAATCAACCCAAGAACACAGTTTCTGTGTAATATCACCCTTAGGTTCAGCAACTTTGTAGTAACAACAAAATATTAAAGACTTCTAAAATGGTTGAGCAGATTAGAAAGTCAAGAACAAAACAAGACAGCTATCCTCCTCCTCCTCCACTTATGAATCCATTATATAGATTTTTGTCCAGGACTATTGCAGTAACAAATTATCTTTCTAAACCTTAATGAAACTGAAATCTAATAAAGAGAAAAATATAGTGTCACTCCTCACTAATCATATCTATGAGTGGTGATATAATTTTCAATACTGTAAAGTTTTCACCCTCTTAAACCAAGTGTCCATCATAAAAGCATACTTGTTTCAGTGCAGACTTCAATCCATGCAACAGGATTGGCTGAACTGGGTTTTTCTGCCCCTTCTTCTCCACAGCATCCACTCCAGGCCTCCTCCCTCCCATAGATAGGAGATACTGTGGCATGGAAGGCATTTGGGGGCAATTTCCAAAGTCTCCCGAGGAGGTCAAGGGGGCCCTTAACCCCCAACAACTGCCCACCTTGGGTTTGCATATAGAGAATTTGCAGTTTCGCTTTTTATGATCTGTGAGATCATGGAAAGGAAAGCATTAAAGTAGATGTATGTATCATTTAAAAGACCTTTACCCTATTCTGCAAAGAAAAGCTTTCATAACTCTTCACAGATTTCTAATAATAAAAATGAATATCTTCTTGGGATATAATGCTAGATACGTCCAAATTGCTTTGGGTTGTTATACAAGATGCAATGCTAGGTTCAAGTCAAAATTCCAAATGGGGTTTCACTAGAAGCAGAAAACTGGATGCTTCATGATTCATTCTCAGGATGGCATGGAGGAGTAATCCACAATGATTGGTTTAATCCCATGTGCCAACTGGAACAGGCAGGAGTCCAAGTTCTTTTTCTGTTGTAACAGTTAGGACCCCTTCCCTCCTCTGACAGTTTTTAGTATCCTGCCGAATAAATCGGTCAGGTTTTAGCCCTTCTTTGGCAAATGGAGATAGAAACATTAGAGGAAATGGAAAAATGAGAAGAAATAAAACATGGAGTGACAGATTTGACAAAGGAGAGCTCCCACATGCCTGCCACTCCGTGTGGCTCTGAGAAGGGGAAGGAAAATGCCTAAAGTTTGCCATCTCAGATGCCAGCCGATCCGCGTGGCTCTGAGTCAGATAAGAGTGAAGGATCTAAAGGCAAACTCCCCCAGATGGCTGCCACTCAGCATGTCACTGAGGAGGGCAAAAAGGCATTAAGAAAGGTTTTTCTTCCATAAAGTTTGCCAGCTTATATGCCAGTCGATCCTTGTGGCTCTGCGTTGAATAAGAGTGAAGGATCTAAAGGAAAACTCCCAAATGGCCACCACTCGCCATGTCTCTAAGGAGGATGAAAGGGGGCATTAAGAAAGGTTTTCGTCTCATCAAGTGAGAGTGATACCAATGAGGTAAAGATGATATCTGATGATAAAAGAACAGAAAAAATAGTAAGTAAGGCTGAGAAAGTGGCGGAGTTATCACAAAAGCCTAAAAAGGAAAAGAAAGAGATACCATGGTAAGTGCTGGTTCAGTTGTGGGGTCCAAGACTAGAAAGTCTTCAGCAACAGCAGATACATTCCAAAAGGCCAATTCCAGCCAACATTTTGAGTTGCGGGATCCTAGAAGGAGGGAGGGGCTCTTGGTGAGTGAACTTCCGAGATGGGAGCATGCTCAGAAGGTAACACGCAGCGCTCAGAAATGAAAGGAGGGGCTGCATCAGAGCAGAGCCCAGGACAAGCATGCTCAATTTCCCCTCTTTCTCTGGTGCCATGTCAGAGGAAACCCAGAGGTGTGAAGGCTGTCACAAGACTGCAGCCAACAGCACATTACTCCCCAGTAGACAATATGAATCTTAATATTGGGAGTTGTTTGAATCAGATGTTTATGGAATTGTGTAAGGGAACACAAGCAGAAGATCAATATTGGAGGGGAAATATCAAGCAGAGGCCTGTGTTTCCAGATGACAGTTTTTGCAGTTTTATCGTGTCTGCACCAGGCATGTAGAGAAACTTAGCTAGCCCTAATAAATGGCAGCTATTAAACAAATGGTTTTAAAATAATTAAATACAGTGATTTCAGAAATGAAGAAGCAATTGAATGAATTTATTAAAATGAATGTTGCAAATGCAATGAATTGCAATAGAGGCATTATAAATCCAAAGCTGATGAATTGAACGAGGAAGAAAATGGTAATGATAAAGTAACATCGTGGAACAATGTTGGATCATAGAAATGAAAGAGGGTAGAAAGAAGGCAAGGAATAATAGCTGGTAGAGGTCATAGGATAAGGAGGATGTTCAGAAGGAAATGATGCAGGTAGAGAATTGAGCAAACTGAACTTTGTTCGGAAGATGAAAAGGAGAGTGAAGTGGATGGTAATAGGTTGTTTCAAATGAGAGAATTCAGAAAGTGTGTTAGAGTGTTGCAGACTTTATGTTTAGAATTAGATGTGGATAAGGAACAAAGTAAGGTGACTAAAGGAAAGAATAGCAAGGTAGTGATTTTAAAAAAATGTCATTTTCTTTTATTTAAAAATATTTTTATTAAAGATTTTAATTAAAAATAAAAAAAACCCTCTCCAAGCTTGTATTCCAGTTGAATCTGTGTGTATCCATTCCATTCATACATAATGGTTGCTTAGATTTTAAAAAAGCGGACTTCTGTAAACTTAGGGAGCTGCTGGCTGGAATTCCGTGGTCAGGAATAGTGAAAGGGAAAGGAGTTCAGGAGGCATGGGAGTTCCTTAAAAAGGAGATACTGACGGCACAGTCTAAAACTGTGCCAATAAGGAGGAAAAATGGAAGGCATCTGAAGAAACCAGAATGGTTGACTAAAGAACTCTCAGCTGAGCTAAGAGTTAAGAGAAACACGTATAGGAAATGGCAGAAGGGGGAAACCACCAAAGAAGAATTTAAGCAAGTAGCCAGGAGATGTAGGGAGGAGGTCAGAAAGGCTAAAGCACAGAACGAACTTAGGCTGGCCAGAGACATTAAAAACAATAAAAAGGGTTTTTTTAAATATGTCCGCAGCAAAAGGAAAAAGAAGGAGACAGTAGGGTCGCTACGCAGAGAGATGGCGAATTACTCACAGGGGGGAGAGAAAAGGCAGAGCTACTTAACACCTTCTTTGCCTCCGTATTTTCCCAGAAGGATACAAGCACTCAACCTGGCGGTAGGGGAGCAGGGAGGAAGCAGAGGAAATGAGGCACTTAATAAGTAGAGAGGTGGTACAGGAATACCTGGCCGCATTGGATGAATTCAAGTCTCCAGGGCCAGATGAATTGCATCCTAGGATATTAAAAGAGCTGGCAGAGGTCATTTCGGAACCGCTTGCTATAATTTTTGAGAAATCTTGGAGGACAGGAGAAGTTCCAGCAGATTGGAAGAGAGCAAATGTTATCCCCATCTTCAAGAAGGGAAAAAAAGAGGACCCAAATAATTATCGCCCAGTCAGCCTGACATCGGTACCCGGAAAGATCCTGGAGCAGATCATTAAGCGTTCAGTTTCTAATCATTTAGAAAACAACGCAATAATCACGAGAAGTCAACATGGATTTCTCAAAAATAAGTCATGCCAGACTAATCTGATCTCTTTTTATGATAGAGTTACTAGCTTGATAGATGAAGGGAATGCTGTGGATGTAGCATATCTCGATTTCAGTAAGGCCTTTGACAAAGTTCCCCATGACATTCTTGCATCGAAGCTAGTAAAATGTGGGCTAGACAGGGCTACTGTTAATTGGATATGTAATTGGTTGACCGACCGAACCCAACGGGTGATCACGGATGGCTGCTTTTCATCCTGGAGAGAAGTGACTAGTGGGGTGCCACAAGGTTCTGTCCTGGGCCCAGTGCTGTTCAATATTTTTATCAATGACTTAGATGAAGGAATAGAGGGCATGCTCATCAAATTTGCAGATGACACCAAATTGGGAGGGGTTGCTAATATGCCAGAGGACAGGATCAAAATTCAAAATGACCTGGATAGATTGGAGAGCTGGGCCAGGGCGAACAAAATGAAATTCAACAGAGAGAAATGTAAGGTCCTACACTTAGGCAGAAATAATGGAATACAGAAATATAGGATGGGGGACACGTGGCTGGATAGCAGTACGTGTGAAAGGGATCTAGGAGTCTTCATAGACCACAAGCTGAACATGAGTCACAGTGCTATGCGGCAGCCAAGAAAGCCAATGCAATTCTCGGCTGCATCAACAGGAGTATGGTGTCTAGATCGAGGGAGGTACTGGTACCACTCTACTCTGCTTTGGTTAGACCCCATCTTGAATACTGTGTCCAGTTCTTGGGCACCCCAATTCAAGAAGGATATTGACAAGCTGGAGCAAGTCCAGAGGAGGGTGACCAAAATGGTGAGAGGCCTGGAAAACATGCCCTATGAGGATAGACTGAGAGAGCTGGGTATGTTTAGTCTGCAGAAAAGGAGGTTAAGAGGGGACATGATAGCCATGTTTAAATATTTGAAGGGATGCCACGTAGAGGAAGGAGGGGGCTTGTTTTCTGCTGCTCCAGAAACCAGGACAAGGAGCAATGGATTCAAGCTGCAGGAAAGGAGATTCCACCTGAACCTCAGGAAGAACTTCCTGACAGTCAGGGCTGTCCGGCAGTGGAATCTGCTGCCTCGGAGAGTAGTGGAGTCTCCTACCTTGGAGGTTTTTAAGCAGAGGCTTGATGGCCATCTGTCGGGAGTGCTTTGAGGGTGTTCCTGCATGACAGGGAGTTGGACTGGATGGCCCGTGTGGTCTCTTCCAACTCTACATTTCTATGATTCTATGATTCTATGATTCTTACTCAAGGGATTTGTTACAACTTACATTGTTAGACAATTGCTTTGTTACCTTACTACCTTGTTACATTGTTACATTATTATTTTACCTTGCATTACTTACAATCTTGCTTTATTTTTATTTCTTTTATTATGTTTTTATCCAGTCCAAAACTTCTCTCCATTCCCTTTCAAAGTTCTGGATGGGTTTATGTAAAAAAAAAAAGTCATTTCACAGAAGTGCCAGACATTTTAAGGAATTAATTCAGACTGAATTTGATGCATCCTTGAATACCCGTACAATTCTGGGGTGCACAAATAAGCTTTATTCCTTATTCCTTAATCTGAAAGAAGTAGACAAAAGGAGAAAAGATTTGGCTTTGAAGAAAGCTCGTGAGGACTTGGCTATAGTAGTAAGAATATCAGTAGCTGTGTCAATGTGCTTGGGCAGCAGTGTTATGGATCCAGGAGATAGTGGAGTGTGAAGAGATACAGTCTCAGCCTTTTGCTAAGGCATTAGCCAGAAGAAGAAGAAAAATGAGGTAATGGATTCTGGTTATGATTCAGTGATGGTCAGGAATATAAGTGCAATAGTGGTAGCTAGAAGGTCATTGGGGTCCAGAGCAAAAGTCTAGGAAGAATTTGGCCTTTGTCCCATGTAAAGGAGAGCTGCTGTTTGAAAAAAGAAGCAAGTGATGCCAACTACCCAGCATGGTTGTGGTGAGGTGGAAAAAAATGCCAACCAGATGTCCACTGCTGGCATGGCTCTGGTATGATGGGGAAGGAAGTTTTAAAAAGCATATTTTTAACTTCCAGTGAGAGTGATTGAAAAAGAGTTGTGACAACTCCCTCCTACAAGAGAAAAGAAAGAAAAGGAAATTCTGCCTGGTAAAAAAATAAAACAAACAAATGAACAAATACACAACAAACAAGAACAAAACTAAAGTAAAAAACAAGCAGACATACTGCGGTCATTTGAAGAGAGCAGCCGACAATCAAGAGAAATTAACAAGGGCAGCTTCAATCTGCTTGTTGGAAACACTGGTTCTAAGGTGAAGGGCAGAACAGGAGTTGCAGCAAGCACTGATTTCAAGGGTGCAACTATAACAGCCTATAAGCAGCAGTGCTAATAGCACCCTTTGATTGTTCAGAGCCTAAAGGCACTGCTAGTGAATACAGGCCAACAGTAGCAGTCTATGATGGCACAGTTTGTCCAGGCTCAAAAGCCTGGAGGTCTGCAGACTAAACGATCCTTGGGTGGTCCTGGACAGGTTGACTGGTGATCAGGCTAGCAGCTCCAGTGCAGTCAGCACAGGCAGCTTTTGGCACAAACATGCTGCAGTAAGTCTCGAAGAGTTAGGAACAGTCCCGCCCAGGGTGTGACTTGGGTAAATCCCAATCATTGTGGATTATTCCTCCATGCCATCCTGAGAATGAGAAATTGGATTTACCATGAAGTTTCATTCTGGGATGGTAGGCAGAGGAATCCATACCCACCCTAAAAAGGAAAAATAAAATAAAATAAGAAGATGGAAGTGAACAAGTTAAATGATGAAAGGAATTTGGACAAGACTATTAGTTATTTTTAGCAGAGTATGGAAATAGAGACTTGATGTAGTCTGGCTAGATTAAAAAAAACTGTCAGAGAAGGGAAGGGATCCTAACTGTCACAACGGGAAAAGAACTTGGACTCCTGCCTGTTCTGGTTGGCACATGGGATTAACCCAATCATTGTGGATTCCTCCTCCTGCCATCCCAGAATGAATCTTCACGCTAAGTCCATTCTCTCCTTCTACTATCATGGTAGATGACTCAACACTTAACATTTAACTTGTCATCCAAATTTATTTCAAATGGAGGGAGAGCTTCTAGAAAAAAATGGGGTCTGCCATTGGGTATTATGTTAACTGCGTCAAAATTTGACAATGTTTTTGACTGTTGGTCAAGTTCTAGTACCAAGTTTCAAGTTCAAATTCCCAATGGGGTTTTAACCACAAGCAAACAAACAAAACCTTGGGCCTTCCATACCTCGTTGGGATGACATGGTAGCTTCCTTTGAATCTGAGATTATTTTTGCTTATCATCCAAGTTGCAATGAACTGAGCTTCTAGATAAGTGTTAAACTCTAGTGCAGAACTGCAGAATTTTCTTAGGATTTCTTTATTCAAAAATAGTCACTTCAAGCCCAGCAACAGAGTATCTTAGGTAGCTGAAATGTTTTCCTGTGGGCTAACACATTCCAAAATAATTTTTTAAAAAGTCTGTGTTTCTGTAGCTGCCATAATCCCTCAGGACATGATGTAAGACATCTCAAAATTTAACGCAGTAGTTTTGATTGTTGTCCAGTTTGCTGTGTAGGATTACAGTTCAATGTTGTCCAGTTTGCTGTGTAGGATTACAGTTCAGTGTTCCAAAGTGGGGGCCCATTAGAAACAAAAAGGGAGGCCAATCATAACTCATCAGGAAAATGTGGTTGATGGATCAAAATTTGACAGCCTTTTGGTTGTCATTCAAGTTGTGGCACCTAATTTCAACATGAAAAGTCAAATTTTCAAGTGGTGAAGGGCCTTCTGGAAACAAAGCTCATGACTCACTACTTAGCCAAATAAATTCCACTCACATTAGTGGGTCTTACATCCAAGGTGTTCTATTCAAGACTCTCAAGACCTGAACATTTTGAAATCTCCAATGGACTTGCAATCTGATGCACCAACTTAGGGAAAAACAACAGGCCACCTTGGCTCCTAGTAACTTTTCGATCCTCTTGACATTTTTGCTGTAATATTAAACAGCCTCATCGAGAAGAGAGAACACCCTACTTACTGATTCTGTTTAACAAGGCTACTTGTTCAGCCTTTGGGAGTTGTCAGTAACTTCGCCCAGTTGGAGCAGCTGCTTCCCTCATTAGCCAGAAGCTGATCTTGAAAAAGCGACAAGAGAAACAATATTACTATGCAACCTGGGAAGGAAATGTATTAGTGAACAGGGCAATATGTTTTTGTTTTTTTTTAGTATTGTACAACTTATTACTGAGCTATGTGGATGGCAAGAGTTTGTGTGGGCGGTCAAAACAACAACTGAATATAGGTTAGACACAGTGGGAGCTACTTTGAAGTAATATGTTGAAGCCTCTGAAAATAAAATCAAAATACCTGAACTATAAATATTTAGACTTTTAGTTACTTTAATACTTTTTTGGGTAGAATCCCCCTGACAACATGGCTAATATTCCTTCCCACACATCTCCCTCAGCTTGGTTCCTCTTCTTATGTCATGCTCACATTTCCTTCAGGCTCTGTTGCAGAGGAAGATTTCTACTGATGGCAAATGTTAAAAAATGTAAATCGTAGTGTAATACAGTCTCCTGGCTGTTTCTTTTATTCTCCTCATGTAGACCTATGCAAGGCAAGAACACAGAGCAATGCATTAGAAAGCAGGGGTGGGCAGCTGCCAAGAATCGTGGTCTGTGATGGCTAGTGGCTTCCACATCAATGTGATGATAAATCTGCTCCAGATTTTAGTCTGAAATTTAAGCAAGCTATTCAGGGTGCTTGGGTATCCCTTTAAAGTTCAGACAAAAATCCAAAGTGGATTAACTGTCACTCAGCCCTGGCAACTCCAGTGACCACTGGGTCTAAGAGCTATGCCCGCTCCTTTTTTTCCCCCTGGTCCTTGCAACCTGCACCACTTCTCTCTTTTTGTCAAACAAGAAGGGACCAGAAAACTACATGTGATTCTTTAAAAAGCCTATTTTGAATTTGAACCTGGGCATGAGGAGATAACCTTTAAATAGCGAAGTGTACCTCCAGCAGGCTTCTTTGAGTGTGACTGGCCTTTTTTAGGCCTAAAATGTTTTTTCTTCATTTGGAAAACTCAGGGTAGGTAGGGGATGGGATTTGCAATGATTTTTTTTTCCAGGAAAAGTAGGAATAAAATTTTTCTAATAAATAATTGCTGTTAATAACAACATCTCTAATAATGTTATCTAGTTTACCATGTTTGACTCAAAGGGTATAGTCAAACACATTCAAGGCTTTATGTGGTGAATAATTAATGGAATATTTATAATAATGTAAACAGAATAGGCTATAGTTCCAATATATTTAACAAAATACACCTGAAAGAACACTTTTTTTTAAAGGTTACATACCTGAAGGGAACTATGCTAAATGTATCATATATCAACAGCTTATTTAACTTATTTGCTGAGGTACAACTGTAGCAGCTTCAGCTTCACTTGCTCTGTGTGTTGCTTAAAAGTCCCATTGCGAGTTGAGAAAAAAACTGATTTAATACAACTAGTTGAACATTTTATTCCTCTAAAAGATTAATGTGAATCTGTAGGCAGTGCCACTTACTACATTTTTGTCTTGACCACTTGTACTAGTGACTAACAAAGAGGGAGGAGATTTTGTAAAAATCAGTGCTTGTTTCCAGAAGAATAACTAGTAGTATTCTCTATCACTCTTGCAGCTCCAGCTTCTGTAATTCGTAGTACTGGCAGCTGTTAGAAAATGTAAATTTTGCTGGTGGCAAATTCCCAAAGCTCAGGTTTTCTGTCTCCTTAGGATTGTTCTACTCCACTCTTTTAAAATTTCAAGGTTGTTTTTTCATATTTCTGGGCCCAATGCAAAATGCTTCTTATGACCTATAAAGCTTAGGTCCAGACTATCTGAGACATCATGCATCCCTATACAACCTGCCAGAGTCTGAAGATCTTCAGGATGAGGCTTTCTCTCAGTCCTGTCACTATCAGAGGCACGCTTGTTGAAGACACGAGAGTCTTCTCAGTGGCTGCTCCTGGGCAGTGGAATTCCCTTCTGTGGGAAGCCATCACTCCTGTTGTTGCCAGGCAAGGACCTATTCAAACCAGCATTTGATGATCAGTTGGTTGCAGGGAGTCATTTTTACGAGTATATTTAACTTGACATTTTTAATATTTAATAACATTTTAATATGTTAATTTGTTTGTATTTTAACTTTTTTTTTATTCTCAAGATTTTAACTGTTTCCTATTTTAGCATTTTTGAAAGCTGCCTTGGATCTCATGCTGGAAGAAAGACAAGATGTAAATCAACTTAACCACTGTAGGGGTGGGAATCCTAAACCTCCAGGTGTTGTTGAGCCGCAACACCCAGCACTCCCCGCTGTTGACGATGCCAGCTAGGGATGCTAGCTATTACAGTTCAACAAAACCTCGACAGCGCATAATTCTCACCTGAATTACTGAATTTTGCTAGAGTCTGAACCTGTCCCCAAGTCATTTCTCCCTAAATATACCATGCTAGCAAAGAGTGGATCCTGGCTTATTTTCCATTTTCAGAAGTAATTACAACTCTTGACAACAAACTAAAGATTTTTTTTTTCCTGTTATTCATTTACAGGGAAACTTCCTGACTGGTGGGAAAGTCCACTTTTAGAAAGTTCTAATTATAGCTCTTGACAAAAAAACTAAGGATGGGGGAAAAATTGCAATTATCCATTTACTGATAGAAAAATAGGCATCCTGACAGGGAGGAAGGCCTGCTGAGAAGAATAATAGACCAATGAAACTTTTGTGCAGTTTTCTTGTGGTATTCAAAATCTCATATAATAGTATGGAGGAATTATTGTTTTGAGAAAAAAAAATGCATCTTTCGTGCGCATGTGCATGCGCACATACACACACACATCTGCAAAGAAATTGAGTTTCCAGTACTGAAATCACTCTTTCCAGCTCAGAAAACCTTTTTCTGCCCCTCTGCCTAAAATTCTTCTACAAAACATCATGATGTTCAAATACAGGGAGAATACTACAAAGAAATGCTCATTTTCTCCTGCAGTAAGAAAGAATCTACAGGAATTATTATATATAAGGACATATATGAGGATGAAATAAAATCATAGAGTTGGAAGAGACCACGGCGGTCATCCAGTCCAACCCACTGCTATGCAGGAACCCACATCAAAGCACTCCCAATAGATGGCCATCCAGCCTTGGCTTAAAAACCTCCAAAGTAGGAGACTCCACCACACTTCAAGGCAGCATATTCCACTTGTGGACAGCTCTGACTGTCAGGAAGTTCTTCCTGAGGTTCAGGTGGAATCTCCTTTCCTGCAGCTTGAATCCATTGCTCCTTGTCCTGGTCTCTGGAGCAGCAGAAAGCAAGTCTGCTTCCTCCTCAACATGACATTTCTTCAAATATTTAAACATGGCTATCATGTCCCCTCTTAATCTTCTCTTCCGCAGGCTACCCAGCTCCCTAAGCCACTCCTCATAGGGCATGGCTTCCAGACCCTAGACCATTTTGGTCTCACTCCTCTGGACACGCTCCAGCTTGTCGATATCCTTCTTGAATTGAGGTGCCCAGAACTGGGCACAGTATTCCAAATGAGGTCTAACCAAAGCAGAGTAGAGTGGTACCATTACCTCCCTTGATCTAAATACCATACTCCTATTGATGCAACCAAGAATTGTGTTGGCTTTCTTGGCTGCTGCATCACACTGCTGATTCATGTTCAGCTTGTGATTTACCAAGACTCCTAGATCTCTTTCACATGTACTATTATCCAGCCACGTGTCCCCCATCCTGTGTTTGTGCATTCCATTTTTTCTGCCTAAGTGTAGGACCTTACATTTCTCACTGCTGAAATTCATTTTGTTAGCTTTGGCCCAGCTCTCCTATCTGTCATAGTGAAGGATTTACATCATAGTAGCAATTTCTGTAGAGTTGTGGTGGATCCAATTGTTTGATGTTTTAATATAATCAGAATGAAGAGTTTCCCAACCTTGCTGAAGCCTGGAATTAAAGGTTACTTTCTATGGAGCTGAGATATAGCCAAGTCATATCAAATTGAGTTCAGAATGCAAGTTTCTGTAATACCATGTGGAAGCAGTTAGTATTATCTGTCACTGCAGTGTTCTGGTTTTGTAGACAATATTGGTTTGGTACCAGCAATTAAGTGGACAAGAGGAAATGGCTTTCTAACATTCTTGAAGTTGAAGGACAAACACAATTGCTTTGATTTGAGAGTAGTTCAAAGTAGTTACTTCAGTTAGGCTAAAGGGGATAGACCTTATTTTATAACTCATCTCTACAACAGTTTGTAGATTAGAACAACCTGTCCTCATCCAAACATCTTTGGTGAGGGAAGCCTCCACATAAACAGTTTAATTACATAGTGCAGAAGTGGCAATGCATTATATCCCATCAATTATCCAATTATTTGGTGATGACTGGCTTCCAAAGGAATAGCGATACCACCTGCTGTTTATATTAAGGCAGTAGTATTTCATGTAACCTGAAAGGAACTTGCTGTGTGGTTTAATCTTGATACGTAATCCCTGTTTGATGCATCATACTATTTAAAGGTGCATCTACAGGTATAAAAACTTTCAAACAGATCTGCCCTAGTAAAGGCAGATGGAGCTACTGTATGAAGATATCTAAAATGATAAAGCTATTTCATGAAGACAGACTACATGGAGCTTCCGTCTTTTCATTCAGCTCTGCTTCTGTGCCTTTTAAAGCGTGTTGGCACTGAAATGAAGCCTGTAAGGTTTATCTCCTTGTTTGTCTCCATGCCCTGAATCATACTCTTGTCCTCCCACTTAGCTCTGGTAAAATGTTTTAAACTTAAAAAGAGGTAACACGTATTACCTCAGGAAACAACCACCCCACCTGTACCACTCTCATCAAGAAGCACCTTACTCACAAACTAGTTTGATTATTTGTCTGCCTGCCTGCTTATTTATTTAATATTTCCCCATTGCTGAGGCTCAGGGCAGCTTACCAGATTAAAACAAGTACGGATAAACACCTACATTGTGTTATCATGGTTAAAATGCAATCCAGCTAACTGTGGTTATCAAACACCAATTTTTTAAAAAATCTATTTTTAAAATAAGAAGAAACAAAAGCTATACAGCACAAGTCTGCTAAAAGAGTCAGTAAGTTGATGAACCTCTGCTGGAGTTTTAAAAATAGAAAGACAAAATGGGCCCTTTTACCTGCTGTACTGTCTACAGGGAAGGAGTAAGCCTAGTCTCTTTTGATTTTGAAGAACTCAACACTGTACCACAGGCACTCTTTGTGCACTAATTTATGTTCACATGAGGTGCGGTTTGGCATCCCTAAATGTAAAATGGTGGCAATGGGCATGTGCATGGATGCACATCACTGCCATTAGATATGAGATATGAGCATTCACATTTCTTCTTTTATGTGGGGGTTCCTGGAATGGAACCCTCATATATATGGAGTGCCCACTGTATACACACTTATGGGAGAATACAGTTCTTCTGATAGTTTGGACCAAATTATTTAAATAATTTTGACATTTTTAAAAAAGTCAGTCAGTTCTCCACAATCAACAGAAACTTGCAGAGATACAAACCCAATGACATGTCAACCAATTCTCTCCTCCTTCTAGTCCAGTGGTTCTCAACCTGGGGGTCGGGACCCCTTTGGGGGTTGAACGACCATTTCACAGGGGTCGCCGCTCCTCAATCCTGCCCCCCCTTTTAAAAGAAGGTGACCTCGCAGCCAATGGGAGCAGTGCTTCTGAGACCCCTGCACTGGGGTTCAAACTGCAAACCCCAGGATTCCATAGGATGGTGAAAGTGGAATCATAGCGCTATAACAGTCTAGTGCAGAAATAGCCAGGATGACTTTCTCCTCTCACTTCTGTTGTGCGTGGACCCTTGGCGCTTGCCACATGCACATGTTGTGTTCTTCGTCCTGACTGTCTTGCATTCCTCGCTTTTTGTATGTTCAGCGTCCGCACTCCCTTTAAGGGAGGGAGGGAAACAAAACGCGTCTGCTTATGCTGCCGCCATCTTTCCTCTCTCCCTGTCCTTTCCTCCCTGCGCCTCGTGTAAAGTGTGGGCTGTTTCAGCGTTGCCTTTGAGAGTGACTGGCTTTTTGAACTGTGGGAACCCAACATTCAGAACTAGAACTACTACCTTAATTCTGGCATTGATGGACGCTTTCTGTGCTTTAAAAAAGGGGGGAGGGTTACCAGTTTTTAGGCATTAGAAGTCTATCCAGAGCAGTGGTTTAGGGCAGTGTTTCCAAGCTATTTGATGTTGGAAATAACTAACTAACTAATAAATAAATAAATAAAATAAAAATAAAATAACAAAAATGATTTTATGGTTGGGGGTCACCACAACATGAGGAACTGTATTAAGGAGTCACGGCATCAGGAAGGTTGAGAACCACTGTTCTAGTCCCTTGTGCACCCCAAAATCTGCTTTGGATCATTATTGAGCAGTTTTTTGAGGAAAGGTTATGGGGAGAAGGAGTATATTTCTTCAATATGAAGCTTACATTACATACTGTTTTCACCTGTCCAAATGTATATTTAGAGCACTGTAGGAATTGGTCCTCGAGATCTAGTTGAACAGTAGCCCTAGCCAGTATAGCCAATGGTGAGGAAAGCTGGGAGATGCAGTTGAACAACAGCTGGAGAGCCACATGACTACTAATTCTGATTTAGAAGTTAGCTTTCTTCTTTGAGCATATATCTCAAGTCTCTTATGTCTCAAGAGATAACATCCTAATGTTGGTTCTTTCCGTTACATGGGGACATTCCTAAAAGACATAATATCCATCAAACTTCATAAAAGTTCAATTTCCATCCATATAGCAGAACCTCCCCTTCACTCTGCACTGCCCCCTGGATACACTCAGTGGATCCCCCAACTCTCTAGAGCAGACCTGGGGGAGCACATTGAGCCTTGCAGAGGTGGGGAGAACACATCTTAGTTCCTCTGGGAAAAGCCATTTTATTTATAGAAGGAGTTAAGTGGATACCACCTGTAGTAAATAAGAGTAGCAATGATCATTAAAATGTCACGTAAAAATAGAAGTATTTAAGCAACCTCAAGTTACTTTTTTTAAAAAAAAAAATTCAAATGAGTACCCAGCTTGTTGGGGGCATGTATAGAAAAATGTTTCGAAATACATGCTATTTGTAAGTTCGCCGCCTCGATCTATATGGAGAGGCAGGATACAAATAAATAAATGAATGAATAAATAAATAAATAAATAAATATTTTTAAAAAATAAAAAATTAAAAGATTTGAAGGCCCTTTTTAAAAAAAAAGCTTCACAGAACTTTGAAAGGAGATCAACATAGGCTTCAGGCATGCTTTTCTTGGAAGAGATCCACAGTTGGAATACTATTATTGAGAAGTTCCTCTCTCCAGTCACCACTGTGATGAACCCTGGAGGGGGAGTGTAGCCAGCAGAGCTATCCTAACAGGGATTTAATTTGATAGGTTAGCTGAGTAAAGAACCCAGGTTAGCCAGAGGGAGGGGCTAGGTGGGTGTGTCAGCAGAACAGCAAAAAAAAAAAAAATTAATATAACAGAAATAGGGTTTGGAAAAGAGTTACTTCTGTGAGTTTAAAAGAGGAAAGAACTCCTTCAGAGAGGAAGAGAGTGGGGGAAGTGTTTGCCTATTGAGAGCTGAGTGTACTTTGCTGTTTGATGACATTTAATTGCCAAATATCTTTCCCTTGTCAGTTTGTTTAATAAAGATTTTATTACATTTTTTTAAAGAGCAATCTCCATACAGTGTCTCTTTAATCTGAGCTCAGTTACACGTGCTACCACCAGTGATGCATTCATTGGGATAAACCTGAAATGCTTTGCTCTATATATACAAGGCTGTGGGTTTAGGGAAAGCAGGGAGATATAAGTGTGGAAAGGGAGCCGGGGGTGGTAAATATATAGAAGGGTGATGCTTCTCCAGGAAGGGAGAATTTAAAGCACACCTGATTGTCATAGTTTTCCACATTTCGACAATCACATACCTCAGACTTCCTGGACATGTGGGGGAAAAAACTCCAGAGAATATCTGAATGTATGGAGAGACTCATGTGAGAGGAGACATTGCATCCAGTATTCAGGTCTCTAGCCATAGCTTGGAAACCCTGCAGAGCTTAGCAGTGGCATGATTTGGGTTGGTGTTAGCCATTGCAGTATCTCATAGAATCATAGAATTGGAAGAGACCACAAGGACCATAGAGTCCAACCCCCTGCCATGCAGGAATACATCATCAAAGCATTCCTGATAGCCATCAAACCTCTGTTCCAAAACCTCCAAAGAAGGAGACTCCACCACACTCTGAAGGAGCATATTCCACTGTGAAACTGCCCTTACCATCAGAATTTCTTCCCAATGTTTAGATGGAATCTTTGTTCCTGAAGTTTGAAGCCATTACTCTGAGTCCTAGTCTCTGGAGCAACAGAAAACAGGCTTGCTCCATCCACCACATGACATCCCTTCAGATATTTAAACATAGTGTTACCCTGATTTCTGGGGTCCCGGGAGGGACACCTCAATGTGCTCACAATGGGGAATGGGAATTAGCAGAGCACAAGCTAGCAATACAAGAGGCAGGGCAACCTAGCGAGATCTTGAACCCAATGTCTATGGGGTCAGGCTGAGTCAATGATCAAAAAGAAGTAAATAATAATTGTTTTTATTGATGTACAACACAGTCAAACACGTGTATGCAAACACACTCACACAGACCTATTGAAATAAAGGTAGGAGTTGGATAGAGGGTTTTAAGAGGAGGTTTTGCATGGGAAATACTACACCTGTCCTGAAGCCCGGGTAGCCTGAAGAGAAAGTCCGTTGAAGTGGAGATTCTCAGCATGAGGAGCTGAGGGGAAGGCTCGTCGAACGAAGCGACAGCAAGGCAGGATGGAAGCCAGGAGCGATCTGAAGAGACGCTCAAAATCAGGGGGTCTTATAGGGGAAAATGTGGCCATAGGCTAGCACAGAATTAACACAAAATTAACACAAAATTTGAGAATTTTAGCGTTGTAAGTATATTAATACAGTACATGTAAACTGGACTTTCAAAAAATGTTTTTCTGGCTATATCTAACTACAGGGATATTTTTTATAAAAAATAATACATTTCTATGGAAACACTGTGCAAAAAATTTGTTGACAATTATTTTGGTATCACCCAGTGCTCCCCTGACCCCCCCCCCGTGATGCCACTAGAGCTTAGAAATGTTTGGACTACAAGTACTAGAATCCTCTAGTCAATATATGGCTACCTTGCTTAGAAGATTTTGGGAAATAAGCCTCTTTAGTAACTTTTCCAAGGTCTGCACTATTGTGGCATAAGCTTTGATGGTGCAGAACCCACCTCACCGAAGGCATGAAGTGGTATCATAAAGCACCATGGATAAATATGTAGAAAGGAGAAGTGTAGGATGTTTTCATAGGGCCCAAAAAACAAACAATGCAATAAAGAAGTGACTCACATTATTATGTAGAATATTGTGTGGGATATGATCAAAAGGGGAAGAGATTCATTCCTGGCCGGTGATGAGTTACCAAAGCGAAATGAATACCTTTGCATAAAAGCCTAAAACTGATCATTAATTTCTGTAGGGAGCTACCTACTCCCAATTCCACTGAACCCAAGTCTGATGAAAGTCAGCTAATGCTAACGAATTTCAATTTAGCAATTACATCATGGAAGCTTTTGTTGTTGTTGTTGTTGAAATATGACAATTTTTAGGTGAGTTACATAATGTCCAAGCAGATTAAAATGTTCTCCTACTTGTGTTTAGGCATTAACATCTTTTAATTACTCTAAACAACAACCCTGTGATATAGCTGAGAGCTAATATTCAAAGATAAGAGATGGAGTGGTGGTGCTGGAGGAGGTGATCAGAAGAAAATGTTGCTTCTTCCAGATACTGAAACTGAACAGACCAGTAGCTGAATCCTTCCACACTGGCAAAGAGATACTGTCTCTCTTCACACCTGAGGGCAACAAAAGTGCTTAGGAGATTTGGCACCTCCAGTAATTTTTTTGCCTCTGTTTCCTGCTCCTCAGCACTTGCTACCTGAAGTGGCTTCCTCAGTCTGCTTGGAAATACTAGCCCGTCAAGGATGCTCAGACAATAATAGGTTGGATGAATAAATTTTGCCCATCAAATTCCTCATCTGGAGTCAAGAATCTCAAGAAGTGTGCACAGTTAGCTACACCAGTGGCCCTGTCACACTCTTATTATAGTGGCACAATGATTTCACTTTGATTGCCATGGCAATATTCTATTGGAATTCTAGGACTGGCAGCTTAAGGAGGGGAAGATAGCTCTAGTGCCTCACCAGACTACAAACTCTAGACTTCTACAGGATGCAGCCATGGCAAATAAAATGGAATCAATTGTGTAAGGTAAAAGCACCCCAAATCTCTTTCAGGAACTGATCAGTTTCAGCTACATAGACAGAGGGATAGAAAGACTTTAACAGCAACAGTGCATCGCAAGTCTTTGAACGTGAGATTTCTTTGCATGGTCTCTGGAAATTAAAAAATACAAAAAAGAAAAAAGTTTGAAAAACAAAAAAGAAGAGCAGAATTCCCTCAAATTTGCCAACAGATGGCGCTCAAAGTTTTCAAATATTTTCTTGGTTTATCCTCTTAACAGAGTTAAGAGCAATGCAATCAGGGAATTTCTACTTTGTGGGTACTTGCCTTTTAGGTGAAGTTTGCTCCCCCCCCCGCCATTAGTTCTTAGCAGCTGAATCCCAAGGGACAAACTTTTAAAAAAAGAAATCATTAATGAAAATTAATTCCATTATTAGTTTCTCACTGTAGCCTACTGGAAAGCCATTAAAAGGGACGGAAGGAAGGAAGGAAGGAAGGAAGGAAGGAAGGAAGGAAGGAAGGAAGGAAACTTTTACTTTTGACTGCATTTAAGGCTTGAAGAACAGTTCCTGCTTGACTGGTTTGAACTGATCTGGCTTAGGTGTTCACAAAGCAGCTGAGATGGCTTACCTGGAAGACACATCTGTTAAGCAGGATAACATCTCTGTCTCTATTATCAGTAAGATTTTTAAAAAGCCTTTCTTTTAATTTAGTTTTAAAAGTCCAGTTGGTCACTGGAATCGAAGCAGTTGATACTTTAGTGGGGAGTGACCATGTAATGCTAGAATTTGCAGTTGTGAGACAAAGCACAGAAGAGCACAGTCAAACATGAACCTTGGATTTCAGGAAAGCAGATTTTTATGAAACTCATGGAAATACTGAGCAGAATCCCATGGCTAGAGATGCTAAAGGGAAAAAGACACCCAGCATGGGTGGGATTTCCTGAAAGAGGAACTGCACCATCACAAACAATTCCACAGAAGAAGAAAAATGGGAAACATCTGAAAAAGCCAAAATGGCTGTGCAGCAAAGTTGAAGAGAAAGTGGAAAAAAAAAAGAGCATGTATAAAGAATGGACAAAAGGACAAATCATCAAGGAAGAATACAGATGCCAAGCCCACACTTACAGAAATAGTGTACAGAAAGCTAAAACTAAAAAATGAGCTGAGAGTGGCTAGGATAGCAAGGAGCAACAAAAAACATTTTTAAATGTAACCCTATAACAATCTACACAGGAGTAGTTTTTTGAGTTCAGTTGGTCTTACTCCTGAAAAAAAATGGGTATAGGATAGCAGCCCAAACATGGTCTTAGTGAGCATCTAAACCAAAGCTTTGCAAACTTTTCATGTTGGTAACACACTTTTTAGACATGCATCATTTTGTGACACAGTAATTCAGTAAATGGAGGCAGCCCCTCGGCCTGGGGCAGCAGCAGTGGGAGAAGGAGCCCCTCCACCTGAGCCTGGCCCACTGTTGCTGCCGCCCTCACCAGTGTCTTCCTCAGCCCAGGGCGGCAGCAGGAGAGGAATCCCCTTCACCTGGGCCTGGCCCACCTCAGCAGCAGGAGAGGCAGCCCCTCCATCCATTATGTTTGTATGACATACCTACACACTGTAGCTGACACACTAAAGTGTTGCAACACACAGTTTGGATTGCTCTTATCTAAACCCATAGTCCTTTACAGACACACCTAGAAGTACATGAGTGAAGTGGGAAAAACCTCTGTTTGTACATTTCAGCTTTATTAGCACTGCACTTTAGGCTAAAGGCCTTCAAACTTAATAACAGAACAGCCCTACAAAAGAACAAATAATCCAGTCTCTTCTCAAAAGAGTAAATGGATACAAATCTAACATCAGAAACAGCCATATTCAGCAATCAGTAGGATAACATGTCAGCCTCTTGAAACAAGTATTCTTGAACAAAAAAACTTCCAGAGGAGACTTTAGTGGAAATCACTGAAATCCAGCTTATTGAGAAATTCAGTTTTCTCTCCAGTAGCCTAAATCAAGATAACAGATGCTCATCCCACAACATTAGTTAGGTTACCGGGTTGTTGTTTTCTTCTGTTATAAAGAACATTGACTTTCAACCAGTATTTCTAATGGTTTTGCATAAATATAGGCATTTTGATAACTACTCTGTCCTTTTTGCATTTTATTTCCCTCTGGCTAGACACTTCACCATTCCCACCCCACATACACACAGCCCATCTGGTGAAATGGATTCTAGACCCTGAAAGCCTATGCCAAAATATGTTTGCTCAGTTTTAACTCTCATTCTCTCATTTTTGGAATAATTTCTAACCCATGATAATTTCAAGTGTATATCAAGGGATAAAAATATTTTCTTTCCACAAGAGTAAGTAGGGGTGAAAAATCAAAGATTTCTCACACAACCCAAAGAACCAGAGACAGAAAATGCAGAACATATGAAGCAGAACATTTATTTTGAGTAGCTGAAATACCTCCCTTTCTGCAAATAATGCAACCAACATTTTGGTTACTATCAGCAGTGGTACTACTGTTATTGGCTGGCATCCTATTGGGAATTTATAATGTCATGAAACAATTTATGGCTGTATCTTTTAGAACTGAATCCTTTAAAACTGTTGTGCAATAGTTCTGTTCCCAGAAGGGGAACATTGTTGCAGCTGTGTCATCAATGTCATTGCACAAGCAGAATGAACAGTTTAGCTATTACACAATGGTCACAATGTACAACAATGTGGCGCTTTGTGAGCCAGGCTGCCATTTTGCAAAGAGAGGAAGCAACACCCCTGCAAAAGAGCCACAGGGCACTGGTAATCCAGAACAGAGGACAGTGGAAAATCAAGGATACCCTGCATGCCGACGGAAAAATATCCCCACCTTTGGGGGTGTCCCATTGTGCAGTGAGAGTCCTTGCTGCATGATGGGACATCTTGTATAGTCTCCTGTTGCACACCATCGCAGCTCTCTGACATGGCTGTATATTATGGTGGTGATTTAGCTCCATCTTCATAAAGCAAGGGTGAGTAACTGTGGAAAGCTGGAGGCTATATTACGCTCCCCAGGAAACCTTGGTGGGCTGCAACCCTACCACAGCTCCTCTCCCCAAAAGTAAAAACAAATGTTCCCAAATGCCCTGTAGGGAATATGGAGGGTATTTTCACCATGTTTTGGAGCCTTCCTGGACCATGTTAACTCCAAGAAATGATTTTTTTAACAATAGGAAATGATTAGAATGTACTTACTGTTCACTCTTTGTTTTTTTAAAAAAGGCCTCTCCTGGATCAAAATTGGCTCAGGGGTTCTGTAGTGTGGAAGAAGAGCCCCTCACACCCCCTAGAAGGCATATGGGGGAACAGAAAAAAATTGCAAAAATGTGTTTTGACCCCCTGTGGAGCCAGAGTACCCCAAACATAGTGGAAATGACCACTGCACACCCAGATATCATATTGGGGCATTTGTGAACAAACATAATTTTTGACCCCTGGAAACCCCAAAAATGGCTCTGGAGAGCCACATGCAGCCCCTGGAACTAAACCATCACAGCCCATGTTATAGGCTTTTGCCTATTATTTCAAAACAAAACCAAACTAAAAAAAGGACAGAGAAAAAGAAAAGCCCAACCTGTTCTGATTCCAAAAAATTAGAAAATGGACATAACTCCTGAAGGAAAACCACTGTTTTTATTTATTTGCAAAAAGACCTAACATTAATGGTAGCATGGGGTAAGTTTCTACACTGATAGCAAAATAGTTCTGTTTCAGGGAAATGTGCTCCAAAGAAGGCTGAGTCTTCATGCTAGATGCCCTAAAGAAAACAATAGCGTGTCACTTGAGTTCCTGCAGGAAAATTTCTCTCATGTGGTAAGTATACCAACCAATTTTCTTATTCACTGACTTACTGCTGAAGGAAAAGGGGCAAGGGCATGTTGTGGCGAGGAAAAGATGAAGACCTTCAGGTTGTTCCAAAACAGAAAGCTTTATTTTCCAAACCATTTATTTACTGCGCAGGGCAAGCAGCGGATATATAATGTCCAAAACTGCCAGCCCCGATTGATTAAAACACTTAGTTCTTATACCTTTGGTCAACAGCGTCAGCAATCAATCACATTTCTAGTCTACGTCAGCCATTACATTTGGAGCTTAATACCACCCCCAAAACAAGGGAACAAAGGCCTCAGTCACCAAATAACACAAAGATGAGGCGAAAGTGTATGCTTGACTCCCTTTTACTTCCCAGGCACCTAAGCATAGTGTTACAAGGCCAATCATACTTTCAAACCGAGATAAGGCAGGGACATCTGCTGTCCAATTCACTTATTTTTCTACTCATGCAGTACTTCTCTGAATTTAACTCTTTCAGGCATATGATTGTTTTGTTGAATGGTGCCAACATAGGTTAGGTCTTTGATTAGCAGAACTTTTGGCAGTTCTAAACTGGTGAAAAAAATGGTCTCCCATCACATTTTGTCCACTGTGGAAATATAGTTCAACTAGTGTTGCCACCATACTTGCACAGAACTGGGCTTCCTATGGTGTAGTAAGCTTTCTGCCCAGATAAATGTCTCTCTCATCCTGAAGAGCAGCCAGTTTTTCAGTGAAACTGCTCCGTATTGTTCAACCTCAGGTATCATATGAATGCCAAATCTCTTCAGGTTCATTGTTGCTGTGATTTTAAAGAGCTCTGAGACTGGATGCTATAGATCCTACAGGACTTCATTTTGTCCATACTCTTGCAAGGAGCAGAAGCCTAACAAAAGGCTCAGTGATATCAAGGGGCTTCCATACTTTGGTAGACCTTGGATGAGTTCATTTTGTGTGGTGTAGTGATTTGAGCATTGGACTATGGTCCTGGAGACCATGGTTTGATTCCCTGCTCAACATGGAAACCCAATGGTGACCTTGGGCAGGTTACATACTCTCAGCTTCAGAAAACCACATGACAGGGTGGCCTTAGAGTCACCATAAATTGAAAATGAGTTGAGGGCACACAACAGCAGCAGCAACAACGACAACAACAACTTTTGTTCCATGCCCTGAATACAAGTCATGTCATTTTATCTGTGACATGGATTGTGTGGGAAAGAAGACATATTGTGGGGAACTGTCCACAGTTTTCTAGCATTGTTTTTTGTTTGCATCCTTCTTCTGGATGTTCCTGAATAATGTCTGGTTCCTCTTTGGAAATCTACCCCAGGTCCTTCCATCCCCACCTTTCCACTTGATCTTTCCTTGATCAAATGAATATGCACTTGCTGCCCTCCCACCTTTGATCAGTGGGAGGGGTTATTTCCCACCCAAGTATTTAACCCAGGCTTTTCTGCATCATATTTCAAATAGAAATGGCATGAGACCTTCTGCCCCGCCCCCACTTATTTCTTTTTGGCCTATTACATTGCATCACTACATTGTGGACAAAAAAGTCCCTCAATGGCAAATTGAAGCCTCTTCACCCCAGATTAACTTTTGGCTGATTTTTCAGCTCCCTAGTGTGCCTTAACCACCCAAACTATTACAAAAGCATGGTGCTTTGGGGCCCCTTGCTTCCTTTACCCCCCAAACCTTGGGAAAATGGGAGAAACTAGAGGTTTAGACCCACACAAAACAGGATGTGATTTTATGTCCCATGGGATGGGGGTGCAGTAAGCTAAAATAGCTCCAGCCTCCTATGCAGTTGCACATTCTTGTTGTAAGCTATTTCTGTGTAAATTCTACACAAAAACAACTTTTTTTTTTGTCTTACAGCTCTTTGCTTTTTTAACTGATTTAAGTTCTTTATGTGACAAGTAACTACAATCCATGCTGTGCAATATGAAGCCAATTTTTTTTAAGTTTATAGAAAGAAGGTGAATGCAACACATCTGTGGCAAGAAATACTCTTCAGCATACTCTGACATTTACTTGTTTATTTTGAAATGCAAATGCAGCAAACTTATGCAAAAATTTTAGCAGTACTCACTGTCTTATTAGTAATCATGCTGATAAGCTGTATTCCTGAAACATCGTTGCTAAGCAATACAACTTCAGGCATGTAATGAGGCTTTCCAGTGGCTACTTGAAGATGAAGAAAATTATCTCAGTTTTGCAGGTTGTTTGATCATCAGCCCCATTATGAAGCTTGTGTGATAAATAGGTTTTCAGATCCCACATACACACATATGCCTTCCCTTACAGATCATTCTGTTGTTGTTGTTGTTTTACTGGTTTGTATAGGCTGGATTGACACCAGAAGATAAGCTCAGTGCGGAACTTGGAGACAGTATTGTTTTGTACTACTGTTCCCAGAATCCTCCGGTCACCATACCAAACTTTGTATAACAACTTTCAGGCGATTTCGTCACTGGAGGCGATATACCATTACAATTGTGGCATTGCCTTTCGCTCAGTGCTATCAGGTTAGGAACACTCTTTCCCTCACTCTTCTGCTTTCAGCGGATGAGTAGAGGTCTTGCCATCAGTGTTCTTTCTGCACTACAGTGTCCTTGGCCACTCCCTTTCCCTGCCTTCACCCCATCCCACTGCCCCTGTTTGGTCCGCTTTGTTTGTTTGTAAGCTGTACTAACACAGCGATGTTGTAATGGCAGGACACACCAGTACACTATTGTATCTTCACACTACAAAGCTTAAAAATGTATTTTAAAAAAATAAAAGAATTTAACTCAAAAGAGAAATTTAAAATAAACGGGGAGAGGTGATAGATTTCAAAGTTACCACACCATGGGAGCGGGGAGAGAGGGACAAGCTGGGCACACCACATCCCGCCCAGTGCTGGATCTGCGACAACAGGAAGCACCATCAAGTGCTATTATGGTTCCACACTGAGCTGGCTGACAGGATTGAAGCACTAATGGAGGCTCTTAGCGGATTTTTCCTGGAAATAGAATTGGGGACAGGATAGCAGCTGGATAGTGGTGATGTTATGCAGTAGCATGGCTCCTTTCATTGTCCAGAGTGGTTTTTGTTTTCATCTGTGTCGTAAAATTGATTTTCAGTTCTGTTTTTCAGAACAGTTAGCCTTATCTGAAAAAATGGCAACAGTAAATTAAATCTTAATTAGTAGATAGCTTTCTTTTTTATTTTTACCCATCCTTTCCACTTCTTGATTTTTGTAAATAAAATAATAAAACAGGGAACAAGAATTCAAAACAATGTATAAAATATTCATTGAGGATATAGCAATGAATAAAAATCACAGAAAATACAACAGAACAGAACAGATTACTGAATAGGTTACTCTCAGGTTGATGCATCGTGACAGCTACCTTCCTTCAACAGTCTGGTTGTCTAAGGAACATGAATGCATTTTCTTTGCTGTCACTTTTCTCTAGTTTTCTGTTGCTTTGCTTCTCTTTCTCCCAATTCCATTTGTTTTAACTAGGTGTTAGTGATATACTTTTCCATTGTTTAGCCAGTCCACATACTTTGCCTCCCTTTTTAGTGAACACTATTATAATGGATAGGCCTTTAAAAAGATAGTTTGGACTACAGCCTCCCTCCAGAAAAGACAGGAGTACTGTTGATCAGTTGACAAGCTAATCTGGGACTGAGGGGTGCAGCTTATTCTGGATAGGGCAGCATTTGCTCTGAAAGATCCAATGGTGGCTGGTGACTTCCATGTCAATAAGACAGTAAGTTTTAGTCCTAGTTTTAAAGGAGTGGTTTTAATCCTAATTTTAAAGGAGTTACCTGAGGTACCAAACCTGTTTTAGGGATAGAGTTTAGCATTCTACCAAACTCCTTTAAAGTCTGGAGTAAATGCTTAACAGATTCACCTTATCACTGACACAAAAGCCATGAGCTGCCACAAGGAAGACCAAATCCACAATCTGGGAATGTTTCTGGAAACTATGCTCACAGAAATTTACTGAGGTTAGGACTGCCTTTGACTGGTGCATCAGTTCTACCTAGAAAGTGAATCTGTTGATGCTGATCCATGCCCTGATGAGCCTTTTCCACCGTGAGCCTGCCTCCCAGAATGGGGACATGAGAGAAGCAGGACCGTGACAATGTTTCCATGAAATGTTGTTGTGGTTCCGTCCTTCTCCTGTCTCCAGCCAGAGTGATTGTAGAGTAAATCATTGATGGGATTTCCCTGTTAATGACCCCACACGACAGACCCCCACTTACCTGTCCTGCAGAAGGCCCATGGAAGCATGATGGAGGCACTTCCTGCCCCAACACAGCATGGGAAAATGCTGGGCTGTGCTGCAGAAGGAAGAGGTGTGTCTATTGTGCTCCCTTCTGCAGGGAACCAGTCTGGTACAGAGGGGAGTGTTCCTTTTGTGCTCCCTTCCCACAGACGTGCTGCCAGGATCGCGACCATAAGACTATGGGGAAAGTTAGGGTGAAGAAAGGGCCTTAGTTTTTTCCCATTTAGACTATTGTAACAAACCTCTGAGTATTCCTTGGCTAAGATAAACTATGAAATTAATGAAGTTACCATAAGTCGACATGTAGTTACCATAAGCCAACAAGCAATTTGAAGGCACATGCAAGCACAACAAACTCTATGACCAAACTGATTTCCACTGCATACAATTTGTTGGCCATATTATCGCAGCTCAGTGGCAAATACACTGATTTCCAATATGTATGTGAGCACAGTTCAGGTGGTTGGGGGTCAGTAGATCTGAAGGGTCTTAGCTCCCTAAAGAGCATGCCCACAATTTATGGGCTGTTTTGAAGGCCTTGTTAGATGTCTCTGGCCTAAACTGGTTGAACCAATTACTAAATGAGTAGCACCTGTATAAATTCCATTAAATGAAAAGGCATATTCTAGTTCGAACTAGCCATTGAATTTAGGCCTTTGTTTTTAAATACATTTTTCTCCTGTTTAATTTTTCTAACATAGTGTTTGTAATAACATGCTACACATTTTTTAATCTGCATATCATCTGTGTGTCCTTTTATCTTATGCTTACCATGTAAGCTTCTTGATGTTCCTTCCAAAATAAATCCCATTGAGTTCAATGATGCTTGCTCCCATGTTAAGTAGACACAGGATTAACATCTCATGGTGCTAGCTGAGGCACAAGGCATGGTGCCTATCCATATAGGAGAAAGCCCCCCTGTGTTCCACTGGATGTTTTTTGTTGTTGCATGCCTTCAATACAACTCCAGCTTATAGCAACCCCACTGTAGGTTTTTCTTAGCAAGATTTATTATTGAATAGGTTTGCCTTTGCCTTCCTCTAAGGCTGAGAGAATGTGACTTGCTCAAGGTCATAGAATCATAGAATCATAGAAATGTAGAGTTGGAAGAGACCACACAGGCCATCCAGTCCAACCCCCTGCCATGCAGGAACATCCTCAAAGCACTCCCGACAGATAGCCATCCAGCCTCTGCTTAAAAACCTCCAAAGAAGGAGATTTCACTACACTCCGAGGCAGCATATTCCACTGCCAGACAGCCCTGACTGTCAGGAAGTTCATCCTGAGGTTCAGGTGGAATCTCCTTTCCTGCAGCTTGAATCCATTCCTCCTTGTCCTGGTCTCTGGACCAGCAGAAAACAAGCCCTCTCCCTCCTTTACATGGCATCCCTTCAGATATTTAAACATGGCTATCATGTCCCCTCTTAACCTTCTCTTCTGCAGACTAAACATACCCAGCTCTCTAAGTCTATCCTCATAGGGCAGTGGTTCTCAACCTTCCTAATGCCACGACCCTTTAATACAGTTCCTCATGTTGTGGTGACCCCCAACCATAAAATTATTTATTTATTATTTACAATGCCTCCCCCCGCCGGCAAAGGCCACCTCGCTGGCCAGGAACGGGGGGGCAGGGAGGGAAAGAGGAGCCGCGCATCTCCCCTGGGAAAAAACTCCAAGAACTCCCCCCGGGCTCTGCTTCTGCTTCGCTCTCATTTCCGCTAGGGGGGGCAGTGTGGGAAAAGTTTCCAGAGTGTTGACCCTGGCTGGGGGTGGGGAGGAATCCCAGCGCCTTTGTCTTTTGCACCGGGCGCAGCTTGCCCCCCTGGAAAAGCGCTGCCTTGCGTCCCACCGGCCCTTCCGCAGCGCCCCCCTCTGTGGCAAGTGGGGCAGGGGCCGTGGCGAGGAGGGGGCCTGCCCCCCATGCTGCCACTGCTCCCCCAAGCTGACCCATCAGATGGGAAGTTTTCCCGGTAGTGGAGAAGGGGAGCAATTTCAGTCCCTTCTAAACAGGGGGCAGGAGGACGCGAGCGCATGGCTCGCACTTGCGCACCACCACTCCTGCTGTGGCGACGCTGTGGCCGCACGCACTCCTGCCAAAGGGGACAGGAGGATGTGAGTGTGTGGCTCGCGCTAGCGCACCACCACTCCTGGGCCTTTTCCACACGTTACCTTATCACGGAGGTGAAGGGTGCCGTTCGCGCAAGCAGGTTCTTGCAAGAGGTGCTCTCTTCGCTGCTCCTTCATTCCACAGCTGGCTTCCTGGTCGCGCAACCGCCCCGCCCCTTCCTCCCCCAGTGCAGCCTACAGGCTGCACCTACAGGCTGCACTACAGGCTGCACTGTGGAAAAAAGGGGCGGGGCGGTCGCGAGACCAGGAAGCCAGCTGCGAGATGAAGGAGCAGCAAAGAGAGCGCCTCGCGTAAGAACCTGCTTGCGCGAATGGCATCCCTCACCTCCATGATAAGGTAACGTGCGGAAAAGGCCCAGGAGTGGTGGTGCGCAAGCGCGAGCCACGCGCTCGCATCCCCTGCCCCCTTTGGCGGGAGCGCATGCAGCTGCACGCACTCCTGCCAAAGGGGGCAAGAGGACGCGAGTGCGTGGCTCACGCTTGCACACCACCACCGAGGAGGGAATGGAGCCTAAAACCATCGGAAATACGTATTTTCTGATGGTCTTAGGCGACCCCTGTGAAAGGGTCGTTCGACCCCCAAAGGGGTCGCGACCCACAGGTTGAGAACCGCTGTCATAGGGCATGACTTCCAGGTCACCCAATAGTCTTACATAGCTGAGGAGGGATTCAACACCACACTTGCTCTCTTCCCCTTATTTTACTCCTGGATGTAGCAAATAGTATGGGCCTAAATACCCTAAAGGCATCATATCCTGTGTGATCTTTGCTCAGCTTTGGTCAATACTGGGATGAGAGACCACCAATAAATACCAAGGTATATTTCAGAGGAAGGAACAGGCAAAACCACCTCTGAGTATTTCTTGCCTAAGACAACCCTATGAAATTCATGGAGTTTCCCTTGACAGGCGACTTGAATGTGTGTGCATACGTGCGTGTGCACACACACACATACACACAGAAAACAGCAGTATATAATGCTGTAGAACCATCCTACCACTTCCTAATGCCTCCTCTCTTTCATAGTCATGCAATCTTAATTTAAATAAGCTTTTTCTGTTATAGCTTTGCTTCACCAAGCAACAGGTTTGATAAATGCAAGCAAATATTTTCATTTTCTTGGTTGATTTTTACAATCAAAGGCTCTTTTGTGTGTGCATAATACATAATAAGCAGGTAATCTTAGTAAGCAGCTCCTCTGTTTGATATCACATCTAATTCAACTCTCAGTGTTGTTGCTGAAATGTCTCTTTGTTGCTAGAAGCTTCTCTGTTAATTCTGTTCTGCTTTGTCCTCTCACAACAACACAGCAACAACAATAATAACAACAACAGCAAGGTGAGTTGGAGATAAAGGAGGAAAATAGCCATAGGTAAAATATAAATTTGCACATGTGCCTGAGAAAAAAACATTCTCAATCATTTCCCAGAGATTTAAAGTGCACTTCAGACATTAGTGTAATAATGCAGAGCACCTAAATGGAGTGTTTTAGCCATAAAGCACAAAGTATCTTATAAAATATAATTATTTTCCATTGTGGTCAAATATGAACCTGAGATTGCTAGGAGTACTTCTTAACTGTTGTCAGCAAATATAATTTTGCAAAGTGAGAGTGAAAGATCAGCAAGGGCATTCGCTTGATGGAAAGGCACCATGAGAATGGTATTACAAAGACAAAGAGAAATTCAGCAGGAGGAAATGGAAGGCCACAAAATGATGGAATTGGGCAGGAGTTCTTAGGAAAGCCATCAAGAACTTTGGAATGTCATCTTTTTGGACTACAAAATTCAGAATCACCCTAGCAGCCAGCTGAGTTTCTGGAATTTGTAGTCTAAAAAAGTAACTTTCCCAAAGTCTAATATAGGTAAGACCCATTGGTTAAACATTGTTTCCCAATCAGGGAGCAAACTTACCCAACGAGGTACCTTTCAGATGTGTTCAACTGCAGATGTTATCAGTCTCAACTAGCATGGCCATATAGACAAATGTTAAGGCAGGGATGAAGAATGTCTGGCCCTTAAGATGTTTTCTGACTGCAGCTGCCATCAGTCCTAGCTAGAATAGCCAACTGTTGGAAGTCATAGTTCAGCAATATCTGAATAGGTTCCCAAACCATGGAGTAGGCAGGCTTGAACAATTATGGTCCTCTAGATCATTTTTTGGCCTATAACTCCAATCAACCCTAGCAAGCATACTCAGCGAATAATTATGGGAGCTGCAGTCCAACCACATCTGGAGGGCTACGTGTCCTAAAGTAGACACTAGGAGGATGTAGAGAACGATGGTCTAATCTGACAGATTCCCTAGTATATGATACAATTGAATACCACAGAAAGGCATTCAAATCATTTTGTAGGAAAAATGAAGCATAGTAATTCGTTTGCTTTTTAACTGTCTGTATATAATCACAGAGATCCAGCATGGTATAGTGGTTTGAGCATTGACTATGACCCTGGCGATAAGGTTCCTATTCTCAGTCATGGAAACCCACTGAGTGACCTTGAATATGTCACATGCTCTCAGCTCCAGAAAACCCCATTATGGCTTCTCCTTAGGGTCACCATAAGTCAGAAAAGACTTGAAGGCACGCAACAACAATACAATCACCATAAGACATAAAACACCAATTGTAGAAAATCGTTTAATTTTTTTTCTGTTTTTGTTGTGTGGAGAATAATTACACCAGCAGAAGATTACTTTTCTCCTGTACATGTCAGTTACGAATGAATTACTGTATTAGTTGAAATATTTGCCATGTGGTGCTTATTTTGCATTTTCATTTTCTTTTCCAGACAGCATGAAACCAGCTTAGTCGATGTTTTTGTTGTCGCTGTATAGCTTCAGACTCAATTTTAGATGCCCTCTTTGCATTGCTCTCCAAAGTATTGTTATTAATATCATATTTCAACAAGGTAATCTTGGCTCAGTACAACAATGTGCTCTTGAAAGTACTCGCTCAAACAAAAGTATTAAATTCAACAGAGTAAATATTTTTATAGAACATATAAAAGCTGGGTAATTGTTTATCAGTGTTGATATAGGAGAAGTCAGATTACAGTCTCGCAGGATTTTTAGCTAGAATCTTGAGGCTCACCAGCTAGAGCCAAATACAAAATGGTGATTTAGGGAGAAGGACCCATTACCTGCTGAATCTTATGAACCATACACTGGGATAACGTACATTGTTGTTGTTGCTGTTGCGTGCCTTCAAGTCATTTCCAACTCATGGCAACCCTAAGGTGACACTATCACGATGCTTTCTTGGCAAGAGAGGATTTGAACCCGGGTCTGCAGAGTCCAAGCCCAGCACTCAAATCACTGTACTGGTTCTTATGATCTGCATACACTCTATTAATCTAGCTTTGAACTACTTTTGGTTTTGTTCCTAGCGTTTTCTTGACAAGATTCTTCAAAACGGGGTAGCCACTGTCTTTCTCTGAGGTGAGAGAGTATGACTTGACAAAGGTCGACCAGTGAGTTTCCACAACTAGACAGAAATTCAAACCCTCGTTTCCCAGAGTCCTAAGCCATTTCATCACTGTTATAGTGTTATTATTCCACTTTCAACTTCCTATGGAATCCTGGAGTTTGCAGTTTAGGGAAAGGCCTTCAGGGAGGGGCCCCTCCCTAAACTGCAAACTCCAGGATTCCATAGGATGTTGAAAGTGGAATAATAGTGCTATAACAGTCTAGTGCAGAAATGGTCCTAGATCCACACTCAAACCAAAATACCATGCTGGAAATAATACATATCAGAAATGCTAGAATCTAATTTAGACCTTGAAAAAAGGTGAATTTTTTTATTAAAAAAACAGTCTATACATCATATCACATCCTCATATCATACCACTACACATACATCATATCACATCATTTCCCATCCTATCACATCATATCTTATCGAATACAGCATCTCACATCCTCAAAAATAAATCACACCTAAACAAAAAATTCCTCCCACAAGGAGGATATGTTTTTTTCTTAATATTATTGCTTCAACACCCTCATATATGAGATGAGAGGTTTGTAAATAACAAGCATAGCATTTATAACAAACAAATTTTGAATCAATCAGAATTTTCTACTACGACTTGTTTACAATCAAAAAGTAATGCTATAAATCTCTCCACTGATAACTTAACAGAAATTTTCATCTTTGTGGATAAAGTCATACTAGCACACATTTTTTGATTCTCAAAGTTTTATATTTCTATTATAATTTTTCAATAATTCCTCTGCTACTCTTGATAGCCTAAACTCTACTTTTAAGATAATCTTGTAATGGCTGCCATACCTTTGAATATTGGTCATCAGATTTATTGTCTAACATGCGTTAATCTATCCATTTCTGCAACTTCTAATAATTTTTCCCACCATTCTTCTTCTGTTGGAATCATACTACTTTTCCAATACCTAGCGTAGACCATTCTGGCTCATGTTACCGTATGCCACATGTCTACCTAACCTACCTTCCAAATTTCTGTCCAAATTGAAAATGCCCAGTAGAAAAATTTCAGATTTTATCTCAATTCTTATATCCAGCACCCTTTGCATTTTTGATCGGATCATATGCCAGAACTTCTTTGCTTGATTACACCCCCACCACTAGTGTATATAAGAACCCATTTCCTTTTCACATTTCCAACAGTGATTCTTAACACTTTTAAACATACTCGCAATTCTCATTGGTGAAAGGTGCCATCTGAACAACATTTTTAGTACATTTTCTTGAAGCATATATGATCTGGTATGTTTTCTATAATTTTTCCATAATGTCCCCCACTCATCCAGCTTAATTACATGCCCAATATCTTTGGACCATTTTATCATAAGCTCTTTAACTGATTCATCCATAAGCTCATATTTTAACAGCAGGTTGTACAATCTGGATAACAAATGTTTATCTCCTTTAAGTAACAGGTTTTCAAAATTGTTCATTTTTAATTCAATACCTCCTGCTTCTAAATCTTTCTTATATCTTTCTTTAATCTGTAAATAAGTAAACCAATGTATATCGATACCTTCCTGTTTCAATTGCTGTTGATCTTTCAGTAGTACTTGTGGCCCTGAAAAAAAGTGATTGTTAGACAAGTGGGAGTAAAGGGCCCTAGCTGAGCTGCTGCAAATAACCCAGACATTTTCCAAGAGATCCTCCCTTTCAAGTCAGGGGCCAACACTCCAATTTTTAAAAAGAAACCACAGCACCAAGCTAAGTCCCAGCAGCAGCAGCAGCAGCAGCAGCAGCAGCAGCAGCACAATTAATTTGTCCCGGCTGAAAGACCAGCCAGACAGCGAACCAAATGTTTTCATACTGTGGGGTAACAGAAAAATCAAAGCTGATTTTAGGGACTAAAACTCTAATTAGATAATAATGACAGAAGGACAACTAAAACAAACATGTTATGTTGCTGTAGTCCTTTTGCAATCAGTACATTTCCCATCCAACAGGCAGATGTCTTTGGGTGACGCAAGTAAGAGAACAAGCAAGGAAAATCTGTAAAGCAAAGCAAAGCACTGTAAAGCGAAGATATTGAGTTAAATGTGCAGTAAAGTACTGTGGAGCTAGAAACATGTACTTCAGTGCTGTGTGTGGGCCAAGAACCTTGCTTGGTCTACAGCCCTCCACTATAGGCAAGACACAAAGCAAAGGTGTTCCTTTACTCTGGCAGGGGAACAAGTGCCATTACCAATGCTGACCACCATCCAATTAAGCATGTATGTCCTCTGCAATACAAAAGTGTTCATTGTCGCCTCTGTCTGAGGAAGGGTCATCTTAGAATGAGGTATTTGGATCTTGGCAGCTTTGTGGCAACTTCCTCTGGCCCAAAGACGAACCCAGCACATCACTCACATCCTTAAAGAAATGAACTTGTGAAAGAACAAGCCGGAAATCCTGCCATCAGTTACCCTCTTGCTGTGGTGTTTCCACTCACCATGGTGCCGCTTTAATGTGGTAGTGTGTGCATTCTCATGCATTTGGACACAGTGTGTCATTCCTTGCACTATACTATCTAGGGCAGGAGGTTCACTCTGACTGGTAGAAGAGTTTGTAGTGTGGATTGTACCACTTTCAGTCCAGAGATACTGGATTGTAAGACTGTACATTCCTTCCAACAGCAACACCAACACAATTCTTATGCATTTAAACCTTTAAGTTTCAGTTCAAAATTCAGCTGTTGGGTTGCTATCTGTGATTGACCTTAGAGAACACATTTGGGCAGTTTTGAAGCAACTTTCAGATCATTTTTTAGCACAGAGTGCTGGTCCTTACATTTACAGACCTGCATGGTGCCCATTGGACCTGGACTAAATGAAGAACAACTTTTTTCCACCATTGTCTTACTTGTACAGGGCACTCAGGTCTCTCTTGGTAGCCCTCATCTGGGTCTGTCCACTTTCTGAAGTCAGGTCAGTGGTAATGGATGAGAAGACCTTCTTGATTGTGATACTTAGTCTTTAGAGTACTCTGTCCATGCAAAAATTATGCAAGGGTAGTTGTGCTAGTCATGCAGCAAAATGTATCAAAATCCAAAATCCACAAGCAGTGATAATATTTTTGTGTCAGCTCCAAAGCATAGAATACAATACATTTAGCAAGCTTGCTGGCTTCTTCATCAGGCAAGGATGTTAAAGTTCATGCAAGAGAAAAATGGTGATTATGTTTGAATCACAGGCTAATGTTCTGTCTGACATGTTGCCAGTTAAAACTTTTAACTTAAAAGATTTTTAAGGGAAAATCTTTTTTTTAAAAAGTTTGCATAATGTATTTTAAGCTTGGTTATTGACCTCCAAAAAAGTATCGCTGCTTTTGGATTTTGGATTTTGTTGCATTTTGCTACCCAGATGACAACCCCTGAAAAATTTGTGTTTGTGTGTGTGTATGTTTGGAGAGAGAGAAAGGAGGGGAGAGAGAGAGGATTTCAAATACCAAATTTAGGTGCAAAAGAGGAATCCTAAACAAGAGGGAACCAAAGGATGGAGACTTAACTCTGCGAGGTTTTCTGCCTCCAACAAAGGTAAAGCTCTTTCACATTGGACTACAGTTTAGCAAATTTTACCCACACAGCACCTAAGCATTTTTCCAGATGTAACAGTATAGAGGCTTCTTGAGAAATTTAATGTTTTCTGCCTACAAAAGGAGCAGTTAGCTTTGCACAGGACAGGGACATCTAGATCTCAAGAGAAGTTACTTTGCTGTTGCTAATGGGAATTGAAATGTTATTCCCTTCTTTTATTGCTCTTTGTCTTTAGTCCTCACATGGCCAATAAGGGGAGTGGTCTCTTTCTGCCTTGAAATCCCTCAATACCATATTAACTGACATCTCAAACAGAAATGTAGACCTGTGACTCTAACATCATCACTTTATTTCTCCTGTGTGATTTCTAATGTCTTTGCCCAATGAAGAAGCCAATGAAGTTTTGAAAGCTTGCATAATGTTTTTGATGCTTTGGAGATGGTCCAAAAATGGTATTTCCCTATGCAAACTTGCCTGTACCATATGAAGACCTTTTTGTCTTCCCAGGCTTTTTTCAATTACAGCTGAGCTTTTTATTTTAGTCTGCTCTGTGATGCTCCCTTTTTGCTTCCTTCATTGCCTCTTTTTCATTAGACAGTTGTTAACACAGTTGTACAACCAGAAGATGTGGACAGGATTCTTGGAGTGGTGAGAGCCAAGAAATGTAGGTTAGATCCTAGCACTTCATGGCTTATTAAAAAAGCTAGAGAGTGACTGGCTGAGTGAGTAAAAGGAGTGGTTAATGCCTCTCTAAAACAAGTCAGAATTCCAGATTACCTGAAGGAAGCCGTTATAAAAACATTATGAAAAAGTCCTCCCTGGATCTCACCATGCTGGATAACTGTCTCTAAGACTCTAACATTCCATTTTTGGGCAAGATTCTGGAAGATGTGGTGGCCTCCCACCTACAGGGGTTCCTGGATGAGATGGATTATCTAGATCCATTTCAGTCTGTTCCAAGTCCTGGTTATGGGACAGAGACGTGTTACCCTGATTTCTGGGGGGTCCCGGGAGGGACACCTAAGTGCACTCCAAATATTACTAAGTTGGGGGAATTAGCAAGGAGCACAAGCTAGCAATACGAGAGGCAGGGTAACGTAGCGAGATCTTTAACACTATGTTTACAGGGTTGGGCCATGACAAGAACTAGGCCAGTTGTTCAATTAAAAGATTTTATTAAACTTTCCTTGATTAAGCAAACAACGGCACACGCACTCACGCACTCATCCAAGAACTATAGAACTATAGAAGCAGAAAGTGAGGAAAATTGATAGGGGTTTTCAGAGGGTTTTCTGGGGTGATACTTCACCTGATCCTGCAGTCCGGGATAGGAGAAATAGAGTTCGATGCTGGGGATCATAGTAGCTCAGCACATGGAGGCTGAGGGGAGGCTCGCTGAACAGAGCGGCAGCAGTTCGGGATGCAAGGCACGAGCGTTCTTACAAGGAGCTCAAACTTGGAGTTTTTATAGGGAAGATTGTACCTGAAGGCTAGCCCTCTCCCAAGGAGAACAATAGGGTTTTTAGTGGAGACAAAGCCTCCGAAAGGTCAAAATTAGAATTGATGAGATTTGGCCAGCACTGCCAATTGTTATAACAGTATGTAGATGAGGAGCGCTTAGTGTTTGTATAGAGCAATCAGTTCGGGGCTGAGAGTCCTTGTATTTGCTTAATGGTTGGCTGTGTCTGGAGGGCACTGCTGGCTGTGCAACAGATAGTTGTTTACTGGCCTAGACCTAGCGTGCATAACTCAGGCCATGTGGCCGTGCCTGCCTACACAGACTTTCCATGACCCGATCAGACACGTGGATTTTATGGAGTACCGCGTGGAAATACTAACCATAACTAATATGAAATTGTAGACCTCGGGCTGGGGCCAGATAACCGCAGTAACAGACTGCTGTGGTCACCTTGCTGGATGACCTATGCTGAGAGCTAGAAAAAGGGAGTGTGTTCTTATTGGTTCTGCTGGAACTCTTGGTGGCTTTTGATACCATTGATTATGGTATCATTCTGGGTCACTTTGTGGGGCTGGGTGAACCCAGAAAGTGGTGCTGTGGGACTCCTGCTAAACCTCTCAGCCATTGCCTTGTGGGATCCCACAGGGCTTCATTCTTTCCTCCATGCTATTCAACATATACATGAAACTGCTGGGAGAGTTTGTGTGAAGTTTTGAGGTTCAGTGTCACCAGTGTGTGGATGACACCCAGCTCTTTCCACCACAAGCCAAGGAAGCTATTTTGGTCCAAAACCAGTGCCTGTCATAAGTTATGGACTGGATGTGGGTAAACAAATTGAAACTTTATCCAGAAAAGATGGAGGTGCTTCTGGTCAGTGGAGAGGCAGATCAGGGAATAGGGATGCAGCATGTGCTGGATGAAATTACACTCCTCCTGAAGATGTAGGTCTGCAGATTTGGTATGTTCCTGAATTCAACTCTGAGCCTGGAAGCTCAGGTTGCAGCAGTGGCTAGGAGTGCATTTGCACAGTTAAAGCTTGTGTGCCAGCTGTGCTCATTCCTTGAGATGTCAGATCTGGCCATGGTGACACATGCCTTAGTTATATCCCAGTTGGATCACTTTAGCATGCCCTACATGGGGATGCCTTTGAAAATTGTTCAGAAAGTTCAACTGGTCCAAAGAGCTGGAGCCAGATTGCTAACCGGGGCTCACTACAGAGAATACACAACTCCCTTCTGCAACAGCTTCACTAGCCATTGATCAATTTCTGGCCACAATTCAAAGTGCTGGTTTTGATCTTTAAAGCTCTATATGGCTCAGATGCAGGTTATTTGAAGGAATATGTTTTCCCTTACAAACCAGCCTGTGCTTTGAGATCTCTTTGTCCAACCACCCTCACAGGTACATGTGGTGGGAACACAGGAGAGGGTCTTCTCAGTGGTTGTAACCAGGCTCTAGAACTCCCAGAGAAGCTAGACTGATGCCCTCCTGACTTTCTTTTCGCAGATTAGTAAAGAAAAGATTTTTCTATTTAGACAGTTGTTTGATGACTACATAAGCCCCATCCCATCAAATAATGTGATCGGCCTTGCTAATTGTTGTGCTGGTGTGTATGCTTGTTATAAGTATGTATGCTTTAATCTGGTTTTACATTTTTGAATGTTTAATCTCATTTTAACTTCTGTATCTTGTGGATTTTTAACAACAAACTTTTATTTTGTTGTAAGCTGCATTGAATCCCAAATTGGGAAAAGTCAGGATGATGGTAATGGTGGTGGTGATGATAATAAATAGTAAGATATATCCTGTTATTATCTTGAATGTTTGACTGTTGGCTATTCACATAATATTTTCCTGAAAAGCAGGGTATACATTTTCAAAATGATATTTAAAATGAAAGCATATCAGGAAAGGTTAAGACAAAACAGTATTGCTCGAGTGGCATAGTGATTTGCCAGCATGGCATACTAGTTTGAGCATTGGATTATGACCCTGAAAACCAGGGTTCGATTCCATGCTCAGCCATGGAAACTCACTGGCTGGCCTTGGATGCATCACACATCTTGTGGTAGATTTGCCCTATAAGGCGCAGAAGAACGAAATAAGGGAGAATTTTTTTGAGCTGCATTTTTAAGTGAACCAAAGCAATTCACATTTCCTTTACTATTGTGTAGATTGGAACATTTATAATTTCGACTCTGCATTTCACTAAATTTTGTGATGTGTTTCTCGTACACATTTTTGAAGATGTGTATAAAAATGTACTTATTAGCAAATGTTGTATGCAAAACAAATGGTATATTGGAAAAAATTTCATACAACATGCACAGTTGAGGGGAAATTATGTACAAAAATGTATTTGTCGAAAGATACTTACAAAATAATATATTAGGAAAGGTTGTGTATAGAATGTTTATATTTGAGAAAGTTGCATACAAAATACATAACTTATGGAAAGTGGTATACAAAGATGTTTATGTTAACACTGCATAGAAAAATGCATACATACAGAAAGTTTCAATTTAGGGTAAACTGCCTACCAAACTAAATGCAAAAATTTGTACAGTAAAAGTAACAACCATAGTCTGACATGGGAATTGGATTGAAAAGACTTATAATAGATGACACAACTGATACAGAAAAAAATAGGCTACTCCTAGCCTGGGCATATAGCTTTCCAAATATAGATTATTTTTCCCACCTGGGAAGTTTTCTGTTATACAGTTCCCCTACTCTAGGAGTCATATCTGTATGTTCTAATCTACAGAGTTTAACCACAAGATCTTCTGGAAGTCTCTGTTCAGTTATTTTCAAAGAGTGATATCAAAAGACAATTCAAAGATAGTCAGTGTCTGAACTTCGAACACAGACTGTAGCGGCAGACATCAGCAATGACATCTATTTGGAGAGCAAGTGCAAAGCGGTGGCCTTTGAAACCCAATATAAGAACACTGAACTGGTTGAGATACAGATTTGTTTTTGCCAGACAAAAATATGATGGGGTGAATTTAGGCTCACATATTTTTTTCTTACTATGTATAAAAAAGTACAATAAAATTGACTCAGCAACCCCAGTCAAGAAGAAATTATTTCTATTTAAATTCCAACCAAATCTGCTGAACAGTAATGGAAGTACTATGAAATATAAGACAAACACATGAGATGCTTTAGACTTGAGCCCATGCCTTTAAAGCTTTAGATGCTTATCTGTGAGTAAATACCACTGAATACAACAGATCTACAAGTAGAAAGCCATAGAACTGTGCTGTGTAAGCAACTAGGGATGCTTGCCTAGCATAAGTTCCTTTAAATTCATGGCAAACCTTTAAATTAACATGTATGGGATTAAGTATGATCCCTGGAAGGTAAATGTTGTTGGACTCCACAAGAAATATATCCAGAGTTTGGAAGAGTTATGTCTTTGGACTACAGTTTGCAGTTGCTGTGCTTGCTGGGGGCTATTTTAAGTTGTATTTAAAAAAATAAGCAGGATTTTATTTAACCCGCTTCCTCAATCTCTGCATTAAGCATGTCTGGGATTTGGTTGTACATATAACTAGATATATGTATAGATATATGACCATGGATGTGCTTCAGGATGCCAAACAGTGACAAAGCCCAAACCAAAACCAAACTTGGCTTACTTTTGAGCTTTTAACAGGAGTTGCTAAGCACAACTCAGCAGGCCAAACTTTCTAATAGTATGGGGGACATCTGCTAATTGCTTTCAGCCACCTGGTAGTTAAAGGTACAGCTAAAGAGACTGGTACAAAAGTTGGCAACCCTAGCTGTGTTTTCCCTAATGAGTTCCAAGATGGTGCTCATGCCAGTCTGGGTCACTGAAGCCAGAGGAAACAAGCTAGTTTTAAGTGCAAGTCCTCTGGCAGAGAAACAAGGAGATGGAGGATTATACTGCTGACACAGGTGGGAAGGTATTAATTTTGAAGACTCTGCTCTCATCCCTCTTCCTATCCATTGCCCATTAGCCAGAGAGTTTTGAATCAGAATCTACACACACGGTGATTATTGGTGAACTCAGAATGTGGAAGACTCCTCATCAGTAGTGTGGATCATTTTTTAAACACTCCCTTCCAACAAAATTATTTTCAGAAAGAGTCATTAAATGAAAGGAGTAATAATAATGATCAGAAAAGAAATGCAGACAGTGAAATTTCTCTTTTATAGAACTTTGTATATATACTCATGCCAGTAAAATAATTAATTGATGAATTAATTAATTAAATATATTACAGTGCAAAAAAGAAAAAAGTAATGGATCAATATGTTTACATTATATTAATGTATTTTTTGGAAAAAAGAGGGGGACATTAACATCTGTTTGCCATAGGATCCCTACTCCCTCTTTCTTTTCGGAACACAGTTTGGACAGGTGACATTTCCTTCTACACACACAGTGAAAGTCTTTGTTGTAAAATTCAGAGAATCACTTTGCCTGCATGTGAAATTAATCCAGTGGTCCTGTGGCTACTTCAGTCCCTTGTGTCTTGTTTTCTGGGAACTGGTATGTATATTGAATGTTTCCAATCTGTTGACCATTGTTTTGTTTTCCATATTTGTTAGCAGATTTTAGTTGAAACAGCTGTATTGCTACGTCATCTATTCCTGGTGATTTATTTTTCCCAAGTGCTTTGAATGCAACTTCCTTTTGCTTTCTAAAATTGTGGGTTTTACTTCAAATGGGTCTTTCTTTAATTAATTTGTCATCCTTTGATCTCTTTTATAGAATTCTTCAGCATATTGTTTTCCATTACCTTCTTATTTCTTCTTGAACATGTAGTCTGTTCTCCTGCTGAGCATATAGCACCTGCACTCTCGGTTTAAATTTTCTCCTGATTTCTTGGATCTTGCAGATAAGGTATTTTGTTCTACAGTTTTTGTTGCCATTGTCATTTCACTGCATTGATTATTATAGTAGTTCTCTTTGTCCTCACGCACAAGTTGCCAAACATTTGCATTCAGGATTATGACCCTGTTTCTGTCACTTTTTTCTTTTGCTTCTTGTCTATCCTTAACTGTTTGTGTATGGTCTTTACATTCTACAGGGATGTTCTTCAACATTGCACAGGTTGCACTGCTGACATCACCCATGGCTGACCTCAAAATCTGCAAGACTGGGTTGCCCCTGACCAGGTAACTCTGTTTTGGTCACACAGGCCTAATTAGCTCCTGGAACCAATGTAGAGAAACCCCATCCCAGAGAAGACTCTTGAAGGCAGGAGCTAATTGGAGGTATCCAAGGGTGCAAGGAAGGACTTCTCAGGACCAGGGACTTGGTTGGTATAGAGAAATCCAAAATGTGAGCAACTGAGCTTTGGGTGGGACCTAGTAGTTCAGCAATGTAATCCTCACTCTTGGGGCAGTAAAACTGTTGCTGTCATCCCTGGATTTGTGTCTCTTTACGTTTGTAACTTGAAAGCTTCCTGTGATTGATCCTGCTGGTACCTGAACTTAGATCTCACTTGACTTTGTCTCATTATCTCCATGCTTGCCTGTTGTTTGGAACCTGACCAATTGGATCCTAGACTATTTGGTTGTGTGTATAGATAATCTCCAATAGGCTTAAGTTACTCCCTGGTAGGACTGTTTGATAGGCTTTGGCAGTACTTTTTGCTCCTTTTTTATATTCTACCTGCCTGCCTTGCTCACTTCTGATGCAGGCCCAGGTTGTCTCTTGGACCTAATCTGTGGGTCTTGTTACTGGGTCCTGCCTCCCTTGGAATAGGATTATTCACTTAGTATGAGCAACCAGTGGGAGAACATCTTCCACCAGTGAGTGTTACTCAGATCTGAGATTATTTTGCTAGACTATTTTGCTTAGCAGTGCTGAGGCGAAATAGAAACATTGACTGACATTCTGTATTGAAGTTATGGATCTGTAACCTAGAGTTGCAGAGCTGAAACTCCTTTGTATTCAGTAAGACTACATAGCTGTATTGTAAAACTACATAAATGCTTCTCAGTCCACATTAGCAGCCAGCAGCTACATCAGGTGAAGGAGGTCTGTTCAGCTGCACAGCAGCAGACTAGGATCAGGTAGGAGGGCTGGCTTTCCCACTGCTGCTGCTGTCACTGGGGTCTTTCGTAGAATCATAGAATCATAAAGTTGGAAGAGACCACAGGGGCCATCCAGCCCAACCTTCTGTATACAGGAACACACATCAAAGCATTCCCAACAGATGGCCATCCAGCCTCTGTTTAAAAACCTCCAGAGAAGGAGACTTCACTACACTCCAAGGCAGCATATTCAACTGCCAGACAGCTCTGACCATCAGGAAGATTTTTCTGAGGTTCAAGTGGAATCTCCTTTCCTGTAGTTTGAATCTATTGCTCTTTGTCCTGGTCTCTGGAGCAGCAGAAAACACGCCCGCTCCCTCCTCGACATGACATCCCTCCAGATACTTAAACATGGCTATCATGTCCCCTCTCAACCTTCCTCAGTGAGGGCAATGGCAGCAAGCCAGGGTTGGGGGGGGAGCTGCCTTTCCTGCTGCTGTCACCCTCACCGGGGTCTTTCCTTGCTGAGGCGATGGCTGTGAGCCAGGATCAGGTGAAGGGGGCTGCCTTTCCCACTGTTTAACCTCTGGTTTGCTAGTAAAACTGAATTACTGTGTTGTGAAATGATGCATGTCCAAAAAGTGTGTCACCAACATGAAAAGTTTGGAAAGCTCTGCACTGAGAAATTGTGAGAGGGGTCCTGCTTAGAATTGTCACAACCTGCCAATGATTTGCTATCCAATTGCACCCCCAGGGGACAGGAGAAAGACGACATCATGCAGAACCATTGTCTGGTCCTGTCCTTTTCCTGTCCTCAGTGCAGGACAACAACATCCTGCAGAAAGGGCAAGAGAGTAAGGGCCTTTTCACATTAAATGATAATAGCAGTATGCAACCGCTGCATCCCTATTGAATCCCCAGGATTCATAGTTTAGAGAGCTGTTAGAGCTGTCTGGCTGAGAAATGTGAATAACCCAACCTAACCACCTAATCCCAGAATGCCAAAGGACGTTACCATGACAGTTAAAGTGGAATCATCGTGTTCTAATTGTGTAGTACAAAAGGTCCTAAATGTGGGGATCTGTAGTTCTTTGGATGTTGTGGGATGACAACTCTCCCCTATGTACCTTTAACTGCAGAGAGGAGTAACATTTGCTCAGAATGCCTGACAAAATGCCAGCTCTGAAAGTCTGTGCCAATATCCGCATATAAATAATGGAGAAATGTTCAGGGAATTGTAGGAAATATTTACCTTGAGTCAGCAGGCTCCTTTTCCAGAGGACTTTTTTGAACTCACCTAGTTGAGGAATTACTTAGAAAGGGCATTGGGCACAAGGGGAGACCAAAATGAAGAACTGCAGTGCAGCATCCTCATTCCCCACCAATACTATATGCATGTGGGGGGGAACTTTCCAGATGGAGCATGGCCTGCTGACTTGGCATAAGAAATTAGATAGCACAGCTCATTTCCTATGTCTATGTTCATGCAGTGAGTCTTTTCCCAAGCATTAGAATATTCTCAGGTTGGAGAGATATAAATTAATGTAGAGGATCTGGTGGGAAATAGCTTCTCAGATCATCAAGTTTACCTGGCCTGGATATCAAGGAAGATGAAACACCAAATGAATCCCATTCTGTGTTTTTCCAGCTTTATCTTGAATGCCTATAATAGGAATGACAGAATGAGCTTAAAAGACAATTTGTTCCCCTGATTGTTTGTATTAATGATGTCTGCAGGAAAGTTTTCAGCATGTTTTAAAAAGACAGCTAATTCCACCCCCTCGTAACCATTTTCCTACAGAGATTGCTTACTGCCAGTGCTGTGTACACATTGAATTAAATTATCTTATTGCTTTTGGGACAGACATACCCTAAAGGCACCAGATCTTGTCTGATCTTGGAAGCTAAGCAAGGTGAGCTGTGGTTAGTACTTGGATGAGAGATCTCTAATGAATACCAAGTGCTGTAGGCTATATTTCAGAAGAAGGAACTGGCAAAACCACTTCTGAGTATTCCTTGCCTAAGAAAACTCTATGAAATTCATGGGGCCACCATAAGTTGACAAGGCAACAACCATACACACACACACCTTGCCTCTGGGAAATGGGTTTGAGGAGAGGGGTGAGTCTTATATGTCTTAGATGAGAGAAAGAGAAGGGAGATGGAGGTACCCATATCACAGTAACCCCCATGCAACTGATTTTAGTGTGTGTAGGGCAGCTGTTATGCTCCCAGAAGTGTCATTTCTGTCAGCATCCAACTTAGACTACTACAATAGACTTGCTCTTGAAGAATATTCAGAAATGCCAATTTCTCCAAAATTGAGCAGTTAGGTTTAGTTTAGTGGAATGAGGTTGAATTTTAAAATGATTGCAAAATAAATGATTTTTGTGGAGCAACAATCACACTAGTAGAACAATGGAAAGGTTGGTGCAAACAGGATTCTGCTTAATGGAGTCTTAAATGCTGCCTTCTCTCCCCCTGCCTTTTTTTTCATAAATGAGGTTTTTGTACATTTAGTAGTATCATGTATACTTTAATCATTAGAATGAAATCATGGAAAAACACACTACTACTTCTACTCTTGCAAATTTCCTTTGTTACATCATCAGTAACTTGGATGTTAATAGTCACTGTCATAGTTTTCTTCTAGCATGAAACTGTGTCTATCTCAAAATTTTGTTTGGATATATGCATGGCCAAGCATGCCCCCAGGCTAATAGTCACCCTAAATGCATGGTAGTGCCTTATGAACAAATGAAGCAGTGTACCAAACATGATTCTATGTCATCTCACAGAGGAAATCACATAGCTGCTTTGCCATATCACAGCAGGAACTGCCCAGACATTTGGAAGTCTGATCTGGGTTGGCCCAAAGTTGTTTCATGTCCAACATCACTTCCTGATTTGTTTGTGCACATATTGACCATTATGGACATGGAGCATGGTCCTTGAGAGCACTTGACAGACCCGAGTCAAACACCAGGCCAGGCATCTCACAGAAGATGATGTCTTATAGCTGTGTACACATGAGTTGGAATGGCCTAAAGCTTAGTCTGCGGTCCATATCATCAGCTCCTTTTCTGTATTCATTTATGTACATTCTTGGCTGTTGATGGAAGTGCTTTCTTGAGCTGAAAAAAAATCTTGAGAGGAAAAAAAATACTGGGCAGCACACAGTGCTATAGAACAGAGGTGGTCAGATTTCAGATTTGTGAGATCTACTGGAATCTCAAGATCCACCAAATATAGCCAAGTGCAAAAGAATTAAAGAATTCAGAGCCCAGGAATTTATGTACCAAACTGAACTGAGTTGGCAGTCCTCCACATAGAAATCCTCTCCTGGCTTTTCCCAGCAATCTCTTTTTGGGAATATCATCATACACCTTTACTTCTTGATGCCATTTTGAGAAAACCTGTAGAGGAAAATTGAGGTACTTGGGCTTGCTGTGGTGAATGCAGCCCATGAAGGTGGATTTAGGCGGTAAATTAGCCCTGACCTCCATGCATTTGCTCATGCCTGGATTAAGGCATGCCCCTCTCTTTTTCAGGGTCTTGGAGAAGGAGTCAACATTCACACATTGGGCTTTAGAATAGGGGTGGATAAAATGTGGCCCATCGGACTGCAAAGTTCAGCCCCTGATGATCCAACACCCACATTTTTTTAAAAAAAATATGGGATCATCTTGGGGTAACTTTTATCCCTGAAATGTCTACAAATATGGCAGTTTACTTGGGACAGAAAAAAGTAGTTTTGCACCAAGCTGAACATTGCAATTTTTAATATGTTGCTTCATTTGGCTGTCTCAGAAAACAATTTCTTTTGCAGTTATTTTAAAGCCTGTGTGTATCATCATCATCATCATCATCATCATCATCATCATCATCATCATCATCTTTCTGTCTTCACTGGGCTAGCTCTTGCATGTCCACTCAAAATAGAAGATGTCTTGCCCATTCTAAAATGAATTTAAAATAACACAGAAGTTAGACTCATTGAAAACCATGTGGCTTACTTTTGAATAGACATGGACAAGATTGTGTGGTTAACAAGCTGTCAATCTATTTCTTAGCATAACTCAGAATGCTAGTGGTCACTTTGTAGTTTCTACACAGCTTGGAACTTCATTTTAAGATAACCTCTAACAGCAGACCAGGCTCCCTTCTCAGGACTGGCCCTGCCAGTGAGAGATCATCCTCAGGCAGTAGCATCTGAGTGTTCTGCAAGTGAAGCAAAATATTAGATATTTAACTTATTGTTCTTTGGGTGGTGGGATGGAGAGAGGTAGCTGCAAGACTTCTGTATCAAAAGAAATTGCCTGACTTTTGATGCTATGTGACTTAATTTGCTTGAGCCGGGAGCAACATTTGCTGTTCTACCTCAGGAAGCAAAGTGTCTTGGGCCAGCCCTGCTACTTTTGATGTCTACCATAAGAAGGTTGATGGAAGGGTACAGAGAAAAGAATAATGTTGGTTATGCTGTCCCATCTCTAGAATTCCCTCCACAAGGAGGTTTGCTTGGTGAGAAAGAGTTTTACTTTTTCAGTACCATAAAATAATAGAATTCTATAACTCTGAGCTATCTAGTCCAACCCCTGCTGGCAGAAATACATAACTAAAGTACTCCCCAAGATGGCCATCCAACCTCTCTTTGCCTCATGGAATCATTTCAGCTGTAGATTGAACCTTCCATATCTGTGAGGATTTGATTCCCCAACCCCTTGCAAATAGCAAAAAATGTCAATGTTTACAACCCATATTATTAAATGGTGGCAATGTGCACAAAAGCATTTCAGTGTGTCCATGTTCATGTTGCTGCCATTTTATGTATAGGATGCAACATAATTCAAATCTGTAAATCTGAAGGTCATAGGATGGAGACTCTGTTTTATACAGAATTTTCGTGTCTGCAGTAGCACATTCTGTGGCACACTACTTGCATGCAATACCATAGCAAAAATGAGGACATTGAACTGTGTGTTCCCCCTCTGCCCTAAATATTGTTGGCTCCACAAGTGTTACAAGCACCACTGGTTGCACTGTACTTAAGGTAGCATCAAAGCTAGATTTCACTGAATGCACAGGGCAAATTTTATGCCCTGGAACATGCCTAGAACTTCATCTTTCCCGTTATCCCTGAATTTGCTGCTGATCTGATGGCACAATGGTGGCAAAAAGAGCCTTGTTTCCCTTTAACAACAAGGTATGTGAGGAATGTGCATCTTGTTTCAGGGGTCATTGACTAAGAGGAAACAACTAGGGCTGTTTCCACACTAGACTGTTCTATTATTCCACTTTCAACATCCTATGGAATCCTGGGGTTTGCAGAAATGGCCTAGGATAGATAATCTATAATACCAATGTCACATGTCTAGGTGATCAAGAGACAAGTGCAGTCATTGTGTGATGGGTGTAATATGTGAATGTACTCAGTGTTGTCTTGTCTGGGTCAACATGAGAAAGACCATACTGAACTACAGATGTGCCTTTGACTTCCCTGGAATGATTTCAAAAAGAAGCTCTTATTTTTCTTTCCCTGCTTTGCCTCCAGAATGGTTTCTTTTGTAATTTGAATCTTATTGGCATAGCTTAGCTTTAATCTAATTGTCGCTGAGTTAACTAATTTCTGCTTTTTTTCTCTTGAGAGGAGCCCAGATGTGAATGGATAGTATCAGTCTAACAATACAAGATCCTTTTTTCCATTATTTCCTTTTTGTGCCTGTACATCTAAGCTTGGGGAAAAGTCTTATGTGACTCAAAGAGTTTTTCATTGTGCTTTTAAATACTAGTTAGTACAAATAGAGCCATTTTAATCACTTGTTTTATTTATTCTTGCATTCATCCTAAAGTGCTAACTGCTGGGAATTCATACATGCAAGTTAAGCACCCATTGACTGCATCATCAAGTGTTAAACTCGTGTGTCTGAAGCAGCCATCAACATTCCAGAAAGGAGTGTTTGAGATACTCTTGCATGACCTCAAAAGATAATTTGAGCTGGAGTGATGGAGCATTGTGGGCTGTGAATCATTGTTGTTGTTGCTGTTGTGTGCCTTCAAGTTGTTTCTGAACTATAGCAACCCTAAGGTGAAAGTATCATGGTATTTTCTGGGCAAGATTTGTTCAGAGGGAATTGCCTTTGCTTTCCTCTGAAGCTGAGACAGTGTGCTTTGCTCAAGGTCACCCAGTAGGTTCCCATGACCGAGTGGGAATTTGGAGCCTGGTCTCCAGAATCATAGTCCAGTACTCAGACCACTATATCACACTGGCCCAGGATGTGAATATGCAATGTCAAGTGGCAACCAGTCCTTGGAATTTGACCTCCAAAGAGATACTTACAGGCATATACAAGTTAGTGTTTATTGTATGTGTGTGTTTGAGTATGTGAAAACAGCAGGAGGATCCTCAGTGTAAGGGTCTACAGTTCACTTGTATAAAGCAGCCTCTCCTAACTGGCTGCTCTCCAGGTGCATTGTTCACCATCTCCAGGGAGTAAGTCCAACCAGTTATAGTCCAACTAATCTGCAGGGCACTAGGTTGAGGAAGTTGGCATAAATTCTGGCATCACATTATAAGGAAATTAAAAAAGTATTAAGAAAAAAAATTCTCCCTGTTTCTTTTTACTGCTTAACTGGCCTGTTTTAGAATGCCCTCACCTCTCTGTGATGGCTTATGAGCCACAAAGAATTATTATTGTGTGATTTTTTTGAAGGGGGAGATGGTACACTGGCACCTTCCTATTACTGAGCAAGCTCAGACTAAATAATTATTCACTCAAGAGGTACTTCAAGCTGACATTTAATTATGTGATGGGGAGAAATAAGCCATGTAGGGCATAATGTAACTATTACCCCATTGGGACTTGCTGGGGAAAAACAGCAATCACGTTTGTGAGGCAGCTATTCCAGGAAAAAGATATCACTCAATCATGTGGGTCACAGATTGGAAACCAAGGTCGTGTGACAGCATTTCTATGATGCATCATAGTGTGCTGCTGGTGTCCCTCTCTGTATGTGTATCATTCCAAAAGAAATTAATTTGTACGCATGCACATCTAGAAGATGTAGCCATGCTGGTTGCAGATGATGTGAGGTATACAACATATCTGGAAGGACAATCGGGCAGTCTCAAATTTTCCATTCAGCAAGTGTAGAGTGTGAGTGTTTAGGCCAGCTATTCCTCCTCAGATTAACCTTCCTCACAGGCTTCTTGTGAGGACGTAAAGTGACTGTAAACTTAAATATTAGTTAAGTCTCCTTATATGTGGTTTTCCTACAGGGAACTGTACCCCAAATAGCTTGCAACACATCATGATGTTTATAAAATGTAACATCACATTTGGGGGGAAAAATCTTACAAAATGGAATAACAGACAACAAATAAGAAAAAGTGTAAAATTCAGTAAACATAGCATAAATTCCATATTACAAGGAAGTAATCTGTACTGAGTTCAGAGTAACAACAGCATTAGCAAGATAAAACAAATATTAATACAGCCTACTCTGGACACTCAGGGGTCTATTGTAAATATAGTTCAGCATCATGAGGGAGTGTGTGTTTCCTTCTGTCTAGATTAACAGCTGGCTGCCTCATCTATTCTCAAGAGGAGGCTGGTGGTAGAGAAAGAAAAAAATCTGGGGACTGGCAATGGCAGGAAGGCAGAACGAAAACAGTAAACGCATAGTTGATGTATTGAGTACGCATCCCAGTGATACATCTACTTTCTTGTCTTTCATGTTTTTATGTTGTGCTTCCGTTATTTATTTTTGCCATATTACTTTCAGGAAAATGGATATTCCAATAGCCACTTCACATTTTGATGCAGCTCCTAATTTCCCAAGCTTTTCTCAAAGCAAACATATCAGAGTTGCAGGTTTAAGAATATTTAAGCAGACAACCTTCATGGGCTGATGCTCCCTTACAGATATCCTCCGCATGTTAAGGTAAGCAGATCTTTCACTCACACTTGACCTTTTGTGGTCTCATTCCGGCAAACACACTGGAGGTATAAAGTTTCTCTAAGCAGTGCTTTGAAATTGAGCTTTGGGAAAGACACCCTCAAGCCACTACTTGGCGGTGGGGATGAAACAGCCCTCCACAAGTTGGGCTGCAGCGCCTGTAGAAAAGTTGTCCCCGTAGCCAGTAATAGGAATTTAACGTCTTCCAATCCAACATCTGGAAGGCTGCATCATGATTTGCATCTCTGCCTTATGTCAGGCAACCCTATCAACATAAACCAGGCAACTAACTCATGCTCTTTCTTGTATTGCTTTAAGGAATGACTCCAGAGTTCCTGACTATTGAGCAGTGGCTGGTTATTCCTCATAGTTCCTTACAGACATTGCAGAAGGGCCATAGTCCAGTGGCAGAGCATATGCTTTGCATGCAGAAGGCTCCAAGTTCAGTCCTTGGTATCTCTTGGATAAAGCTGAGATTGGTTGCTTTTCTGTAACCAACACCACACCCTCCAGATCTTTGCCAAACATAGCCAGTGTTTGGGGGAGATGGGAGTTGGAGTTCATGGTATCTGAAAAGTTGGGAATGGCTGATGACCAGCAGTCTGACTGGAACAGCTTCGCCTGTTTTCTTTTCCTTTCCTCAGTTGTCACAGTACAGCAGGTTGCCCGTTTGCTCCCTACCTTTAGGGAGAACAAGCAGGACGCTTTTGGCAATCTATTGTGAATTATATTTTTTGTTCTTGTTATTGATGGGGGTGGGATTTTCCACCGGTTGGGCCAGTATACTTGGGCTTCACCTCCCCTCACTCGTTATATCTCAAAGAGGGGGTTCCTGCGCGCACAAAAGCCTGGCCCACACTCACGCCCCCCCCTTAAATCCCACAACGTGTTTGTGCCTCGAGCAGCCCTCGCCTCCGGCCCGCCCGCCGCTTGCCGCTGTCCGAGGCCGGGTGGTTCTGAATCCGAGCGAGGAAACACCTGAGCGAGCCGGAGGAAACTACAACTCCCGGCAGACCCTTCAGAACGGGGACGAGCAGGCCACGGGGAGGTGTCGGGGGAGGCCGGTGGGGTGGGCAGAGCGGGAGGCGAGGCTCTTCCAAGCCCGCACGTGCTCCCTCTGGTGGGCGCGCTTGGAGCGGGAGGCGGGGACGGCGTCCGGCGCGCGGGGCGGCTTCGGCTCTCGCTTCTCGCCTCTCTCGCGCTCGCTGGCTGGCTGGCTGCTGCGCTCTGGCGTTGGCTGGGGCCGGCGGATCCGCCCGCGCGCGCGCAGAGACCGCCAACTTCGCCCCCCCGCCCCCCCGGCGCGCGCTCCACGCACTTGCTCGGACCGTGCGGGCAGCTGGGAGGAAGCGCTGCTGCACCTGAGCGCGCGCCGCTCTGGTGTTGGAGAAGGGAGGGAGGGAGAGGCGCCAGGCTAGGTTAGGCTGGGCTGGGCTGGGCAAAGACAAAAGACGAGCGAGGGAGCGGCGGCTGGTGGCTGCGGTTCAGCCGGTCGCGCCTCCTCACCCCGCTCTTCCTCCTCCCCGCCCGCGAGAAGGAGACGGTGGTCCCGGGGGCGGCGAGAGGAGCAGGAGGAAGAAAAGTCCGCCTCGCGCTCCATGGCCGAGGCGCCCTGAGGCGGCTGGCCGGAGCTGGAGCCCCGCGGAGAAGCGCGCGAGCCCCCGCCGCCCCCGCCGCCCCCGCGGACGCTGCCCCGGGATTTTCCGCGGGATTCTCGCCTCGGCGGCCGGGCGGCGCACGATGCGCCCTGCTGCTCGCTTCTGATCGCCAGCCCCGCCGCGATGATCTCCCCCGAGCAGCAGCAGCAGCAGCAGCAGCAGCAGCAGCAGCCGAACCATGTCGTGGCCACCATCGAGAACCTGCCGCCCGAAGGCGGCAGCGGCGGCGCCCGGAGCAACAGCAGCATCTCCGCCCCGTCTCCCTCCGGCGTCCGCCAGAGGATCAGGAAAGTGTTTAACAGGTGAGCGGGATGGAGCGGGGGGACCGTGCCGCGCTCGCCCCCCCGCCCCCCTCGGCCCTCCTCCGCCGGCTGCCCGGTCCGCTCTTTGCAGCGAGGAGGGAGAGCGCGAGCCAGGGGCCGGGGCGGGGGGGACCCACGTACAACCGCAAAACACCCTGAAGATCTAGAAGAATCGGAGGGTGGGGCTGAGTGTCCCCTGCGGAGAGAGGAAAGAGCGCTCTGCACATGGTCCGCGGGGCTCTGCGTGTTCCGGCAGAAGAGGGGCTGGGGGCTGGAGACCCGCCGCCCATCAAGCCCTGGCCCAGGGCGCACCCGCGTCCGGGGGGCTTGGCTCTAACGCCGGGTCCCTCGGTGTTCTTTTGTCCGGAGTTTCTGCGGGGCAAGGAGGACGCGAAGGAAAGGGCCATCCAGGTGGCTTCTCCAAAGAGTACCTGGGGGGGGGCAAGGGAGATCCATGCCGTACGGGGGCTGGATTTCTGAACTACTCCGCCAGGCTGGATGATAGCGTGTGTGGCGGGGCGGGGGGAGGGTGGTGGACAAAATGGAAGCCATCCTTGTGAGCAGCAGGTGCCTTAGAATGCTGGCTGGAAGAGGATGCTTGTTGGGGGGAAGAAAGTGTGAAGGAGCTGCAGTCCCAGGAGTTAAAAAGAAAGGATCGGAAAGGTTATCAAGTTCTTCTTGGGCGTTCCTCCTTTTCCATCGTTTAATTCAACTTAAAGGATGGAGGAGGTGAACGGCATTTTGGGGAAACCAGCCAGCACTCCCCCTCCTCCTCCCTCTCGTAAAGCCAGCAGCTCCAGCTCTTTCTTTGGGCAAAGTGCAGGCAAGGGGATGGCACTTGCTGATCCAGGGCAAGGAAACCACAGCAGTTCAAGTTTATACAAAAGGGGACCCATCCTTTTGTAACACAAGCAAAAGGAAGGGTAGTGGCGTCGGCAAAGCCCAGTCTTTTGCAAAGAACTAGTCTGCCAGTGTTGCCAACAAGCTGTGAAAAAAGAATCACACCATTTGGTTGTTGGAAATACTGTGTTTGTCACCCAGTCGGGCTTCTTGTTAACTCTGAAAGAAGCAACACTTTGCATGGAACCTGGGCTTTTTCTGACTCCTTTTGCCGGGCACATCTGTGGAACAGTCTAGACTGATTTGCATGTTTTCCTAAGGAAATGATCCTCAATGAGAAGTCATTCTGGTGTGAAGTTTGAAATCTTAATGATGAAATCTCTGAGGACTTCATGCCCAGATTGGATTATTTGAGTGAAGAGGATGAAGTGGGGGGGATTTAGAAACACATCCAAGGAGATTAATTGCTTCCTTGTGAGTTTGGGGATGCAGTGTGTGTATGTGTGTGTATTTGCAGTATTCCAAACAAACAAAGCCCAATGCTCCCTGTGGTTTTCAGCAGGTTTGGAGGATTAGCTCCAGCCTTACCTACTGGTGACAGAGAAAGTTCTCATTGTCAAGATGATCTGTGTTCCTAAACAGGTTGGTGTAGCAAAACTAGAATTGCTTTTGCGGGTGGTCTTCAAGAGGAAGAAGATGCAAAATTTTAATGGGTTGCATTAGCCTGAAGGAGTGATGCAAAATCAATTTGTTTCACAATTGCATCCCTTTTGAATGGAAAAATCCCTAATTTCTTTCCTTCAGGTCTGATTATCTTGAATAATCTATTGAATCTCCTACAGCAGGGTTTCTCAGTCAGGGTTCCCTGGGACTCTAGAGTTCCAGGAGGGGCTGCTAGGGTTCTGAGAGAAATCATGATTGGGGGAAAAAACACTTATTTCTGAAGATATAAATAATTTTTTATGTAAGGATTCCCAGAGACTTGAAGATTATCACAAGGGTTCCTCCGGGGTAAAAAGGTGGAGAAAAGCTGTCCTGTAGTGTGGACTAGGATCCCGATTGCTGCCTTCTGCCTTGCTCAGACAATGGTTCCATCTAGGCTCATTTTGTTGCTGACACTGGGTGGCAATAACTTGCCAGGTTTCACATGGGAGTTTCACTTTCTTACCTGGAAATACCAGGAATTGAATCTAGTACCTTCTGCCTTCAAAAACGTGCTCTAGCAGTGGACGTGCTCCTCTCAGATTTTATTTCCCAGCACATTTTTTTCACAGAAGATTGAGTGAACCTGTTGCTGCTGAATGTGTTCATACACTTACCCATGTGATACACTGGCAAAGATAAAGAAACAGCAGCTTTCCAGATATTAACTACAATTCCTTGTCAATTATGTGATCAGCATGATCAGGGTTTGGGCGATGGGGGTGCCCATCTGCATCTGAAGGAGCACAGAAAGGGAATAGCTGCAGTTTTTCATCCTGAACAAAGGGCAACACATAGATATTTCTAGGTTACAGTGATCTTTGCCTCCTTGAAGATGAAGAAATACATGTGTGTGTATGTGTCTTCAAGTCATCTATCTACATATGGTACCCCATATTTCATAATGTTTTCTTAGACAGGGAGTACTCAGAGATGGTTTTGTCAGTTTCTTCTTCTGAAATATAGCCTACAATATCTCATGTGCTTTGCTGGTCTCCTATACAAATATTATCAGGGATGATCCTATTTAGGTTCCAAGATCAGAGTGGATCTGGTGACTTTAAGATGCAAAGAAATACATAATTGATACCTACTTTTTGTAAAGTTAAGTGTTGGAGCTTGCGGGATCTATGCTTTTTGACTCCCAAACCATTTTAGCTCAGTTCAGATGTTACAGCCAGCTCACAGCTTGGCTTTTCGAAATGTGCTGCTGTCTTGTGAGTTGCCTTGTTTTCCTCTCATGAGCTTATGCCCTATTCCTGTCTGTGGCTTGTAGAAGCAATAAGATATATTTTTTAAACTATGTCATCTGACATGGACATATGGTTTGGAAACAAAGAATGGCCAGCAGTAGCCACAGTCATGTTTTTGCTAACTGTGATTGGCACAAATGGGAAAGTGATATGGAAAGGAGTAGGTATAGGTCAAGGATGGGAATTATGTGGTCCACTGGATATTGTTGGATTGTAACTCCTGTCGGTCCTAATTGACATAACCAGTCCATCCATCCATCACTTTTTTTTTTATCCCACCTTTTTCCCAGACTCTGGGACTCGGGGTGGCTTGCAAAGTAGAGAGAATTACAAATAAAACACGTACACTTAGAAACATACAAAAAGCTGTGATTAAAATTGTATCAAACTAAGAACAAAATTAAAATCATTTAAAACATTAATTTAAAATAAAGTATAAAAGGAGTATAGCACACTAAAAACTGTAAAACAATTGAATTTCCAAATCCTGCTGAAATAAAAAGGTCTTCATCTGTTGCTGACAAAGACAACAAAGAAGGAACCATCCTCACCTCCCTAGGAGGGAAGTTCCAGAGTCTGGGAGCAACCATGGAGAAGGCTCTCTCTTGTGTCCATACCAAATGGGCCCATGAAGGTGGTGGGATTGAAAGAAATGCCTTAGTTATGATCTTAGAGCTCAGGCAGGCTCATACGGGAAGACATGATCCTTCAGATAGCCTGCACCAGAATCACATAAGGCTTTAGAGATCATAACCAGCACAGCCATTGGAGCTGTCATACTAAGAGACTTGTGTGCTCCCTATAATTTACTAGTGTTGAGGAATTCTGAGAATTGTACTTTGACCACACCAGCAGGGTCCTGTGATTTCCATCTCTGGTATAGAAGGATGCTTATAACTGCATGGTCAAACCACGCAGTGATGCTCTCCTCCATTCTTGCTTCATCTATTCCAGATGCCATCCATGTATATGAAAAACAATTCTAAGACAAAGTATTAATTAAGCTTGGCTCCTAGCTGAACAGTCATTGGATAAGTTGCGGGGGAGGGGTGGAATTTGGATTTTCCAAGTGTTCTAAGCATTTGGAACTGATTATTGTTGCCATCAATCCTGATGAAGATTCCTTTGACTCATCATTGTATTACCACCTTTGTTTTAACAAACTTTTCTCCATCTGGGAACATCTTGGAAAAGCTGTCAGAGAGGGAAAATATATTTTGCTTAATTAGTCATAGCTATTGAGTGCTTGAGGCAAATACAGCATTACATGAGCCAAGACAGGAACACCGTCACAAATGCTGCGTTTAGCTGTTACAGGTTGGTGAAGTCTACCCAGGACCTTAGCCCCAATGGGCATTGAAGAACAGAGGCATTGCATCCCCTTCTCTTGGCAGATTAGGCTATGGTGCCTTTTGGAGTGTTGCTGGATATTATCAGGATTTGAGGCATGTTGGCCTCTTCTGATCTACCCCCGCCATTGTAAGCAGTTCTCAAAATGTGCTGGGGGGACTGGGGAGAGAAAGAATGAAAGGTGAGCTGTGACTAGAAAAGTTAATTTGGAGCCAGTTGCTATGCAAAGTTCACTGAGAGGAGGAGAGAGGGGAGAGAATATGTTGAAAGAGGAGTTTATGAGATGTGGTGGATTAGGGGTAGACAACTTGGGCCTGGATTTTTAGGATCTGTTTTGTTGTCTGCTGTTTTTTAGTAGATGTTCAAAGTCGGTCACCTAGAGGCAGATGTGAAAGTGTAGCCAGTATGCTTTTGTGCCCTTGGAATTAAAAAAACAAAATGCCTCTGACCAAATGCTCCTTGGAAGTCATTTTCTTTCAGTGCCAGAACTGAACTTGCAGGCACTGTGAGGCACTCTCAGGATCTGTGCCTCATGCTTCCCCAAGCTTTCTTCATCAAAGGAGCCCAATTCAGAAAAGTCTTTGTGGGAGAGGGGGAGTCTTTTAGGTCTTGCGACTGTTAAACCCATCAGGATTGCTGAACTGCTGCAAACTATCCCAACATTTTTCAGTAAATTGCAATCTAACTTCTGTCTAGTCCTGATGCAATCTGTTGGTTCATGGGTGAGCTTTCTTAAGGAAATGAAGACATTGGTCAGGACAGACAGAAACTCCAGGAGCCGTGGTACTATATCCATCTTAGTTTCTGTCCATGGGAAGATAGATGTTCACCTCTTGTTTATTCCTAATAGAACTCAAATCAACATAAGATAAATAAAACTGAAGCTAAACTGAACCTCTACATTCAGATGCATGGGAGCAGAAAAGAAGACAGTCTTTCTCAACCTGCTGCCCTCAGCTGTTTTCAACTACAGTTCCCATAATCCCCAGCCAACATAGCACTGAACCATCTGTCCAAAGTCATCTTAGTTTGACATCAGACCTTAGTGTTCTGTGTGTCTCTCCATAGAGAAGCCAGAGTTATAAGCCATGGCTTCTTTGTGGCTTATAACTCAGGCTTGTTGGGAGAGGAAGTTAAGCTAGAGTACATGCTCATATGGAGGCCAGTGTTTGTCTCAGTAAAAATAGACCATGTGTGGACGATTCCTGCTTTTCTTTGCTGTTCTGGCTTGTTGGTTCATGTACATCAGCATGCTGTCTTGTCTCCAATAAGCCCAGTTATCACTTCATGCACACACACAAGCTGCTCCCTATATAAGTCAATAATCTTGAAATTTGTAGGTGATGCATATTCGCAACAAGTCTGCATTAATTCACTTCTGTCTTTCCAAAAATCTCAACATAAAATAAGAGAGGATATCAAACATGGCTGCTGCCTCTCCTCATATTTTAGAATATAACTGATTTGATTATTCATAAAGGAATAAGACAGCTAATGCAAAGGTAAATCTTGCTTCTTGCTAACTATGACTAAGCTATAGTAGCTATTGAGTGGAAGCCAGGAGCCATACTAGGAGGTAAGAACCATGGAGTAAGCCAAGAGCTAGAACTAGCAAAGGAGTATGGCCTAAATTCCAGTTACAGTGGGCCCTCCATTTTTGCAGGGGAAAGGGGTACAAGATCCCAGTGGAAGTGGAAAGAACACAAATAAAAATAAAAATCACATGTGCCTTTTTTTCCTTATTTAAAAATACTTTTCTAGGAATCTCTAGGTCCTTCAGTATGATTTTATGGTCACTTTCCAGGGGAAGTGGACCATAGAGTCATGCTGGAGGACCTGGCAATGCCTAGGGAAGTGCTCTCTAGGAATCACTAGGTCCTCCTGCATGACTCTGTGGTCCACTTTCAGTGGAGATAGACCATAGAATCTCCCTGGAGGACTTAGAGATACCTAGTGAGAACATATTTTTTCCATGGCGATGGCAAATAGGATAATATTTTTTTCAATAATTTAACAGTTCCCTACCCTCTGGCTTATAATTTAAAAGAAACAAAATACACAAGGAAAAGGACATGGCAGTCGGGGAGAGGATTAAGAGCCTCAGAGATCAGAACAACAGCAGTTTGAATATGAAGGGGCAGCACTCACCAGCCACTAGTACCCATAGATGTTGGAGGTGTGTCTGGCTGCTCTTCTGCCCCTCAGACGCCAGATCAATGATAGGAGGGAGAGGACCCTTCACTTAAGGTTACCATACAGCATCCTTTCCTGGTTATGTCCTCTTTTTCAAAGCTAAAAAAATTATATAGTAGGGGTTATTTAAAGTGAGAGTTGTCATAGTGATCAGTATGTGTCCTCATTTTTGCTTTTCAAAATATGGTAACCCCACCCTAACTGCCATTGCAAAAGAGTGGGGGAATTTGCTAGATGGGTGGGAGGGAACTGTAGGGAGGGAGAAGCTTTCAAGCATCCAGTTGATGCCAGCTTTTATTAAGGTGAGCATCAACTAGGTTTTCCACAAACCAGGCTCTGAAATAGTTTGAAGCTACTTTCAGAGCCTGGTTAAATAAAAATTCTTGGTGAAACATATCAGCAAACTTGGTTCTTCCAGTCTACAATATCCTTAATATGGTTTCCTCTATTTCTGATGTTCAGGTGTGAGTTCTGTTGCTGTTGAAAATGTTTTCACCCCTGTGCATCAAAGAGGGAGTGATCAGTGGATTCAGGGGAACCCTAAATTTTGAAGAAGTAAGCAAACAAACTTTTAGAAGAAAATTAGGGACTTCCCAAAACATTGTAATGAAGACTGTGGCAATGTTTAATATTATAGAATGATCACTGCCTACGGGGAGTGGGTGGATGGGAACGGGGAATAGAGTGGGAGGAGAAAGGAACAGAGTATTAAGGGAGATTATGTGATGGATTGTACCATAAACAGGAACACTCCATGCTGCAATATTTTGTTGCAATCCCACATGTATTATTTCTTTTACTATGTCTTAGGGAAAGCTATTAGAATGAACCATGTAGCTAGTTTGTTCTGGCCTGCACATTTAGGAACTTCATGCATAATCTTTTTAAACTGCATTTTATTGTTTTATTGGGATGTAACTATTTTAATGCTGTAAATAATTTAATTCTATTTTAATATACACTTTTTTGTTTTTGATTATATTGTTCTTTTAAATTGTGAGCTCCTTTGAGTCCCAACTTTGGGGAAATAAAGCAGGATAGAAATATATTAATAATATATATAAATATAATAATAATAGTATCATTTTATTCATCTTTCCTATGTGCAGTAGAGTTTCTTGGCTAAGGTAAAATTGTCCTTTTGCCTTTTTAATGGAACCTTATAATTCTTAACAAATGTTATGGAAAACTAGAGAGTTGCTTTCACAAAACTGTGGCGGGAGATTCTCTCCTTTTGCGCATCATAGCATCCTGAAGCTGGGGCCCCACTTGTTTTCTTACAGTGCTCTCTTAACTTAGAACAATTGAACTTTTCTTATCTTTTTTTTTTTTAAGAATCAGCCTTCTAAAACTTAGAATCTAAATTGATGGCATGTTTCCCCAAAATCTGGATAACTGCAATTGTTAATTCTTCTCCTAACCTTGTAACTATGTAGTCAGATTATTTATTTGCTTGTATGGTAAGCTTGTCCTTGGTTTTCTGAAAATTTGCCAGCTGCATTCCTTCAACATAGCCTGGGAAAATTCACAGGGTTCCTATCTAGATATAATTTCCTCAGATGAAGGGATTGTTTTGTAATTTAGCTATATAATGTAGCTAATTCCTCTTTCCAATGTGGAAAAATGCTGACTGCTATGCAGACCTGTGACCCAAAAGGCATGTGCAATCACTTACAACATATGAATTTTATGTACAATGACTTGATGTACTCAGGTTAAAAAAATGTTTTTCTTCCTTCTGCATGACTCAGCAATGTGTGTCCAATAGATGTTACCAGCCAAGGTTTCAGAATCAGGAATAGAAAGAAGATTATGCAGTGTTTCTGAATTAAATCTGACACATATGTATGCTGGCCATCAAGTTCATACCTACTCCTGCCAGTTTGCTCGGAGAAACCTTAGGGTCAGCGTGTGAATGAGATTTTGATGATATATCTAGAGAATTATTTCTCAACTTTATCCATTAAATCTTGAATATATAAGATTTGAAGGGGATGATTTAAAATACAGGCTTAAATAAAAGATGCTCTGTCCTGCAAGTCCTGCACATAGGAAACTTTCCCTAAAGCCCCTTAAACTCTCATACGTCTCTTCTATAAATTAATGTATAATGTCTCATAGCAACCTTCAGGATTATAAATGGAATAAAATATCATGGAGTACTTTGTCAAAAGGCAAAAAGGGGGCTATTGGATTTAAAAGGCACACATTCTACAGGGGACTGCTAACTTTTAGTTACATCTCCTCATTAAATGCATTCAAAGACACCATCTGAATAAAGGCATGATAAAACTTGGGAGGTTTTAATCACTAATTTAAGGACAGTCTACAAAACGCCTCCTAGAAGCAGTTTGATGACACACTTTGCTGTATGTTGAGGCACTGTTTCTGGCTACAAGCTGGAGCATCCTCAGAATTGCCAATCCAGCTTTCCAAAAGCTGTAGAGACTGTAGATTTAAAAAAAAAGCACAAATATTTTTATTTACATTTATTTAATATGTAAACAACATACAGGGATTAACAAGATAAACAGTACATAAACAGACAAAGAAATTCTACTATCTAATACTAAATTAAACTAAATGACAACTAAACTAAAAGAGGGCCAAAACACATATAAATGTCTTCTAACTTACCAGTTTTTGGTTCTAAGGTAATCTGCGAAATATACTTCTTGGTCATCATTACATTATCTGCCTCGTCTTTAAAATCTATAGGCTTAACCTTCAAAACCAATAACTGACTTCCTCCAACAGTCTCTTAGATATACAATCAAATTATCCCTTTATTTTTGAATTTAATCAAAGGTCCTTCCTTAATTAAAATAGTTAATTTATCCATTTCTGCCAAATCTCCATCTTCAACAACCAGTCTTTGTGCAAATAAATAGCTGCTTTTCCATTTCTGTGCATACAGGACTCTCACCACTGTGATCATGTAGTGAAAGATTCTTTCCAGTTTCTTATCACTCTGTTCATCAGTCAGACTCCTTAAAGTTCAGGTTTGAGCTGAATCTTTATCTTTAAGATGTCTTCTGTCAGTCTATGTATCATCACCTAACTCTTCTTGGCGTTCTTGCAAGTATACCACGTATGATAAAAAGGTCCTTCTTTTTGATTCCATTTCCAAACACATTTGAAGAACCTTTATACATTTTAGACAATCTTTCTGGTATTAGATATCATCTATACATTATTTTGTAAGAAATTTCTCTAAGATCATAACTCACAGTATATTTCCGATCTTTTATCCACATTTTTTCCCATTGTTCCATCTGGATATGATGCCCCACATTTTGTGTCCATTTAATTGTACGAACTTTCACTTGTTCATCTTCTGTATGCATTTTGGCAATTAAATGTTCCTCGTCAGTACATAATTGTTCTTCAAATTCAGATTTAGACATTTCAAAACCACATAAATTTTTATCCATTTTAAACCATTCAGTCACTTGTCTGTACGAAAATGAACACACATCATAACCTTCTTGAATGAGTGCCTCATTTGATTTCATTTTAATGTGCCTACTTTCCATCATTAAAAGGTCTATATAAGTTAAGCAATTATCTTTAAAAGTTATTTCTCTCTTTCATTTGGAGATACCTATGATGGCATTCTAGATCATAATCTCATTTATATTTATTCTATACTCTTAATAAAGCACATCTGACATAATGATTATTAAAATCAACATTAACGTTAAGTTTATCATACCACAGATAAGCATGCCAGTCAAACCTCAAATCAAATCCTTCTAATTGTGAAAGCTTGTCTCCTTTTAACCCAGTCTTTTAACCAAACCAAACCAAACATGATGAGAAAAAATACAGTTTTAGATATGTAGGAGCAAGTCTTGCTCTGTCTTTTTCATCCTGTAAAATCTTTAGTCTCACTCTTGAGGGCTATAGATTTTTGAAGGTGAAGAAAGGTAAGATGCTAAGTTCAACTTGGAAGTGTTGCTTTTCTAGACTACAGTACTTAGTATCCCCCAGCCAGCATGACTAATAGGATGTGCCATGGGTGGTAGTCTCCAAAGAATAACATTTCCAAACTCTGCTCACTTATCACAAGTAGCTGCTCTAGGTTTAGCTGCAAACTAAGTTTAACTGTCTTACATCCTGGTTAGCCTGAAATATTGGGGTTGCTTGTTAAGCATGGTTAAGCATGGTTAACAAGTAGTTTTATGGAGAGCGAGGGGGGATAACAGAAGGGTCATATTCCAGAGGCTGGGCCTATGATAGCTGCTGATCACAGCTATTGAAAAGGCACAATTATGTCTGTACCAGCCATAAATCATGTTGCAAAGTCTTATGCATAGACTATCCATAGTCTAGTGAAATACTAGATAAGACCAGTACTAGAGAAGACCAAATATCATGAAGAAAGCTGCCCCCTCTTCTAATCTCAAACAAGTCTGAGACATCACAAAGCCAATCAGTCTTTGGCTCAGAGGTCAGGAGTCATGATATAACTATGGCCAGATAATTTCAAACTTGCATTTTGTAATTGGTGTGATCTGGAACAAGAAGGTGTAATGTTGGGAGGGGGGCATAAAATTGTTATTTGGAACCCAAATAAAACTTGATTGCATGGATAATAAAATAAAAGTGCTTTCTTTTACAGTGAGGCACACTATGAAGCATTTACTAATTTAATCAAACAAACAGAACAGGAATAGCATCACCTTGGAAACATTGTGCTATCCCAAAATCAACAAGATCAGTTATGTTTCATGGTTAGAGAGGCAAAAAGTAATCTGAATAAATTATGGATTTTTGTGCTGCCAATTAAAAAAACAACAACCTGAAGATCAAATATGTTTGTCTTTTCAAGTCCTACAGCATGAACACTCATGAACACTCATAACCTTGAACACTTGAGCTTTCTTGTGCAGAACAAAAGAATGATCTTCCTGTGGGATTTTGTTTAAAGAGAGAACAAAGAACTGTTTAATTTTTTCCAGCATCAAGGCAATGAGAAAAATATAAATTTGAAAGCTCTTTTATGTTACATTACTTCCCCTTCACCTTTGGGGGAAAAAAGAGAGAAAAATTTAAATGATTCCATGCAAAATTAATAAAGTGTGGTGGTATGGTTGTGCCTGTTGTTACTGTGACCTTGACTCCCAACCAACAGAGATCTTTCCTTTGCTCTGTTACTTCCTTCCCTAAGGTGTAACTTCACTGCCCAGTTTGAATATATTTGTGTACTTCAACTGTCATGGCCTGATGTTCAGGAATCCTGGGATTTGTAGTTGGGTGCGGTAAAGGTCCGAGGCATTCACTGAAGTGAGGTGTGGAAGATTAAATTTAAATTTAATTCTGCAGTGCAGATAAGTGCTCTTGAGAATTGTAGTTCAGAGGGGTGGACGAGAGTGCTCTAATAGAAACTATAAGTTTGATGCATAATAGGTGTCCAGATCAGATGAGTGCAAATTGGGCTTTTTTGTGTACAGAGGTATTTATTGCACTGAGGAGCATTCAGTTGTGTGATCTTCCTTTCCCCCCAATGTCTGACGTGGAACAGCCTTGGAAAAGTGTTGCCATTTCATGAGGAATGTGGTCTTTTTCTTGTGTGTTTTTAAAAAATTCCCACAGTCTCCTGGAACTAACAGCAATTGGTCTCCTCTCCCCAACCAGTTAGAAACAAAAACTAGCCCTCCTCAGCACAATTTTTAATCCTTTTTCTCTTTCTCTTTCATAAATTCTTTCTCTTTTTGGGCATGTATGCCTTCAGGTACTGTTAGGGCTGCTAGATCAGTATTATCTCAGGCCATTTCTGCACTTAACTGTTACAGTGCTATTATTCTACTTTCAACCTCCTGTGGAATTCTGGGGTTTGTAGTTTATTGTGGCCAAAGAGCCCTCTGGCTGAGAATTCTAAAGGCCCCTCCCTGAACTGCAAAGCCCAGGATGCTGAAAGTGGAATAATAGCACTACAACAGTGCAGTATGGAAATGACCTCAGTATTAGGGCTCAGTTAGGGCTGCTAGATCAGTATTATCTCTTGGAACATCACACAGGAGGTGGGTCCTGTTGATGTTATTAAATATGATTCATTAAGCATCAACCACAATGGGACAGAATATGCTATTCAAACATGTCTGAGGAAAAAATGTATACCTTTTTTCATGGCATTGCTGTTGTCCTGAGATTCCTCACCCTTACTCTGCAGAGTGGCCACACCCTAAGATTTGGGTTATTCTTCTGGGTTGTTTTGTTTTGGTGAAAGAACCATGAAGACTTTGGTGACTGGATACTGTGTTCATCCCACCATATTAGTTTCTTTAGAAAACCAATGATTGCAGAGAGTGGGGTGGTATATAAAGGAAATGGCAGTGTGGTAGGTGGGGAAAAGTCTGGTAGTCAGTTCCATGTTGTCACTAATGACATCATTTGGTTGCTCTTCCTTATGAGGTAAGATGGTGATGCTATGTCTATTCAGACCACAGAGCACTATGGGATCTCTGAAAGATGCTGCACACCAGTGCCTAATGAAAATGGGAGGCAAGGGAGAAACATACAGAACATGCAATGCTTTCAGAGTTATACAGACTGGATTCTGAAGACTGAGTGTATGAATTGTGTTATAATGAAGCAAGGGCTAGTGTGAAAGTACACGTGGTTGCTTATTGCGAAGGTGGGGTGGGTATAAGAAAAAGTTTCTGACGCAACATCCTGTTTCCTGCCAACCAAATGCTTCTGGGAAGGCTATGAGCAACTAATATTCAGGCAATGCTGCTCCTGAACATGGATGTTCCACTTAACTGTTGTGATTAATAGCATTCTCAAAGGTTTCCACAGGGGTATTGCATGCATCTAGAGTCTAGACACAGGGCAGGGATCTTTTCTTACACTTGCTAGAGAAAAGTGCGACCTCTTAAAGTGGGGAAAAGACAAAACTTAATTCATGAGTTGTGGTGATGCAGATTGAATAAAATGGAGAAAAATTATCAGAAGACTTTTAAAAGTACGTCCAAATTGTGCTTGCAGTTTTGACCCTACATTAATGCACTGCAGCTTTGATGTGCTTGCTGTCCCCTCCATAATTGTTCACTCCCCTTTTTTTTTTACTTTGTGCTCTCTGTACTGCTTTTTGAGTATATTTGGAATTAGACCCCCTACCCGTATAGTATTATAATAGTGTAGAAATCTATGTTCTGTTCTACATTCTAAACACATGAAGAAGCTCACGTACTGAATTGCGCCAGTAGGAGTGGGTGTAGGGAAAGAGCTTTCTCATGAGGTGTCATTTGGCAAAGCAAACCCTGTGAATATCTGCAGCTTAGCTGGAAGATTTGGAAGTTCTGCACTTACTGAGTACCTGCTGTATGCAGAAGACTTTTTTTTTTGCCACACAGATTGTAACTTCAGCTTTGGGAACGGGGTTAGTTAGTGCCTCTTGAACTGGGGAAGTTTCCAAAGAGCCGAGGCATAAATGGCTCCATAGACAAGGCTGGAGAATGGACAGAGTGGCTCTGATAGAATGGACAGAGCAGCTTTAATGTGCTAATGAGGGGAAGACCAGATGCCAGAAGGGATCAGAGGAGCTCTTTGTGATCCTGCCTCCTTTGAGATGGCTGAAGCCTCTGTCCTTATCGCTGCTGCTGCTGCTCACAGGCAGGGGAGAGACAGTGGGGCTCTTAGTGAGGTGTTCCTTGCCTTTAGATCAGCAAATAACCTTAAAAATCAACACCTGCATGCTGATGAGGGAGAGGGGAGGGGAACAACAGGGCCTGGCAAGGATACTTGATGGCGAAGAAAAGCCCTACATAACAATATTCCAGGTTGATCAGTCTTGTGAGTAGAGCTCAGGCCAAGTTTATAGTCTTTTGAGCAGAGTGGTGGTGCAGGATGATGCCTTTTTGATACTGTCTATGGCTACTGACACTGTAAAGACAATAAAATGGGGGGGAAATTGAAGTGTCTTATAAATATTGCAATCCATGAGTTTTAAGTGTCACAGCAAGTTCCCATGGAATCAAGACTAGATGGGACAGAGGGAGAAAGGAAGAAAAGAGGCTGAGCTATTCTAGCAAAACCCATGAAGAGTCTTGAAAATGAACAAATTTATGATGGCACAAACTTCTCTTATCATTGTCTGTTTCGCTGGATGCATGAAGTAATCATTATTAAGTTGGCAGGCTTGTAAATATGTGTGTGTGTGTATGTATACGTATGTATCTAAGCCAAGTGCAATCCTCTCAGTGTAATGTAACTATCCACATACAGAGACATGCTACAGGAACACTACACAGAGTAGCAACCTTGCATAAAATATGTCAGTGACTAAGTGCTATTGTGCAGTGTGCAATGTGCAATACAGAATGCACATTTGCAGCACACAATATAAGATGTGCAACTGGAATGCATAATAAATAATGCTCAACTGGTATGTGCAATAACTGATGCTCAACTGAAAGGCACAATGTGAAACCACAATACACAGTGCACAGTGAACTATCACAACTTGCAAAGATAAGGCACAGAGAAACATGCTGCCTGTGCAATTATGCTTATGTCGCTGTCAGCAGAATGTGTCCATTGTGCAATGGTGACCTTTTTGCTCCTCACATATAGTGTGACTTATACATGTGTATATCCCTAACTAGATGCCTCCTAGTTTGTCCAATGAAGTGGATACTGTCCATAGAAACTGACTACAGTAAATATCATGTATTTTAAGGTGTCACATGATTCTGTGTTTGTTGCAACAGACTAACAAAGTACCTCTCTGGAGCTTTTCTAGACCAATCTTTGTCATTGGAGGCCCAGATAGACTCAGTGGTTCAGAGTGTTTGGGGCCAGCCTTGAATGGTCCACCAACTATGGCCTTTTCTGGACAGGAAAAATTTAATCACAGTACTCCATGCACTGGTAACTTCACAGTTAGACTACTGCAATGAACTCTGCATAAGCCTGCCCTTGAAAGTGACTCAGAAACTGCAGCTAGTTCAAAATACAGCAACTAGGCTACTCATTGGGATTCTGTTCAGATAGCATATAACAACAGTTATGCAGGAATTGCCCTGGCTGCGAATATGCTTCTGGTTTGAATTCAAGTTGCTGGTGATAACACTTAAAACTCTAATTGGCTTGGGACCTCAGTCCTTGAGAGAGTCCACATGCAGACACACGCGTGCACGCACGCACACACATGCACACACACAAGATGACCTTCTCTAAGGTGGCACCCCAGTTGTGGAATTCCTTTTCACTGGAGGCCTGATTGGCACCAATGTTGGGATCATTTCAGCACAAAGGCAAAACTTTTTATTAAAGCCTTTGAGCCTAGGATGCACATTTCTGATGGTTGTACTATTTAAAATTGTTTTAAAGGATTTTAAATCATCTGGTTTTAATTGATAAACCACTTAATTGATTTTTAATCTTCTAAAGCTATTGCTGTTATTAATTATTTTAAATAGATTTTATTAGAAGCCACCCTGAAATCTTTAGATATAGGACAGAATATATGCCAGCATAGTGTGATTGTTTGAGCATTGGACTAGAAATCTGGAGACTAGGGTATGAATCCCTTCTCAGCCATGGAAACCCATTGGGTGACCTTGGACAATTCATACTCTCTTAGCTTCAGATGAGGGCAAGGGCAAACCCCCTCTAAATAAGTCTTGCCAAGAAAACCCCATGATAGATTTGCCTTGGGTTCACCATAAGTCAGAAACAACTTGAAGGCTCACAACAACAATAAATATTTTAATAAAATAAAGTTCTCCAGAAGCTACATTTCTCTCCTCCAGCAATGGAAGCTTTCAGATGCCTACACACTTAATTAACTAATTATTAAGGCTGACAAAGCTGCTCAATCACAGTGTTGCAAGACTCTTTTTAATAAAAAGTGCTGCGAAGGCCAGAAGAAGAGGAAATAGCATCTCCCTTGGCAGCAGTCTTCTGCTCTGTGTCAGGAGTTTGTGTCCTAAAGCTTTGGATTTAAGCTTAGGACCAATTTGCCTTTCCATTGTGCTTGTCACCTATATCTTTTTAGTTCCTTCCTTCCTTCCTTCTTTGGCCTGGATTGGAACAAACCTACAAATTGTGATGAGATGGTTCTTGCAAGAGCTTCAGCTGTGTGCTCTGGGTGTGTTTGACATATCATTGTAATGTTACGAGAAGTCGTGTGAATTGCATTTGTCTTCCTAAGAGAACATGCCTGATTTTATGTGTTAGGAGTGTGGGGTTATGTCCCATTGTGTCATCTGCAAACCAATTAAACCAGCATGTATCTATTTAAAACCAAATTGAGTTACTTTTAAGACAACAGTCATTTCTTAAGTAATTTGCAGACTGTAATCACTTCTCAGCTGGTGTCTTCTTACTTATTAAGAAAATGTGGAGAGGAGAAAAACTCTTAGTATTAGAATCTCCTTGATCTTCTCTTAGGGAAATGAGAACACAGAGGTGTGTGGTGTAAATGAGTGGAGTTGGATCCAGACTTAGTCACACACACACCCCAAAAATGCCTTAAAATCAATGGAACCTAAAGTAGCTATGAATAACTTAAATCTCAATGATTTCAGTGGATCCACTCTGAGTCTGGAACAGCAGTTTCCTCCTGCTGTTGTCTCTCTGATGTGAATCATTTTAGAGACATTCAGAGATCAGATACTTTTGAGCAACATTTAAGGATGGCCATTTCTGACTTCTGATTTTTTCCCCTCTTTTTTCATCTGAGACAAGTGATTTATTTATTTCTGTAAGCAGAAATGTGTAGTCTGCGCTAATCTTGGGCCACTTCTGCACTATACTGTTATAGTGCTATTGTTCCACTTTCAACATCCTGTGGGATTCTGGGGTTTTTAGTTTACTGAGGTCCAAGAACTCTCTGGCTGAGGATTCTAAATGCCCCTCCCTAAACTGCAAACCCCAGGATTCCATAGGATGTTGAAAGTGAAATAATAGCACTGTAACTGTGTAGTGTGGAAATGGCCTTGGAGTTGAAGTGGTTTGTTTGCTTCTTCATTTGTTCATTTCTTGCCTCTTCAAGCTCATAAAATAGGCCAAGTGTTATAAAGATAACATTCTTGGCAGTATTCTTCAGTGGAGTTTGACCGCTTCCTGGTTTACAGGAATAAGACTGGTAATTTGAACATGTCCAGAGAAGAATGACCAAGATGATAAAATGTCTAGAAACCAATGTATTTGAGGAATGGCTTAGACAGCTGATTATGTTAACTCTGGAGAAGAGAAGATTTTGAGAGGTGACTTGATAGCCATCTTTACATATCTGAAAGGAAGTCACATGGAAGATGGGACAAGTTTGTTTTCTGATGCTACGTACAGAGTCTAGAACATGACCCAGTGGATGCAAATTTTAAGCAAAGAGATACCATGTAAACATTAAGAAGAACTTCTTGACTGTGAAAGGTGTTCTAGAGTGGAACAGGCTGCTGGGGTGGGAGTGGAGTCTTTTTCTTTGGAGGTTTTTAAAGAGACATTTGATGGCCTTTTCTGAGGCATGCTTTAGTTGTATATTTCTGCATGGCAGGGGTTGAATTAGGTGGTGCTTAAAGTTCCTTCCAACTCAGTGGACAAACTGTGAATGTATAGTTGTATAGGAAGTGTAACACCGGCCCTATTTAAGCATTGCTGATTGTGTGTCGTTGTCTCTGGCATTTCCGCACCACACTTTTATAGTGCTATTATTCTATTTTCAACATTCTGTGGCTGTCATGTGTCAGAAGAAAAACCTAGGCTCACACACACAAACCAAGAGTGATATACAATTCATTAATCATGCTGACTTGTTAATGTTACCTGTGCCACCAGTGAGTTGTTACTTTTTTGGGGAGAAACTTTTTAGGACTGATAAAGAAATGGCACAAAATTGAAAGTTTCCTGTGAAAATGGCTCTTAAAATGATCTTAGAAGTAAGTTTTGAAAACATCTAGAAATGGTTACTCATCACATCAATAAAGTAACTTTATTGTTACTTTTAAAAAGTGTACCTTTGTTACACCCTCAGTATTCCAAAAAGTAATGAGATCTAGGCAACAATGTTATATACAAGTTATTCATTTCAAGAATTAGCTGCTCCACCCTACCTAACAATAGGGCCAGCCCTGCCTTTCTCATACATGTGTCCCTCTGATCAGTCTTACTCAGAAAGGTACCAGAGCATACCTTGAATCTTCAGTGTGCAGCAACAATAAATTTGCCAGCTGATTACACTAAAGTTATTTGACAGGAGTTCCACCAGATTTATGATTCTGTTCCAGGTCTGCTTGGTCACTTTGAGTTCAACCTTTGAGCCTTGGCCTTCTTGAGCAAGTGCCAATAGGCTCATGAGAATTCCATTTTCAAAATTGCTGTACAATGGCAACCAGATAGCTGCAGCTCTAATGCTGATAAATAGGCTCATTTGTGACCAATAACAGGAGCCTAATTATTGCCTCCCCAGCACCAAGTTAATTGCAACCTGTAAGCCAATATTAGCTGGTGACAGAATGAAATAATCATTCAAATCATTTGTATTAGTGTTCATTTGTCAAAGGAAGAGATGTTGCCCATGTATCTAGAACCTTGCTGAGTCATATTTCATGTTATCTTTCCAAAGTATTAAAAAAAGAGGATCTAAATATGAAGCTGTGTCAGTTTCTGCATTATCTTATGGCAGTTGCATAATATTTCAATAGAATTGCCAGAGTGAAAATTGGAAATGGCTCCTGTACCTTTCATGGTTGTGTAGATGTGCAAGTTTCAGCAGGTGTTGCTTGCTACCTGCTTGAACACATAACACCTGCTGAAATTCCATTTTTTACAGAATCATTAAAGGTGCAGGAACAGTTTCCAGTTTTCACCCGTATTTCAACTCTATATTCTTTTTCATGAAGATCCTGTGGTATGAATGGGGCCTGTCTAACCTAATAGGCAACAGTGCTCTCCAAAGGCCTCAGAGAGCAAAGCCCTTGTATCTGGAGATGATGGAATTGAATGTGGTATCCTCTATATACTAAGCATTTTATGTACCCCAGAATTGTGGTCTTTCTGTGGCAGACATAGCTTGTGAACCTTTTTAGAGTGAGTGATATTTTAGAGGAAGGAACTGGCAAAACCACTCCTCAGTATTCCTGGCCCAAGAAAACCATGTGAAAATCATGGGATTGTGGTAAGTTGACAGGCAACTTGAATGTGCACACACACATGTGCAAGAATCAGAAGAAAATGAAAACTTTTGAAGGCAAAGTCTGGGGTGAGCAACAATGGAACTGCATTTGGCTCCTCAAGGCATTTTTTTGTAGCTGAGATTCCTCCTTGGCCATTTCCACACTAGACTGTTATAGTGCTGTTATTCCACTTTCAACATCCTATGGAATCCTGGAGTGTGTGGTTTAGGGAGGGGCCTCAAAGGATCGAGTCTATAGGATGTTGAAATTGGAACAATAGCACTATAACAGTCTAGTGCAGAAATGGCTCGTTTGTCTTATTTCCATCAAAAGGTGGTGAATCGGCTCTACAGAAAGTATCTGGAAGCAATGACTCACTTTTAAAAGTGGGCGTAGGGCAACTTCTGATCCGTTTAATGTTAAAAACCTATTTAATGTTAAACACCCACTTTCTGGCCACTTCAGATTTCCTTCTTTTTTTGACATTTTTGGCCCTCGTGAGGCTACTTGTGTAGAAGATTGGAAGCCCAGATCCACTGAAGAGGCTCATCTCTGCATTCAGGAAATGAAGGAAATTTGTATATAGATGGAGAATTTGGAAAAATTGCTTCTCTTTTACTATGGGCCCTTTACACAGTTACAGCACCATGATTCCACTTTAATTGCCATGGCTTCATCCTAGGGAATTGTGGGATTTGTAGTATAGTGTGAGACACTAGAGCACTCTAGGTGAGAATTGTAAATGCCCCTCCCTAAACTGCAAATCCCATGATTCCATAGGATGGAACCAAAGCAGTTAAAGTGGAATCATAGTGTTATAATCATGTGGCAAGAAAGCGCCATACAACTCCTAGGCCCTTTCCACACGTGGGGTGTGAATTGGGCAGAAACGGGACTCACCGGATTTCTTCTCTGTCCGATCGAGTCCGTCAGGACGAGGAGCAGTGCGAGCTCGTTGCTCCGCACTGCTCCGGCATCCAAAATGGTGGCTTCCGGTTGGTGGAGGCTCTCCACCAACCAGAGAAGCTTGCCAGCCTAAAGCCCGCACCCGGCAGATCTGCAGGCATGCACTAGTGCGCGCATGCAAATTTGCACCAGAGCGCAGCGATGGAGCGACACGGGGTTGCGCACTCCGTGCTTTTGAAAAACCTCTCAAAAGAGGTTTTTAAAAAGCACGCGGCACGACCAGTTCCGGTCGCTCTGGAGCGGACTGAGGTGCGGAACTACGAAAAATAGTCTGACCCAGTCCACTCCACAGTGCAGAAGACCTCCATCAGAGGTCGCTCTGTGCTGTTTTAATAGCCCAGTGAGGAAAGGGCCCTAAAGATGTCATGCTATTGGCCATGCTAAGTGGGGCATTCTAGGAGCTGTATTCCAAGAAAGTAACTCTTTCACAGTTTGCCTAAAGTATTTAGAGTTAGATTGTCTCAAGGTTTTTTTTTAAAGCAGCTTTCCCAAGAACTAGTAGGCTGTTTTATATTGTCTAAAGAACAACTGATGGTGATGGGAAATGTGGAAATGTGAGTAAAACTTTGCAGCTATACTGACTATGCTTTTAGGGTCCTCCTGTTAGAGGCCAAGATTCTTTAGAGTGCACATTTTCTGGTGATCTTAGGGTGAATACTGTGTGAAGAGGGATGTGTGATTGCTGAATCATGTCTGTCCTTCCTTCCTTTTTGTACAAAGGGCACATGAATCCCAATTCAGGGAGGACTTTCCCTTTTTGAAAATGGCTGCATCTGTGTGTGTGCGTGCACATGTACAGGTGCATATATCTCCCAAGCATCCCTACAATATTCTTGTTCTTCTTTTTGAACCTTGGCTCCATCTGTTGGCACGGCAACCCTTCTGCATAGATCTGCGAAATCTTGTGAATAAACCAGTCAGTTCATTAACACAGCTACTGGATAGACTTTTTTTGAAGCGCATGGGCACATTTACAAGATCATGCAATTCAGATTAAGGTTCCCTGTGGCGTTTCCCATAGTTCCTTCTGCATCAGCTTTTAATTGGAATTACAGCATACAGCCTCACTGCAAAATATTCTGGACAATTAAACTCTTGTCCACAGTACCTAAAAGATAATTGGCCTTTGAAAATACTTAAGGATAGACTTTCAAACTGTGTATTACACTGCTTTGTGCTGTCTCACTATACCTAATGAATATGGGTAATGCATTTTTGTACTCTGTGTGCCATTTGATGTGTACTGTATCTGTACCAGATAACTGCATCAACTCTTTAAGCAGTATCTGATTTGCTATTATGAGTCCTAACAAATCTTGTAGGTAAAAACCAAGTCTGGAACATGAAAGTTACAATGCCTGGAAGTTAGGTTTTTTACGGCAATAATACAGAACATTTTCTCTGAGTTAAGGAATTATAGTTACAACTGTTTTGTATGTGTATGTCCATGTGCATTTTTGTTTGTGCTGATTGGCCAAAAATACACTTGCATGTTACGTATTAGATATTAGAAAAGACACTTGCATGTTGTATATTACATATTAGAAAATGTGACATGAGTAATCTGTGTGTAAATCATAGCAATTAGCTTGCAGTTAATGGTAATACAAAGGAAAAGGAATGTGGAGATTGAATCATATTCTCCAGCCATGATGATCTGATGTGAAGAACTATTGTTCTTATGGAAGATCAACCATCTCTTTGCGTATGCATATATAAGTGTCCCTGGATCTAACCCATGCTTGCTATGAGGAATGCTGAGAAAATGCATGGCAGTATACCTTTTATAATTACTCATTGGGCTATAACAAAGAGAAGCTAGAAGGTCATAGAACTTAATAATTAGAACTCTCATGATTTATTTGGTTACCTGCGCAATCCTCCTCTAATATATAATTGCTTTTTACGAGGTTATAAATAGGTTAATCCTTACAGCTTTCTGTCTCTCATTTGTATGGTGGCCATAAGAACAATGTACCTAAGCATAGTAGATCTTCATTTAAGATTTCCTGAAATGTTTGGTGACCTCAGGAAGGAAAACGGTGGGAACAATCAACCTTAGAACTGCTTTTAAGAAATGCCATTGAAAGAACATACCATAGCTCTTCTGAAGAGAGTCTGAAGAGACCAAAAAAAAAGTTCCAGGAGGATATATTTTTATTCTCTGGACTTTGAAGAAAAGATGAAACTGCTTTTATCCTTTCTCGCTTTCCCTCCCTCCTACCCCCTAATCCACTTCTTCTTTCTTTTCTGTTGAAAGCTGACATATCCCCTCAGCAGAGTGCACTGCAAACCCAACTAAGTGCAGTTTGTGCTTGTTATATTTGTTATTATCCATGGTGATCAGTGACTGTGGCCGGAATCTTCTATCATGGTCTACGTTACCTAACTTTAAATATGCTTAACTATGTAGAAAAGGGGCTAACCCTGTTAATGAATTGCAAAGATGGGTAATGGGACCTACGCACATTGGGCTGTACCAGAGCACCGATCCTGTTATTCATCAGTCACTTTGCCAGCTCACCTACACAGTAATTTAACAGCAGCCTCTTATTGGATACAGATGTTACAGAACTGCCCAATTCTAGTTCCTACAGACATAAGTCCACGTATGAAGATGTTAAGTTCCCCAACAGGATTCTGGCCAGTATATTTTACCACAAGAACAGAGGTTGCATTTTCCTTAATACCAGCTGTTGGGAAACCCAAGCTGGAGGGTGCTCTTGCTTTCATGCCCTGCTTGTAGACTTCCAGTAGGTGCTGAGTTTGTCACTGTGTAAGCAGAACTTTGCACTAGATAGCCTTTGGCCTGATCTGTCATGGCTCTTCTTATGTTCTTAGGTATATGATGTTTATGAAAAAAAATTGACTAAGTTGTAAATAAAATACTGTCATACTTTCCTGAGGCTTGCTTCAGCTTCCACTTTCCATTACTTCCTTTGCTATACCCCTTGCATCTAATATTTTTTAAAAGATTGTGAACCTTTGGAGCAGACTCATTCTTTGTAAATTACTGTACACAAAGATGGTATTATGTAAGTGAGGAATAATAATAACTGAAATGACAAAGCTAAGATTTTAGGAGATGCAAAAGGCCTGATAAATAATTATGCCATTCTTTTAGGATCTGCTTTGCAGTGATTTCTACTGTGTAGGCTCCTCCTTGATACTTCCATGTTATATGGCCCTCAGATCTCAAATGTGCCCTCCCGGCTCCTCACGTACTCTCTGTAAACTCAGGATTTGTTCAGATATCTTGTCTAGTGGGAAAACAACACAGACATTTAACCACTATGCATTACCTCATTTATAGCCTGTTCAGAACAACAGCAGGCATATGTCATCTTTATGACCACACTGTCCACTAGGCATTGAAGGGAAATGGAAGCCAGGATTTTTCTGTACATATAGCTTTTTAAAAATTTAAACCTTCTTCAGCAGCCTGGACAACTGTAGCACATAACTGAGAACAATTTGTGCAGTGAATGGACGCTGGTGGTTTCAAAGTGTTGGATTGTTTAGTTCCCCATAATATGTGGCTTTCATGAACATGTTCAGGTTCTCTGAATGTAAATTATGAACAGGTGTTAATTCAAATCAATTTCAGAAAAAAGCTGATGTTTTCAACTGCTCTTAATATTAACTTTGCTTTTGTTCTGTTAAGCTTGGTGGCAATGGGAAATCATACTATTTAACAAACACATGTGCAAATGGAAGGTTTAGAGGAGTACGTTTTGCTCATTGTGTTGTGAATGAGTCTGTTGCTTGATTTCACTTTCTATAGCTGTTGGGTTTTGCTGGTGAACAAGAAAATTGATGGTGATGACAGTGACAACAATAGTAATTTATAGATGGAAAGAATGCAGGTTGAATAGTTGTAAAGCAGGAGTGTTGCAATCCAGGATTATTAGCTTTGCTAAAATTAGAAGGGGAAAGAGCACTTCTTTCTGTTTAATACTTTGAAAACACTGATATTTTGTAGAACACTTCGTATCAGCATCCCAGAACTGAAGATCTCAGGCAGATATATTGATGGAACCTGTAGTCTATGTCAGAGTGGACAACTTTGGGCAGCTCACTGGCCATTTTCTGTCCTCCCCAGACCATAAGTCACAACAGCCCCCCTTGATGAGGAGTGAGGTTTGAAAGAAAATAAAGGAGTTTTTTTTTTGATAAAACAAGATACTTAGAGGATTGTTTGTTTGTTTATTTGATGATGGAGAGGGTTAGGATACTCCAGGGCCACAAATGCAGTCTTGGGGACTATCTCTATTCTATATGATTCTCAGCTGTGCCTCTGTGAATATATTGGAATCACACTAGATTTAGTTTCAGGGGGGGAAAAACAGTTTCTTATTTCAGTGAAAAATATGGCAGTGCCAACATTTTCTCTGGTTTCAGCAATGTGTTGAATTTGTTTGTTGGACTTTTTCTAAAGCCTCCTTGTGATATTTTTATTTAAAAGGATTAAAGGAGGCAAAATGAGTACTAATTTTGAGCAAACTTACCAATATCTGTAAGACTTACCATTTCACATAATTTGTCCTACTGATTTCAGCGGGTCCAGTCAAAGTGTGACTTAATCAGGATCGTTGTGAATTTGATATTATTGGGCTCTGCTTTCTGTTCCCTGCCAGCTCTTGTGTTTTAGGTGCTATGTAGTTCATGTTTGTTTGATACAAACACACCATACAAACCGCCACTGTATGTGTAGTGAAAACAGGAGTAGGTCTAGTGTTCTCTTTTGCTTCTCTTTGCCCTGCTCCTTTTACTGGGGTAGAAGTTAGCAAGTGACATAGAGGAACTTGCATTTATTAATGGTGGGTGAGAAGGAAGCAAAGAAGGGAGTTCTTGAGTTAACCCCTTGAAGTCATTCTAGATAGAATCCAAGGAGCCAAGTAAAGAGAGAGCAGATCCAAAAAATGTCCTCCAAAAGCAGGTGGAAGGAGTGGACAATCTGTGAAACCAAAGAAAATGTACCATATGTGGAATTGAATTACTGACAGTAGGCAATAGACTAGATATAGAGCAATTATGGCCTGAATTGTAGGGTTTTTGTTTTTCATCAGAAGAGTTGTCAGTCTTTGCTGTGGAAATAAATGAAAGAATGTTTGTTAGGGATTCCCTGATAGAGATGGATTTAGGAGTACTCCTCAGCACTCAGTACTGATTCACCCCATCCAGAACAGGCCTTTCACCAAATTCCTGGACCTCAGAACCTACAATCTGAGAACCTTATCAAGATTCAGCTTCCATTTATTGGTATCATCCAGCCCATTATGGCATTCAGGTGCTGATCTGACACCTACACAGCAACAACTACCTTGAAATAGAAAAACAGAGCTGAATATTATTGGCATAGTTATGGTGCTCTTTAGATAGATATTAAACAGTATGGGGGATAGGATGGTATAGCATAGTCACCATGAGGCTAAACAAGAATCCCCCAAAGCTAGTCTCTGGAATTGGCCCTCTAGATAGGAGTGGAAGCTCTCTAACATAAGCCATTTCTGCCCTACACTGTTATAGTGCTATTATTCCACTTTCAAAATCCTGCAGAATTCTGGGGTTAGTTTACTGTAGTTTACTGAGCTCCCAAAGAGCTCTCTGGCTGAAAATTCTAAATGCCCCTCCTTAAACTGCATACCTCAGGATTCTATAAGATGTTGAAAGTGGAATAATAGCACTATAACAGTGTAGTGTAGAAATGGCCTCTGCGTTTTCTAAACCCATCCTGCAGAGCTGACCCAGTAAGATACCATGAACAAAGCAGCTAAGAGATCTAGTAAGATCAGCAGGTATTCCCTCCATTTTTCACCTGGAGCAGATCATCAGTCAGGACAACTAAGGCCATTTCTGCATGGGCTGAAAAAACCAGTGCAGGGCGTCCTCCAGAGAGGACGTCTGCACCTGGGAGCACACTGGGTCGGACTACTTTACGTAGTTCCGCATCTCAGTCTGCTCCGGAATGACCTGAAATGGTCATGCAGCGTGCTTTTTAAAAACCTGTTTCTTCAGGTTTTTAAAAAGCACAGAGTGTGCCACTCCGTGCCACTCCATTCCCGCACTCCAGTGCAGATTTGCAGGCTCGCACCAGTGTGAGCCTGCAGATCTGCTGGAGGCGGGCTTTAGGCTGGCAAGCTTCAGCGGTTGGTGGTTCCACTAACCGGAAGCCACCATTTTAGTCCCCGGAACAGTGTGGAGCGGCGGCCATGCACTGCTCCGGAGCAGCCTGGACCCGAGCGTCGAGCCAAGAAGTCTGGTAAGTACCAGACCGGGGCGATTCCATCGCCACGTGCGGAAATGGCCTATGACTGTTTCATTACCACACCACAGCATAAAGCAGACTGAAATGAGTTCAGATAACCTGTTTCCTCCCCGAAAAGCTGAAGTTGACCAGCTACCACACTTGCGAGCACCTTACCCAGATAGGCGATATTCTTGATAGGGAGTTCTCATATGCCTCTGGGTGCAGAGTGGTCCTTTTCAGGAGAGGGTAGCCTACAACCTCTTTCAAAGTAGCAGGTGCCTCTCCCCGACAGAGAGAGGCATTTAGTGATCCCTGGACTCACCCACACAATCTGTAGCTAGTAGAGCTTAGCAAGTAAAACAGGCAAAGATCAAACTTACATGTGATGAAAATATTATTCAAACATATTGTCCATATCAGGCTGCAACAATGAAGTTGATCCCAAGAAACATGACCAGATGGAACACTGAACACTTTCATGAACTGTATAACAACTTTGGCATGGTGTTCTGAGTGAATACATTTGACTTTCCTTGAGGGTCTGGCAAATTTGTTACGACAAGTAACCAAGAATTTCATTGTTAGTCACCTTAGGCTTGAAACGAACAGGTTCCTCACAACTCAGAACAATTTCGCAGGATGACATGCTGGGAATAAGATAGTATGAGCAGTGTGACACTTTTGCAACCTTACTGTTGCATAATAGGCACAGCATAGAGTTTGTGCTGATGTTCAGTTGTACTTGTTCCATGGCATGTGTGATCTGAGCTTCAGCTTGTTTCATTGCCCATAGATCTTCTGTATGCCAAGAGGAATTATGGGTGCCACAGCACTGGACTAGACACACAGGAGCAATTGTAGTGATGCTAGCAACCAGGGCAAAAGATGTGATCGTAGGGAAGGTCTGTGTGTGTGTGTTTGTGTGTGTGCACGCGCACATGTACATATGATAGCTATGAAATGACAATAATGTAGAATTCACTGATTTCCTGAAGGAGAATAGTATTGTACAGTGTGTCCTGCATTTCTCCCCTCTTGTCTCTAATTTACTTGAGTTGTACAATCATTAATATTAGTTTCCTGCAGCCCTTCATCTCTACTTGAGCAGTTCCATGGTCTGTAAATCTATAGGAGAAATGCCTTAAAGCTCTTCATCCAAAATGACCTATTATAAAGAATTAATTGCTCCCAAACAATATGAACCGTTGAGGAGTTCACACAGTCCCTTTGACATGTGCCTTTCCAGAAGACACCGCTGTATATATTCACTGATTTTTCAGAGCAAATGTATGCAGCATAATGTAGTGGTTACCATAGTAATTAATCACTCTCTTCTAAGAATGAGTGTAGAATACCAATCCATGTAAACTCTCCAGGATATTAGTTTGAGCCACCCTCTGGGCATCTTTCTTTTTATGTTTGATCTAAAATGGTGACTTGGAGGTTTGTTTCATTTTGCAGGAAGAGAAAGGGAATATCTGTTGTGACAGACTGGCTTCATTTATTCTTTATGCCTTCCTTTCATTGGGAGGAAACAGTGGCCAGTTGATGTATGTATGCACAAAAGATGGATTTTGTGAGACCTCAGGTAAACAATGTTCTGGAATTTGGAAGATTCCATAGTTTTTGTAAGACTCTCTCCTCCTGGTGAGTTCATGTAGTAATTTGTTCCACTGGGCATGCAGATGCAATGAATACAGCTATATGAAAATGATGGCTTGTGCTGAAGTTTGTAACAACAGATAAATGCCTCACAGTTGAGGAATGTATTGTTTCTTTTATCCTACCCACGAAAGAGAAGCAAGATTTGCTCTGGTAGACAGGAAATGGCTGGACCCATGCCTGGATGCTATAATGGGCTGGGTGAGTGCCAGTAATTTGAAACTGAATCCTGGTGGGTTGGAGGCTCTGTGGATTGCTGGGTGTTAGGATTGGGAACTGGGTAAACAGGATGTCCTGGGTGTGGTTGCACTTCCACTGAAAGGGCAGGTACATAGCTTAGGAATAATTCTGGATCCATCTTTGACATTGGGGGCCAATGTGAACTCTGTGGCTCAGAGTACTTACAGCTAACTTTGACTGGGCTCTCAGCCGTGGCCTTCCTTGAACTGGGATTAATTAGTCACGATTGTCCAAGGCCTTGTAATTTCCCATTTAGACTACTGCAGTGCTTTCTACATGGGGCTGTTCTTAAAGAATACTCAGAAACACTAGCTAGTGCAAAATGTAGTAGCTATAGGAATGAAAAAGAAATAGTTGAAAATATTTGAAAAATGGTTGAAAAGCAAGGTTTTTGAATGTCAAGAAACCCTGATGAGAAGAATCCTGGGCTGATGAAAATTTTTGCTGTTCAGGACTTGTTCTGCAGAAAATGTACATGTGGGTATTTTCTGCAGAAATACATGCCTAAAAATTTTCTTCACAGAAAATGCTGTTTCCTGCACAATAAATTTTATAACTGGGGACTTAACTGTATTCATGTGTGGTTGTTTTGTGCAGAAAATCCTGTTTCCTATGCAGAAAATACTTTTTTCCTATGCAAACAACTACGTGCAACTGTTATGCAGAATATTTCCCAGATTGCATATAGGCTTCAAAAACGGCACAGAAAAATGCTAAAATTATTTGTCACTTCCATTGAAAAGAAAAGTAGTGAAGAGTTATATCCAAACTGGAAAATGCAAAAACTGTATAATTCCAGTTTTAAAAGATTTGTGCTGGCTGCCAGTGTTGTTCTACCTTGAATTGAAGGTGATGGTCATGATAAATTCCTAAATGTCTTGGGGCCCTGATACTTGAAGTAGCACCTTTCCGTATGTATACCTGCCTGAGATCTGCTGGAGGGGCTCTCCGCTATGTCCCATTAATCAGCAGTAGACTGTGGGAGGATGCCAGACAGGACCTCTGCTTTGACACCCCAGTTATGGAATACCTTCCTCTTGAAGACCTGGCTAGCACCAAGTTTGCTGTCATTCCATTATGAAATGAAAATGTGGCTGTCCACTAAAACCTTCAAGGCTCAGTTGGTTTTGCGTAAACCCTTACATGTACATGATCTGAAATAATTTTGAAGTATTTTAACCAGTTTTAACCTGCCTTTTAAAACGTCTTCAATGCTTTAGTACATAGCATTTAAAAGCATTTTATTTTTACACTATTAAAGTTAGTCATGTTTATTGTATAGTACCCTGAGCTTATTAGATAGAGGACAGCATATAAATATTTTAGATTTATGAAAATAAGTAAGTAAATAAATGAATGGTCTCCGATTACCCCTGACAATGCAGAAACCTCTCAGTGTGTTTAAAACACTGGATAAAAAGGATACACGTTTAGGGAAGTGCCTGGGTTAAAATTTGCTTCAAATAGGATTGTTAGGTTGCCTTATTTCAGATACTTCTCTGCTCATCTGCACTACCCTTCATTATAAATCTGTTGTGGTCTTACCAAAATCAGGTATTTCAAGTCTTTTGCACTATGTAATACCAAGGAGTAAATCCAATTGCTAGTTCCAACTAGAATAGACCAGTTAAATCAGTGGGATTTTCTTAAGTATTGACTTTGCAGTCAGCAGTTGATTCAATGGATCTACTCTGGTTGGGACTGGCAATGGATTTAGGCCCAGGTGGTATTACTGGGATATTGTGTTCTTCTGGGATATAAGGAAAGATCAGGGTATTGTTGTAATATGTTCCCTTTTGTAACCTAATCTCCCCAGAACAAAGAAGTGGCATAGCTGGGTCACCAGCCATGGTATGTATCACAAAGGAGGGGTGTTTTTCCCCCTAAAAGCAAGCAAGAGAACTGATGCATGCACAACATTTTGTTCTTCCCATCTGCTCATGGGAGCCATGGCTAGCTTACCGTCTGGGTCTTTCACCTGCTGTTCAGAAAAGTAGATCATTAGAAGGGCCTTAAGCAGAAGGACTGCAGCAACTAATTAGCATTATGATGTGGGCATTGCTGTGTGTTTGTCTTTTTTGTTTTCTTTCTCCTTGTCTTCACAGATCTGTTGCTTCCTTCCCATTAGTCTTCATGGTTGCATAACTCTTTACAGATGACAGTGAAACAAACTCAACAAGTTCTGATGTATTTGCCATGCACCTAAGAGGCTAGCTGTAAATGCTCTGTATCAGTCAGTACATCTTACATAAGTTTAGTCCATATTGCTGCCAGTGTCCTAAAATCTGTCTTTCTTTCTCTTTGCTGTACTTCTGTGGAAATGAAGTAACATACTGTAGTGTTGGACAAGAACATCAAAAAACCAAAATCACTATCATTTTAAAATATTTATATAACTACTTAACTGTAGTTGATGTGAGCTGCCTGGATCCCATATTGAAAGACAAGTGGGATATGAATAAGATTAAGGAAATAAATAAATAATAAAGGTAAGTGTGCATTGATTTCTGGATTAACTGTGCCATTGCAACTTCCATTAATGTAAGTAAGAGTTAACAGTTTTCAAATTTGTCTGGATTATGTCAAAACTTAGTAGACTGGGATGAAAGGAATAAATGCAATCCCAAGGAATTTCTTCCCATATGCTCCTCCTGATGATAGTTTTAGAACTTAGTGAGGAAGACTAGGGGCAACATCTCTACGTTTCCTAAGCTTACAATGAAAGAACAAGCCATTAGGAAGCAAAGGGGCCCTGAGTGAAGGTTATAGGAATAGGATGGTAAACAATATCAGTTTTCCTTAATTTTTATATTACTTTATTTGAAATGAATTTGGTGGACTTCATTCTGATCCTGTAAGGGTCTTCTGCTAACGCATATGACACCAGTGATGGTGCATGGTGTCACAGTAATCAGGCAGTACAGTTTTAGCAGCACACTTATGTCTTTGTATCTTTGGGTGTTGGTTTCCTTTTAAGCCAAGACCCATGGCATTTAGTGTTGAAGAACCACAGACACAAACAGATGAGTATCCAGTTTCTTAAAACACTTAAGACAAGAGTTCTGGAAGTGAGAGGAGCTTGAATTAGGTGAGCATAGGACTCCACGCAATCAGAGTTCTTTTAGCATATCACTGAACTATTAAATGATAGTTTAATAAATGGTAAATGAAAGTTCAGATAAAAAACACAAAGTTAAAAATGTAATACACAATTAAAACAGAGCAAAAACGATGGAAATAGATTTTTAAAAAGATAAAAACAGATAAAAGATCCTTCCCCTTCCTCACTGTAAGGTTTAAAGCTGTTTCTTGCCCATACCAGGCATCCTTGTTATTCAGCCCAAACCTTCTACTCTTTCTTTGATCTCTGAAACAATAGCAGAAAAATTATGTAGAAGAAGATAGCCAGTTAAGTTTTCCATTAAATCCATTTTTTTTAAAATGTGAATAAATCACAATCTAATAATGAATAAAGATGCCTGTATTTATTTTTACTTATTAAAATATCTGTTGCATTAAATAATGAAAAAAAGAAATAGGCACACTGTCATATTCACATATGATTTCTTAACTGGGTCTATCATATTTTTAACTCCTGTCTGGATGGAGTGTCTCATATTTGCAGTAATTAATATTATATCAAAATATCCCTTAACTCAACTGAACCAGAAATTTTGAAATACACACTTTCATTTTTAAAACTTCTATGTTAGACATATCTGTCTGCAACTGTACAACAATTTTTATGTACTCTTCCATATTTCTAACCTATCCTTCTTCTCCAGTATTGCCCATGTTGTCACTATCCATCCTCGTGTCCTGTTTCTTCCATCTTCTTTATCTATATTTCATCCTCTTTCTTCATATCTTCTCCAGGTCCATAGATTCTGTTTTCCCCCTTTCTTGGTATGTGTGTGTTCCTTTGTTCCTCTGATCTCCCTTTCCACTTTCCTTCCCTCTATCCACAACTTCTTTTAGCCCCTTCTTGTCTTACGTATCTGTGCATTCAACTCTCTCTCTCTCTCTCCCCCTCACCTCCACTGCTTTGTATCCCTGTGTGTACACTGCACTACAAGGCAGCACATTAAGAGCCTCCTCCTCTTGCTCCTTCTGCCTGTCCTTTGTTGCCCATCACACTTTTGACTTGCCACAACTGTCTGCCAGAGTAAAAAACAGAATGAGGATAGCAAGAGAAGCAGCAAAGTGAGGGAGGATAAATACATCAAGTAAAAACACTGTCCTCCACATTGTTCCTAGGAAAAGGCCCTTAAATTATATTGACTATTGTTGCAGGAAAAAGGGGTACTTTATGTACCAAACATTTTTTTAAAATAATGTAGCCCCCCCCATTATAATTAATACCAATGTGTTGGTTCAAATTCTTGTTATTGTATACCACTGTGATTTATCTGGTTGCATTTCTTTCCAACAGAGGGATTGCAACCCTATAGTCTTTGCAAATAACACTGTAGTACTTAATGGGATTGAGAGCCAGCATTGTGTAAAGGTTTGAGTGTTGGGCTACAACACTGGAAACCAGGGTTTGATTCCTTGCTTGGCTGGGGAAACCCGCTGGGTGACCTTGGGTGTGTCACAGACTCTCAACTCCCAGAAGACCCTGTGATAGGTTGGCTTAGGGTCGCTACAAGTTGGAAATGACTTGAAGGCACACAACAACTACAACAACTTAATGGTATTGTGCTACCACAGCATGGAATGGTTATTGAAAGTGGCTAACACGATAGCATTAGTTGTTCATTTAAAAATATATATAATGCATTAATGTTAATGTTTGGCACTTTCCGTACCCTGCCCCCAACTCATAATGGCGATGGGATCATGCCAAGATCATGATGACGGGATTGTGATGATGGTTCTGCATGACATCGTCGCAATCGTGTCGCAATCCTGTAGCCACCTGTCGCAATCATGGAATCGATCATTGGCAGGTTTCCTGCGTTAATGAACAGCGATTACACTCCCACCTGCCTCCCACACTTACCTGCTGTACGCAGGGTCAGGAAGCACAACGGCTGTGCTTTCTGCCCCAGCTCAACCTGGGAAAGTGCCAGACTGTGCTGTGGAAGGGAGGAGCAGAGCCATTGTGCTTCCTCCCTTCCAGCAGGCAGCCAGTGCAGAGGAGAGTGCTTCTGTCACACTCCCCTCCTGGGAGAGCCAACCCTGGGCTTCCCACACGATGGGTTTGACAAAAGGTAAGATGTGGAAAGGGCCCTAGTCACAGTTTTGGGAGTGCAGTAAGCCAATATTTGTTTGTTTTAAAAAATAGCACCAGCTCCCTCCATATGACCCTAAGGGACCTGTTCTTTGAAATAATAAATAAAGATTACTTCTCACACAAATACCCATAATGCATTCGAGTTAATGATAGAATGCAACAAAGGGCCCTCATTACCTCCAAAAGTGACATGTTATAAGCAATGTTTTTTTCTTGTAATGCATTCTTTCCAACCTGTACTTCAAGGCAAGCACACTGTTTTTTAAACCAATCATTTGCTGGTGATGTTGCAGTCTCCTTTTCCACTTTCCCCACTTTTAATGTAGAGACTTTACAGAAGAGCTTTGTTGGAGGAAACACTGGGTAGTTACATTGCTTCTGGGATTCCTCCCCTCCCCTCCTCTCCCCTCCTCACAGACACACTAGTTGCTTCCCTTCTTTAAAAGAAAGAGGTAGTGACAGTGGAATGACTTGGTGAACAGGACCGTCCCTAAATTTGTCCATTTAATGCAAAAGAGATCCCCTGCTAAGTGGCTCTCTCAGGAATGCAGGAAGATTGAAAGGAACAGTAAAAGTGCAGCTGTGACTGAATGCTGCCCATGCGGTTGCTGCCAGCTGGTGGCCCTACAGCACGCCGCTCTCTGTCTGCCATGCAGCCATCTGCTGTGGCTTTAATGAATGAATTGTTCCCCTCTCTTTTCTGGAGAGAACAATGGCTTTGGAACGGTGATCTGCATTCCAATGGATGGATGGATGGACACACACACACACACACACAAAGTTGCCTGGTAGGGTGATGGGGGTAGGGCTGATGTTTTGAATCAACTTTTCTTTTAATGTCCCACTTTGTTGTGTAATGGTCAACTATCATTTTCTGTTCTATTTGACACAAATGAAGGTTACCAGACCTTGTGTCCATGCAGCTCTTTGGGGGATGGTTTCTTGTTGCTGTTTTAAAATAAAATGTCCTCCATTGGTAAGTATTCTTTCTCACTCCCCCCACCCCACCCCAATCTCACCACTGCTTTCCATCTCAGGATGAATGCTATATCTACTCTTAGAAAAAGTGTATGAAACTCTTCAGGAAAAATGTACATGTCTTTGGCAGAAACCACCCAACTGCTGCTTTGGTTTCTCTTGTTCTGTCCAATGTTGGTTTGTTGCATTGTGAACTGATAACATCTTAATGTTATAGAGATCAGCCTTCTGCAACCCATATTGCTGGGAGGATGGGAGCTGTAGTCCAACGCACAGGGAGAGCCCTGAGTTGGAGAAAGCTGCTGAACAGGATTAAGGCATGCATTTTTATTCTACAGTTCCAGAAAGTGTTGTTTTATAGTGGGAATTCAGTTCATTTTTTCCCCTGTTGGATCTCATTCTAGAGAAATGAATGACCAGGTAAACAGATATGCGTAAAAAAAAGATAAAATAAAATACTGTAATAACATTAGGAGAATTCTTGTTGAAAGCCAATAAAATGGTTATATGCGTTTCTTTAGTCTCACATTCTCTCATATTCTCTGTGGGCATGCAGTGTTTTCCCTTATTCTTGAGCTATGTTCCATGTCATAATTAGGGTGAAGTTGAGCTATATGTAGCACTGCATTGTATTTCAAAATTTATTCAGGTTTAATTTCTCTATTGCTAGGTCGGAACATACTAATTAGCTAGCATTGAGAGGCTTAGAAAAGAACAATTGTCAAGTCCTCTAGTTTACTAGGTGGATTTACCATGGCTTCCTTACTACTGGCACTATCAGTTTTATTTTTGCTGCCAATTTAGTTGGTATTTTATTGAATATTTAATAAATGTAATATATAATAGATATCATGTATCAAAATGTAGTATGTTTTATGAACGGAATTAACAACTGTCAGCATTAAGTTTAATGCAAACCTGAGAGTCGTACCCATTGATATCTCTGTTTGCCAGTGGAACACACACAGCTGGTGGAATGGATTTCCCTCTTCATGTTGTTTCCCATCTCTCTGGAGCAACCCTCACCCAATCTCTTTGCTTTCCTTCCAGCTGGAATACTCATCCAAATGGGCAGCATCTCTATAAAAAGCTTGACTTCTTCTTTCAGCAGACAGTAGCCATTCTAGAATTCCAAAAGTTAATTGCCTGTGTCTGCACTGGGCAATGTTTTTGGTAGACTCTAACAAGGCTGCTGACTTTCAAAGAGGAGAACTGACCCATTGCAATAGAAAGCTACTATTGTTTTTGCTTGATGAGGAGGGATGTGGGGTTGTAGATGGGCAGAGCTTTGTGGACAGCTCAGTATGGTACTACAAGAGATGTCATATTGAGATGCCATGTTTCAAGGAAATAATTTTTCAGATCACGCACAAATCCCACTGGTTCAGTCTTTACATTCTCTCTCTCTCTGTATGAAAAAAATTAGAAAGTTACTTACGTGTAATTTATTTATAAAAATCAATGAGTTATTTGGAGGTCATTGAGGAGCAGAGGATTATAAATTCACTGCAGGGTCATAGTTCTGAAAAACACAAAATATTTATATTGGTTTTCAGAATACTAGTGCAATTTGGTTGATGCGGATTCTTAAGCTGGAAAAGTAACCTTTCTATCAAACTGCAGGTATCAACTGAAACTTGCAAATGGGTGAAGAGGATAAAACTTTATAGCACAATGGCTATCTTTAGTTTCTTGCTGTGGTTGGTTTGTTTTGTATATCCAATATTTGGAGTAGCAAGAAAGAAAATAAATAGATGCAGTGTGGAAGATAAGGCATAAGACATTATTGTGGCAATGTGGTAGATGGCTGTTTCTTGAGACTTTTGTTTATGACAGCTCAATTCTTTTCTAGGTTAAGGCTTAATCTTTTTCAGATTAAGATTTTCTCAGCTCCTAGAATATTAAATGGAGTATTTCTTCCAATTGCAGGATATCCCATTTGGTATCATCCTATACTGGGAGAACTGCAGGACGTAATTTACTCAGTAAAATCTCCTTATGTCTATCCCTACCTTTGTGCCTTCGGTGAAGATTGTGAGATAGGGAAATTGCTTAATCGTGACACTTTTGGGTTAACCTGGGCATGACAGCCAGAAGCAATCAAGCAATCTGCCCACTGGCCCAGAAAAGAAGGGGGGCATCATCTGTTTCATCAGTCTTTGCTAGATGTGGGTTCATCTAAGATGATGAGTTCTGATGCAATGCTATACAGATCTTTGCAGAGTCTGAAACAAGTACAGAGGATTGGAATCTTTGATTTTTCAAGACATGCAGCCCTCTTATTGAATGGTTGCTTGGGAAATGGAATAGCAGTACAACCTATGGACCAGGCTGGGAATGTAAGCGCAATGCAAATAGTGTCACACAAAACTGGAAGCAGCCACTCAAAACCAAAAGAAACAGTCTGACCTGGTAATGGTCTTGATGAAAGCAGACATATTATTGTGCAAATCTTTCCTAGTTCGGAATGTTCATGATTTTATTACACCCTCTATCAAAGTGGCTTTTGGCTTATTAAAACTGAGAATGAAGGATTTGAAACCAGGTTTTTGTCTTGTTAACATCATTTGCTGTTAACTTCTGTCAAGTTGACTTAGACTTATGATGACCCTATGAAAAAGAGACCTCTAACGTACCCTGTCATCAACAGCCCTGCTCAAGTCTTGAGAAGTCAGGGCCATAACTTTATCTTCCTCTTTTCCTACTGCCTTCTACCTTACCAAGTATTATTTATTTTCTAATTGTTTTATTCAATTATAGGATATTTTATCCCACAATACACCCTTCTTCACAAATGAAATATTACAGTGTAAGCTGCACAGTTCCAGCTTGGGTCAATGCATGGCCCTTCCTCCAGTCCCCCCTCACCCCATTCAGTGCCTGGAATGAGGCACCTGATAAGGAGAGTTGTGCTGATCTTTCTGTGTGCTTCAGTGGAGAAAAATGGACAAAGATGAGTTTGGGGCAATGCCTTAGCTTTGTTTCCTTTGATGTGCTGCTCAGTTTCACTGTAAAGGGAAGTATCCCCCAGCTCCTTCCCTTTGTGAAATGTATGTTGTGATTAAATCTTCAGAGTGGCCCTTTCCTAGGCAACCAGGGAACAGAGCCTGGAATCTGGCCACTTCATTGATAAAATTGGAGGCTGAAAGCATGCCTAGTCCTTTGTGCTTGCTTTAAAGGGTATAGCCAATTTCTGGCTGTTTGACTCAGCTAATTGAAGCAACTTGGAAAGTTACTTTCTGGGGGCTACAACTCCCAGAATTCCCCCAGCCAGTGTGACCAGTGGAATTTCAACCTCTGCCTATTCAGAAGTTTTTTATAGGCTTGCCATGAAGGGCTACCAAGAGTCTTTTCAACTCTGATCTTTTTTCGGATTCAAATTTATGTATGATGAATGTGACTTATTGAACTCTCTCTCTCTCTCTCTCTCTCTTTTCTCTCTCTATATATGTATATATTCACATACTTTATATATATTCACATACTGTCTCAGAGGTAGTAAGTATGCTTTTGCATGCATGTCTTGGGGTTTCTTTTGACCTGGTACAATCTGCTTTTGAATTCCAATTTGCCTCAGTTGCACTGATATTTGAAGCTGTCTTTTCCATTTGGTTTAGTAACAGAACACTTGGCTTGGGTCAGGATACAGGCATTACTTTGTTGCTTTGAAATTATTTGAAGGCACTTTGTCCTTTTAATGCCAAAAAGCAGAATCCTGAAGAGAATTCCCCCAATGCTGTAAATCTGTGCTTTAGATTTTCCTGAAGTGTTGATCTTGACCCCATTATGGTGGAAATTATCCTAGAATCATGTGTAGTGCCAGCTGATCCCTAAATGTATGACCTGCCAACACCCAAGCAGCCAGTTGGCAGAAGAACAGGGCGAAGATTGGTGCCTCTGTTTATGATTGTTAACTACCTTGAATGTGCTGGCTTTTTATATCTGCTTTTCAGAGCCTTCTAATTATCTCTGTCCTGCTAGCAATTATATGAAACAGACAGTTGTTCAAAAAACACTTTTAAATGGCAGTGGTACATGTTATGACTGTGTTGGATACATTTTTAAAAATAAATGTCAGTTTTTCTGCTGGCCTTGGCTGCTCTGATTACAATTACATTCTTGTCAAATTCTGGTTACTTGTTGCTCCTACTGCCTTAAACATTGTCAAACACAGTCAGAATTTAAACAAAGTAACTGGCATGACCACATTCAGTGAGAGCCAGGCTGATAGCAGGGACAAAATTTGGCAAGCTGTGGACACAGTCTTACAAAATATGATATATCATTGGTGGAACTAACCTTAAAGGATGAGAATCAGATTGGTGAGGGGTCACATAGGGCAGGGTTCTCCCACCATACTACTCATGACTACCATGAAGCCTTCAGAGGATGCGTCTTAACTTGATCAGAAAGAAGGATGATGGCAATGACGACGACAATGACAACAGTGATGATTTTAAAAAACAGTCAGAAGAGACTAATCTGAATCCACCCGTTTCAGAATATCTTTGGCCATTTCTGCACTAGTTTGTTATAGCACTATTATTTCACTTGCAACATCCTATGGAATCCTGGGAGAGGCCGGCCCCCAGGATTCCATAGGATGTTGCAAGTGAAAGAATAGCGCTATAACAATCTAGTGCAGAAATGGCCTTTCAATTCCAGTGGTTTCTCTCATTTATGCTCCTTCATTGTAGTTGTGATGGGAGACTGAGAAGAACAGTATTAAATGATTCATGGGCATTTTTTCGCTCATTTAAATATTGCAGCATCCAGCATCTCCAGAGATTTTCCGGCTGTGGTTTTCACCTAAGATTTACTGTCAAACACCTTACTACATGATTTCTTGCCTTCTGTCATTATGTTGTTTGGTTAAAGGCCAAGGTTGTTTAACTTGAAGCTGATCTCCTTTATCAAAATGCTTTGACCCTTTCCGTACTACTCTGTTATAGTGCTATTATTCCACTTTCAATATCCTATGGAATCCTGGGCTTTGCAGTTTAAGGAGGGGCCTTTAGAATTCTCAGCCAGAGAGCTCTTTGGCCTCAGTAAACTACAAATCCTAGGATTCCACAGAATGTTGAAAGTGGAATAATAGCACTATAATAATGTAGTGTGGAAAGGGCCTTAGAGAACATTGTGAACAGCAGCAATTTTTGTGTGTGGATGTTGTCAGAATTATTAGAAGGCAAGGGATATAAAAATGTTAAAATGATATTTCTCCTTTAATTATGGGTGTGGGAGTTTAGGAAACACAATCATCTTATTATTTGTTTTGTATTATTTATTAGTTACATTTATCTACTAGTAAGTTCAAGTTGCCATACCTCCTCTTCCCCTTTTGTTGTCCCAACAGCTCTGTGAGATAGGTCAGGCTGAAAGGAAGTGACTTGCTGAAGGTCATTCCTGGCTCATTTTGAACTAGAGTAGAATTTTTTTTAGATTGTTGAGGCCTTTTGGGATTAGATGAGTCTGCTTAGTCCCAGGCCAGCACTTTTACCTATATACTACACTGGCCACCTTATCAGAATCCTGAGATGCAGGAGTGAAGAACAGCATGAGGATGAAGAAGGGAGAGGCTTGAGTGAAGGGGAGTGAGCAACACTTGGAAGTGGTGAGCAGCTTTTGCCATCTTTTCAATCTCAGAGGGTGCCGCTGATGGGCAATAGCCTCTTTAGAAGTAAAGACTTACTCATGAGGACAGGAAATGGTCAGTTCTGAAGACCTCAGTTGGAGCTCACTGGCTCCCTTTGGTCAACCATGAACCATGTGGAGAAATAGATACAGAATGAGAGTAATCCCATTTCTTTATGACAAAGGCCAGAGGAGACAAAATTGTGTTTTGTGTTTTTCCTGTTTTCTAACAAAAGTGTGAAAATCCACTCATTTAGAAACTGCAAGAGCACTCATCGGTAATCCTTTTGAAATACACAGAAACAGATAGAAAGACAGACACACCACTTCACCTTTCAGTGCAGATACTGTCTTCATCAAATGAACTGAAAACATGTTATTGTTTTGTATTTCTGTGGCTGAGCTCTAGATGGTAAAGCCATAGGTATGGCCTGTGTGGTTTCTAATTTCTGTATAGTACCAGTTCATTTTTAGCTGCTTTATAATACAGTAATATCTGTTTAAGAGAACTTGCATGTATAAAAGAAGTTCAAAAGGTTTAATCAATTCTGTGGATGTTTCTGTGGTTTGGTATCTCTCTTCTTTCCCCATTAGTTGCTTTGGATAATGTCATCGGAAGGTGATGGAGTCTGTGTCATTGGGATGGCTGAGTAAACCCACTCTGTGTTTTAGTCTGAACTTCAAATGAGCTATCCAAAATGCTGAATCAGTTTTTCTGAGATAAGATTCAGCAGATTCACCACACCCCTGACATGAAAACCACCAGCTGCCACTGCTGTATAATATTATTGTGACCAGACATCTGGTGTCAAGAGTGGTTTACCAGGAAAATGTTCTGTAAATATCTTGGGAGGACATTAGAGCAAAGTAAGGCTCAGAAGCTGACATGGAGCATTAAGAAAAATCCAAAGTCCCTGTCTATGAAAGCTTACTTAAGTACAAATTCAAAATATAGGACTAAATCCCACTGTGTATGTACTTTTTTTTTTTTAAAAAAAACTGTTTTATGAGTTGCAATCTTTTAGGCTCTAATTTGTTAGCTTCTAGATTGTTACTGTGTGTTTTTCTAGTGTTTTTAAGGAGTCAGGGCATCTTTCTGGACATTTCAGCAGTAGAGAATAGACCTGTTTTCCCATTTCTTTCTTCCAAATGGGATGCAAGGGACTGATATTTTGCTGAGCAATAGTTTTATATATATATATGGGTAGGAAAATTATCTTAAAATGAGGCAGCATTTTTGAGATATTGGATCACGTATCTTTATACTTCAGTGGCTTTGTAATAATTATTTTGGGAAACCACCAGTAATGTCTTGGATAAATCTTAATGTAACCAATTACAAAGTGATATACTTTGGATGGCCTCCTTAGTTAGCCATAATTTAGCTTATTTTAATTAGGCTTTGTGGATTTCCTAATCCATTTAGCAAAATATTTTCAGAGCATTTTCACCTCAGTCCAAGTAAATCTGGTCATCAGTGTACGTGAAATTGAGCTAATAGGGAGTGAAGGAAGGGAAGGAAGCAGGGGAAAAAGAGGAAGAGAGAAAGAGGGAGAAGGAGAGATAGCTTTTTTCTTCTTGTCTGTACTACATAAAATCAAAGAAAATGGTGTTGGCTATTGAAGATAATGAATTCCAAGAAAGTGTGGTATGACTTTCCACAATTTAGGTCCTCTCTATCTATCTTGCAGAATCAGAAGTTCCTCAATTTTTAACAGCATATGTATCAGACGGATACAAGAGAATGTGTTTTTTCTGCTTGAATAACTTTATGGTTTCCAGGAAGGAAAAGAAATGCAGCTATTCTTCACCCACTTGGTGGAGGATAAAAGTGAGGAGTTAATGTGCACGGTGGTTAGAGAACATATGTAGTTAGAGGATGTATACACACACATGCACCTCCCTCTCCCTTTCTCTCTGTAAATTATTTTCTGTATAAACACAAGGAGAGACATAATTCAAATATATTTTCAATCCATTCTCTGAAGGACAGATTTCTACATTGCCCGTCATGCATTGTTCTGCATAATAAATTGTATCTTGGTATAGCGTGTGGCTTAGTAGCCCAAGGTTTTGGGAAAAAAAGCTTGGAAAAGTGACTTGTATGTACTACAGCTGCCTGAATCCCTCAGAACCCATGGCCATGGCTGGGGGATTCTGGGAATTTCAGCAAAAAAATAGAGGGAGAGGGAGAGAGATGGTTTTGATGTGTGAAGTTCCTAGTACATAAATTCTCAAATACACAGTTATATTTTCTTGTGAATGAGGCCAATGTTCAGTTTATGGATTTATGCAAAGCAGTGCATTTGACATAAATGTTCTATCTCAGTATGGGTTTTTTTCTGATTATTTTTAATAAGTTAACAGTATAGTAGATGCTTATCAGTGATAACAGAAAATCCATACACACATACACCAAACATGGAAGAATGAAGAACATTCTGAGTCTCAGTACTGAAGGGAAGAGAAGAGAAGACAAATAAGAAGACACCAATGCAAGAATATCATTGAATTAATTTTATCAAGAACCAGAAGGCAAGAGAGAGCCTGAGAACGTGGCTGGCTGGTCTCTAACAATAAGCCAAAATTTCAGAATAAAGATTGAGATCAAATTAAAGTTATTGACAGAAGCAAGGATGTTCTGAAACAATGCTGTCATGTTCCATGCTAAAATTAAGAATAACTGTTAATTGTTTAGAATAAAGCATGTCCCTTAAATCAGGAGGCACTTGCAGAGCTAGTCACACTTATCTGTTCTGTAAATCATATAAAAGTTTTGCGTCCTGGCATGGATCCATTTCCCTTTCAGATTAATTTGCTTGAAAATTTAAGCTGTGTTCTAGCATAGTTGAAGTTGTCATTGTTTAGAAATACTCTAAACAAAACAAGCACTAAGTGTTCTTCTCATTTTGTAATGGAGTAGCTGTAGGTTAATTATGTAGCTTTTGCATTTTAGGAGCTGTAGGTTAATTCCTAAAAGGAAAGAAAGTAGTACTCCAAATGAAGAGCAGTTTTGAGCCATGCCTCATATTCCTTGAAGCAGAATTCTGGCTACCAGGGATCCAGAATTTCACTGGCCATGGGGAATATTCTACACTCCCCTACACACACACACTGTGAGTGTGGGAAGTACCCCAGTTTACTTAAAAAATTTGAGCAGGATAACAGAACAGGGATGGTTCCATTCCTGTTCAGAGGGCCTCTGCGTAACTGTTGAGATCATCTCCACCTAGCTCCAAGCTCAGGAAGAAGGCTGGGGAATGTAGCATTGTACCTTTCTGCTCCCAAGGTGACTGGAGCTAGAAATGTGCACAGTAGACATTTTTCACTTAAACTGTATGATAAACTCTGAACCGTGGGTACTTGGATCTAGTACTTGGATCTAATCCTCATTTGAACCTGAAATTTTTCTTGCATAATTTTCCTAGAAATATTTGAATTTCTGCATTGCCCACCAAACTTTGCAAATTTTGCACAGTGACCTAATTTGCTCGATTACATTTCATTTTTATTGAGTATTTTGGACAGATGTTTCAAGTCCCCCGCCCTTTAGGTTTAAATGTGTTGGATTTTATTGTACTGCCCTGCACTTGTGCACCAGTTAAAACCCATACCACATTTTTTTGTATTGTATTTTATTTTATTCCTTAAGATACCACCAAAGTCTTGAGTTTATATTATGTTTGTTACATTACAATAGCAAGACTTGTCTTTCTGGAATGAGTTTCTAGTATGACATTTCAACAAGATACTAGATTAATTTCAAGTTGTCTGATGGCAGCTGCTGGAAAATATTAGCAGTAATGGTTTTGAGAGAATAAAATAACACCTGTCTTTTATTACTTCTTTCATTATGCTATTTAATGTGTTTGTTCAGTGGCCCTATATTTTGTTCTATGTTTTATAGCCATGTTTCAATGAGTAAAGGTTTAAAGAAATGTGGTATATATGGTGAGAGACATAAAAGTCAATATTTTCTAAAGATCAGATTTGTACAGGTTTTATTTCAGTAGTGGAAGAGTCTCTTTATTGAACCATTTCACTATATTCTCCCCCCACCCTTCTTCTTCATTTGTAAAGTTGGTTCAGCATGGGAGTAAAACCAGACTTCTGTTATTAATAGATCCAGTCTAAAAACATTTAAAGAATTTCTTTTCCATGTTGAAAATGTTTTTTGGTACTTTTGGTGACCTGAATTTCTGCCATGCGTGGCAAAACAGCACTTTACAGAGATCAACGAGTTTGAAAACTGCTTGTTTGAACATTTGGCTTCCCATCAGTCTACGTTCCTTCCATGCGGAGTTCCTCCAACTCTCAAAGAGCACTGATCTATTTTTAATCTTACTCTCCTCTGGAAAGCGGCATGCTTTCACAACCTAATATACAACTCCAAGTAAGCATCCCTTAGAACCAAATTTAATTGGTTGTCATGGCCATTTCCTGCAGATTCCTAACGATGACTGCAGCTTGGAATTGAATGCACCAAAGTGCTCAGACAGATACAAGTAAGTCTTTTAGCCAAGATCCTATTTACTTATAACAGAGCATAAATATATCCCAGGGTTAGGTACACTGGGAAATGCCCAAATATCTTTAAGGCTCCAGATTCTATCTGATCTTGGATGCTAAGCAGGCTCAGCCCTGATTAGTACTTGGATGGGAGACCTCCAACAAATGGTGTTTTAGAGGAAAGCAATAACAAACTACTTAAGAATATTCCTTGCCTAAGAAAACCCTAAGAAATCCATGAAAGCACCATAAATCAACCAATGACTAGCAGGCACATGTGTGCACACACGCACATAGACGTACACTACATCCTACACTTGTACAAGGGATGCTGTGGCTGTGAGTTTGCCTGTTGTACAACAGTTGATTAGCTCCTACTCATTGGTGCAAAAGTATGTGAGTGAGGGCTATTATGTGTGCTGCAGTAGGGACTGTGCATTTGGAATTTCTGAGAAAAGCGCAAGCATCTGCACAATGATTTTTATGCTAGCATAGCACTGCAATAAGAGTTTGCCCTTAATAAGGTAGAGGAGAATTTACGTTTGTAAGTCTTCTTATTAAGTACATTTTCGCTTTTGTTGTCATGTTTATCTTTATGATTGCCTTTTGTTCATTTGCCGATTCCTTTACATCCACTTTTCAAAATGTCACAGCAAAACTATGTAGCTGTATCATAATTTTTTAATGAGAACTTTCATGCTAGCAGACTGGCTCTCTCTTTAAAGAAATGTTTTTAAACTCTGCATCATGGGATTGGTGGGCCCTAAGCAGAACAAGGGAATAGATTTTTTTCTTGAGGAAAGGCTAAATATTTTATGCTGACTCCCAAATAACCCCTACTTCATAAATGAATTGGCAGTGTTCTATTTTTTTTTCTTTCCATCATGTCTTGCAATTGAGGTTAAAGTTACTGGATTCCTTCATGATTCCATCTTTTAAAAAAAAAAATCACCATCCAAGAGTGAAAGGCCAAATGAGCCTGAAGGCAGCATTAGATTTGTAAATCTGATTTAACTGGTTGTTTGGTGTATTACAGAGTTGATTCTAGTTTATACCAAAGTTTATGTCAAAACAATCAAAATGTTTTGGTCCAGCGGTACAGTAGTATCCTGTCATTTCCCATTAGTTCTCTCCCAGAGAAATAAAGATCTTTTCCATCTGCTTCTGAGGGATATTTTAATGCTTCTGAAGCTGCTGTGTTTACGTGAAGAAGGGGAATTAGGGCAAGGAACAAAAAAAATTATCTCTTCATGTGCACCTTCTTCCCCTTTGCTATTGCTTGTGGATTCCCACTTCTGTTAGCTGTATTACTTATGTATGAACAGTTTATTTTTCTGTTCCTCAGCCCTACGGTGTGTATCAGTTACTAAAACTGTGCCTTGCTGGTAGAACATATTCTCTGGAAACCTTGGATGATACAGAATGATACTGTGCACTGTTTCCTGGTGTGAGCAAGAGACTGATATCACATTATTTGGTTGCTCCAGCATCTGCATTGGCTTCCAAAAATCTTCCAGGCAACTTATGGGGTCATCATAAATGAGCTAATGACTTTAAGGAACACACACACACCGATGTAGAGAGTCCTTGTGCCTTTAAATCATTGTTGCTGTTGTTGTTCTGTACCAACAAGTGGACTCATGGACTTGCAGTGACCTTTTCATAGGACTTTTCATGGCAGGAATGATTATTCAGGGAAAGTTTGCCTTTGCCTTCTTCTTAGGCTGAGAAAATGAGAATTCCCCAAAGTCATTCAGTTGGTTTCCATACCTGAGCATGGATTTGAATGTTGGTCTCCTGGAATCTTACTCCAACACTACACCATTACATTGGCTCTCTTTAAATCCTCAGGTTCAGCTAATCAACCATCTCAAACCCTATATCATAATGACATTAAATGTTAACAGGCAGAGTTGCACACAAAACAGTTTCCAATGGCTGCTTCCCTTGGAGAGCCTGGCAAAGTCTTAATATGAATTCCTAAACACTCTTTGGGGAAAGTAATTCCTGTCTAGCCCACTTGCTTCTGAATAATTGTGTATAAGCTTACTCTGGAAGACTGTCCTTTTTTTCTTTTGTATTTTGAAGTATTGTACATTTATTGTTAAACTACTATTGGATAAACAGGGTAATCTAGCATAAAGGAACTTTAAAAAAACATTATAATAAACCTAGGTGGAAGCCATATAGACCTCTAGGTGTCATTGGAAGAAGTAGAGGTAAAGAATACTTGGAGTTGAAGTCCAAGTTTAGGCCAGTTGCATGATTCCCATACCTTCTCTAAAATGATTTTAACTGTGCAGTAAGGAAAGGAGGCAAATTCACAAACTGTGTTTTGGCTTGTTTCCCTAAACCTGGTGAGGGTGATCTGTGCCCCTCACCCTGTACAAGCATCAAATTTCTGGAGAGAGTGATCTCTCCATTCTGTCCCAAACACAAGTCAGCAAGCACCCATGGCAGCAGCTTGGGGTGTAGGAGTGTTTAAGTAGTCAGTCCAGTCCAGGTCAGTCATGGGTTATCTGAACAAGATGCAAGGAGAGGCACAAAGGTGTTTTTCAGCCAGTCCAAAAGTTTTATCAGAAGTCAAAGTATATGAGCCAGCAAAGAATAACCAGAAGTCCAAAACTAGTTAGTCCAAGGTTAAGACAAAATAGGAACAGGAGAGAGTACTTCTAGGCAACTAGATAAGACAGTTGTCAGCACTAAGGCTGGGAAGGAACTGCCATGATATTTATTATCACCAGCTTCTTCAAAGCCACAGGTGTTTCACTAGTGCTATTGAAGTCAGTGTTGGTTACTTAAATGGTTCTGGGCTTGGTGTTTTTCTGTCTATCTCACAACAAAAGATAGGCATGTGTCATCTTCAGGGTTTGTAGCGTCTGCTACATCCTGCTGGAGAACAGGACCCTCCACTGCCTCAAATCCCTCATCTTCTCAGAGGAAGCTAGAACATCCCCTTGAACAGAACTCGTGAAGTGTTGAAGACAATATGAACCTCTGAGGAAATAATTACTTTGTTGCTAGGACTTCGTGCATCTCAAATTGGTTGGCGCACACAGCCAGCCTTCCTCTTCTTGGATGTGGTTCAGAGTTGGCACTCTTGTTTGCGTGATCGCACAAGAGCATAATCAGTGAGACTTTTTCATAAGACTTGGCAAAGAAGAGTGGAGAATGGCAGAGGTCACATTGAGAGCATTTTTGTTTTCATGCAAGGAGGTACAGTGGGGGTCATAAACCTGGGTTAAGGAATCCAGTGCTTTCCCTTAGATCATGCCTAAGCAGTTTCTGCAGGATAAACTGTTGTCTCATTGTTAAGAAGAAGGCTTGTGTGTGGAACAACTTTCTTGTAAGGAACTTACCAAGACCTTGTAAGGAACTTACCATTTGGCTGCAAGGCTGTCCAAAGACATATTTGCAGCCAGAAGCAAAGGATAAGATGGCACCGCTCTTCATTCAGTGTGTAGAAGCTGACTGGACTACCCATTGAATCTTACTTCAACATTTGCATGAGTTAGGATCTTTCACCACCACTGAGGGCAGCAGCCCAGCGTAGAGGGAGCAGGACAGGCTGCATTGTCTTCCAAAAGAAGGGAAACATGGCAGGGGAAAATGGAGGAATGGCTGAGAGAGCCTCTGCTGCCCCTAAGCCCCCCAGCATCTGACACCAGAAGTACTTGCTTCGTGCTGCTTAATCATACAGCTAGCCCTATTCAGTTGTGATGTTCCAGATTTCTGAAGAAGGACTAAAGCTAATGTGACCAAGCAGAGTACTTTGGGTTGTTTTATCATTTTAACCTAGACCATCTATCAGTTTAATGTCCACTCACATGCTTATTTGTAAGGCATAAGTGCATTTGATTTCTACTATATCGGATTATAACTGATGCCTTCTCTAAAGTTTATTCCTGAACAGTAACTCTGTTAGAGAGTTCTAATGTGCAACTACACCCATTTTGTGAAGAAGAAAGAGAAAATTTCCAGTTAATGATATTGACTTTAATCAGGGACAAGGTTATTTCTTAGACTGAATAGATGAGAAAAAGATAGCAAAATAGACAATTAAAAAGACTACAGTTACCTTTCAGTCTTCATAACCTTATATTAATTGGATATTGTTCAGACCAAATACCCAGATGCTTAGTCTGTGATCAAGAAAGGTGCATGTATGAAGATTTAGTGCTGTGCTGGTGGTCATAGTGAGAGGTAAGGAAATTGTGTCTCTTAGAGTATGAATGAGCAAAGCCAAGCCCTGGGGTTGTACATGACTCTCAAGGCTGTTTTTCTGACACTTGGGCCCTCCAGATGCCCTGGGCTGCCTTTTTCTGACCAAACCAAGGGAGCAAGTTGCCTTTCCTGGAGCTTTCCGGGAGCAAATATTCACCTTTTACATAGGTCACAGCCACTTCTGTGCTATTTAATTTCTCTTTTTTAAAGAACTGAACTTCGGGCCACTTCCTTTTTTGTTTTGTTTTTTTGTTTTTTGTTTTGGCATTTTTTTTGCAGTCACTGTTGCTTCAGAAGAGTCCCAAGAACAGTTTGGCTCTCATATTCATTGCTGTTGCCTAATCCCTTCCCTAGAGAAAACACTGTGACCTAACTGGTTGACACACAGTGAGGAGGAGCTTTGAAAAGCCATTGAATGGAGCTGCATGCTTTTAGTCTGGTTAATAGCTGGCCGGGGCAGGTGGGCTTCTAGTATTTACTTAACAGCCGCAAGCAACCTTGCAGACAACCTTCTAATATAATTTAAAAACCAGCCAACTATGAACTAAGCTATACTTTCTATATTAAGCACTGCAAACATCCTGGTGTGAATTCCAGACTTGGGAGAGCAGTTTAGTCACAGCAGGAAAATAAGGAGAGTGAAAATAAGGGCCTTGAATAATGTGTGTGTAAAGCCTGGGCTTTTAAAATAAGCAATAATTAAAGCCATTTAGTTCCTTCTCTCCTTTTGGTAGTTGCTAGTACAGTGCCTAAACCAAACACTGGGCAATTTTCATAGGACGTGTAAGAGAACAGAGGTAAAGCTTACAGATTTGCATTGCTTTCCCTATTTGCATCACTGTATCTGGCGAGTGTGCCAGTTAATTGCCCCCATTATGTTTTCCATATATCACTCCTTATTTTTTGTATGTGCAGAGGAAGGGGAGGTGCATAGAGATCCTCTCTCATTCTTATTCCCATACATTTGAACTGGGATATTTTTTTTCTCCTCCTAAAGGTACAACAGCCCTAGGTTCTTGGTTCTTTTACAGGGAAATAATAGTTAGTGAATAGTTTACTATCCATTGTCATAACATGCAGTTGTTACTTATTCTTGGCTGACTGGCTGTTTCCCCCTGGCATGCTGTAAATCTCCTGACATGGAAATTGCCCCCAGCCTTACTGATGACAGCACTATATATGCAAAATCTCCCCCACAGTGACCTAGAATGTGTCAGGGGCTGGGGTGTTCAGAGAATGGCAGATGGTTGATAAAAAGCAGAGTGGACCGTTTTACATTTCATTGTTGGTGTCTGAGAGGGTATTACTGTTGAATACATTGTACTTTTTTAAAAATCGCATTCAAGTAAATTTAGTATTAATGCAACCTGATCCCCCAGATGGTTTGCCAGATGTGGACATTGAATTTGGATCTTTGAGGTCTTAAAACATAAGCTGCTATTCATTCTCTCTTATTCTCTGTCCAACTGTGCATGTGAAGTAGAGAGTTAGTGTTTTGTGATATCTTTTGTTTGTATTTACATTTTCACTTCTTTACTTGTATGTTTATGCATGCTTATATTTCCAGTATTACAATCCCACCAAAGAGAGAGAAAGGAGATACTGATGGGACAGGGCTTACATAAGAGAAGTCTGACAACGTTACTCTATGATTTGATCACAGAAAAATGAAGTTCAACTCACTACTCACATCAGCTAGCTAGATTTTCAAGGGCTGCTATCAATGTATCCTGGGTTACGTGGAATCTTTTGTGTTCGATGTATTAATTAGATAAATAGCAGTGTTGAATGTGAGTAGCTTGCAAGGCATTTTGTAGAAGAAATTGCTTGTATCCATTTCAGCCTTGATGTCACACAGGCTGGACTGGTTATGCCTTCAGCAACTGCTTGTTCTGCTTTGTGGGATGTATCCTTTTAGATTGTGCTGATTGAGTATGCAGGCACACTTCTTGGAGAAGTGAGGCAAATCATCTGTATGCTTGACTCTTGCCTTTTCAGGTTCCTTAAAGAGGCCAGAAATGGACTGGTTGATAAGGTGGGGAAGGCTTCCCTAAATGAAGGTATAGGTCTATCAGGCCTGATTTTATAGCTGTAGTTGTTATTTTTAAAACTGTCTTTTAAACCTTGCCATGTTAAATGATATTCATTTGCTTTTATTTGCCTATATCTGGGCAAAGTGCTTGAGTTTGTAATAGAGACAAGGATTTTTGGATGACACTGATTATCTACATGCATTTCAGTCTGATTTCCAACCCAGTTTTGAGACAGAGAGCTTTAATCACTCTGCTGGATGCCTGTGCTACAAGCTGAACTCTGTCTCTCTTGGTCCTTCTGAACCTCTCAGCAACTTTTGACACCATGGCTTCTTTCTGGCCAGGATGGGACTAGGGGTTCATAGTTTTCAGTCATTCACATTCTTTTTGCATGGTCAATTTAGAAGGTAATGCTTGAGGAATAATGCTGCTGTCCAGCAATGCTCCATTTAATCTCCATTTCATCCAATGTCTATGTAGGACTGTGAGAGTTAATTCCAAGATGTGATGTATAGTTTCATAAGTGTGTGAATGACACAGAATATTTCTTCTTTTTCCATCTCAGTCAGTGGGGACAGCTGAAGGCTTGAGTGTTTTAGAAGTGTTTTCGCTATGTGATAGTGGTGCACCACTATTTGGTTTCTAGGGAATGTAGATCTAACTATAGTTAGACAGATAGTTAGATCAGAACTAGATTGCGCTAACGTACTCTACATTGCATTCAATACCAAAGTTAGAATTGTCCATGCCATAGTATTCTTAGTAGTTTATGTGTGGTTATGAAAGCTGGACAGTGATGGAAGCTGAAAGAAAGAAAATCGACTCATTTGAAATATGGTGCTAGAGTTCTATGGATACTATGGACTAATTTAAAAAAATAGGTCACAGCACAAATCAATCATGAATTTTGCCTAGAAGTCAAAATGACTAAACTGAGGCTATCGTACTTGGAAAGATCATGAGACAGCATGACTCACTGGAAAAAATGATAATGTGCAACAAAGTGGAAGGCAGTAGAAAAAGAGGAAGACCACACTAAAGATGGATTGATTCACTAAAGGAGACCACAGTCCTGAGTTTTCAGGACCTGAGCAGGATAGCAGATACCCAGGAGCTCATGGAGTTCTCTCATTCATACGGTCACCACCATAAATCAAAGCTGACTTGATGGCAGGTATCCACAACTCTGCATGGGGCTGCCTTTTGTCCAAAAACTTCAGTGATCTCAAAAGTTGCAGCCATAATTTTGACAAGAGTGCTAACTTTTATTCAAGAATATATCTCAGTGGACTTGTATCAGATTAGGCTATCAGTTCACTATGACATCCTTGCAAATAAAGATACAGCTATATCTTTATATATAGTTCTTTGTGGCTAGATTTTTTTAAGAAGAGTGTCATTTATATTATATTCAAACTCACAAACATGCTATGATTAAAGTACAGTCCTCCCCCAACGTTCGCAAGTTTGACCTTCATGAATTTGAATATTCACAAGGTATGTGCTTACTTCCCACTCCCATTTTCCTCTTCCCAAGCCCTTGCATTCCTCACCACAGACTTGCAAGGCTTGTGTTTAAAATGGACATGTTTCCTTTTGGGTGATCAAAGCCCCCCCCCACTACTGGAGGTGTGCCCTCCCTGCATGTGGCTGCATGTTCTGCTGCTGATTGGTCAGGTGCTCTCTTTGCTCTCACCCCTCCTTTCTTAAGATCATGATCAGAAGTAGTTAGAACACCAGAACTCTGATCTTCTCCATCTGAGGGGAAAGTATTGGTAAGCCCTTTACCTTGGCATTTTTCTTCCCCTCCCCAGAATGCTGGGGCCAGAGGCAATGGAAGGGAAGGGGGAGCTCCAGAAGGCAATGGAAGAGGGATTATGGGAGGGGGGTTATTTGCATCTTTTCCACTTATATGAGGGTTCTTCATCCCCAACCCTTGCAAATGTGAAGGGGCCATTGTACTTTATTCATTCAAGGTTTTATATAAATAATTATTTTAAGCAATTTGATCATGGAGATGGAATACACATATATGCTCATAACATTTTTTGCTAACTTCACAGTGAATAAAATTAGTAATTAATCACAATCAGTTAATGGATATTTTTTGTAAGTCATATTATATATGTATGCAATAGAATACCTTTATAAATGTTTTTCAGTTACGGCTTCAAGAGCAGTTTTAATTCTGTGATGAAAATGTCAGGGTGTGGTTCAAGGTGATTTCCCATAATGATGCAGTAAAAGTGCCAGAGCAGATTAAAAGAGGAGACAATTTTAATTAGTTATTAATTTTTTATGTTCAAACTGTTGAAGCCATCTGTCATTACCAGGTAAACAGTCTTTTTTCTCCGAGTGGGTTGTAGATCGCTCTGGGACCAGAATTTAGAAGTGACACAGAATTCATTTATAGATATTTCTAGTCCCTAATTCATTTCTTTAATTTCAACAAGTAATCCATCAGGCATAAAAAGCTGCAGAAGTCATGTCATATAACTGTGGGTATCCAGTGGCATCATGTACCTCTTTCACTCCTCCCTCTTCCTGTCCAAATTCCTCCCATGGCTTGCTGTAACCGTAGTGTAACATTATGTCTGCACTGGTACTGACCTTGGTCAGCTGGATTTCCATGCAACTTTGTGACTCTTGGTCTCAGAGTATAGCTGTAAGGTGTTAGCTATGGTTAGTCTGAAACAGAGAAGATGCTACATTATGGTTAAAGGAGAGGGCCAGTATGGTGTAGCGGTTTGAGCATTTGGGTTACAACCCTGGACACCAGGGTTTGATTCCATGCTCAACCATGGAAATCCACAGGGTGACCTTGAGCGTATCACATTTTCTCAGCCTGAGAAAACCCTGTGATAGGTTCACCTTAGGGTAACTGTAATTTCAAAATGACTTGTAGGCATATAACAACTACATCAGCTCACAGCATCCTTCTCTATCTTCTAACCACAGTTGAGGTATTGGAAGCATTACATTTGTGCCAAGCCAGTGTCTTTGCACCTGGTCTGCAAAACCAAATGATGTTCACACTAGCAATTTGTTGTGCCCTCCCAGTTGTTTTTCAGGCTCATCACCCCACCCTTTTGTTGTCTAAGGTAGAGGACAAAAAATCAGGCAGTGACTTGCTTCCTCAGTGAACTTTGATGGGCAGATTAATTTTTGTTTGCTTCTTGGCATATCCTTTCTCTAAATATTTGCCACTCTTATCTTTTTTGTTAAAAAAAATCTTAACAATGATCTTGTTGTTGTTTTTTCAAGAAAATTTCTGATTTGTTTCCTTTTTAAAGATTCCGTAGGCTGCAGAACTTTCAAAGTTGAATTAAATATATCATCGTTATCATTACCATCCCATCTTTACCCAGCCTGGGGATTCAAGGTGGCTTACAAAGGTAAAGCAGATAGAGTTAAAAGTATACATCATAGAAAAGTATGTTGCAGTAGATCTATACATACTGAAGATTATTGCCTTAATTTGAACTATATCATGACAGCCATATCTGTCTTCTTATTCACATATGTGTCTCTGTGTGCTTTTAAATTATTTAAACTGCTTGTAGAAATTGAACAGAAGCATTTTTTTTTCATATGGGGGAATCTGTCTGGTTTGGCTGATCCACTTTCCAAATGTTGTCCCTCATGTCATATTCCACACTATTTCCCAGGGTCTCTCAAAAAGATTCAGTTTTGTGGTGTGCAGGGAGCTCCACTAAGAAGGATCAATTGGGAAAGCCTCATCATACAAACAGAAATTGTTTGTTTTTTAGTGGTTTAGTCCATTTGGGAATGTGTGTGTGTTTGTGTATATGTGAGAGATATTTATTTAGGCAAAATCTTTCATCTGAAGCATTGGTCCAACAAGTCCTTCTGAATGATTTATAGCACATGAAAGAGTAACACATTTTACTTGTTCAAAACTTTTGTTGATTGCAGTCCACTTCATCAGATGCATGGATGAGATGGTAGGCTTCAACCCATGAAAGCTTGTGACAAATAAAATGTGTTAGTCTTTTTGTGCCACAAGTCATTTTGTTGTTTTTATTGCAACAGACTAACATAACTGCTTCCCTAAATAGTCTGATTTGGGGTAAGAGTTAATCCTTTTCTCAAGGGAAGATATCCTTTGTCTCTTCCCTTTATGTGCTCTGCCATTTTTGTGGTGCTGCATTGATTTTACATCTATTGCCGTTGCTATAGTTGGCTGCACACAGTTCTGTTATGAATTTTTTTCTTTGTTTTAAACTGGAAACTGGCCTCTTCCTGTCTGTTATTTTACAACAGCATCAGGGTTTACCAAGCTGTTATATACATTTTTGTTTTGCTTCCACTTTCAGAATCTCTTCCTTTTAACATTGATTGAATGGCCAATGATTTGGGGAGTATGTCTCTGTGTGCACATGTTTGTGTGCACACATGTGTGTGTACACACAGAAACACAGATTTAACACTTCAGAATCAATTCATAATGGCTGCCTGACTAACTTTGAAGTCTGGGAATACTGGTATTCTTTTGAGGTTTGTTGCTTGTTTTGAGCCTTATGCCCATATATATGCTTCCTTATTTTATTCATGACTCTTGATATATTTTTCCACACAAGTGTTCTCAAAGTGTTTGACGTAAAGATCCAAACAATTAAATCACTATTTAAAAACTCTAAAACATGCAAGAACCAAGAACAAAACAGCTGCCAGCAGTTTCAAGGCTAAACATTCATGTTCTTGATGAAAGCAACTGATGTCTGCCTGTGCTTGAAATGAGATAAGTGAGTTCACTCATCAGATCTTCTGGTTAAAGCATGGGACAGCTGAGGGGCTAACACAGAGAAAGTTCTGCATCTGAAAAGGATGATAGTAAGTGCAGGGTTTTAATTTTAATGTACAGTCAGATTATAAGTAAAAGGGCTGTCTCTGAGATACTCTGGACAGATTAGTGTGTTTGATTGGTATTTTGAACGGAGCTTTGAATATACTGGTAGCTAATGAAATTATACATGAAGATGACACCAGCTTCAGTTTAGTCTTGTTTAGGAGCCAGATCCTGAATGAGGTTGAAGCTTTTGAATTATCTTCATGGGATGACCCACCTAGAATGCATAACAGTAATCACTTGTATGTACTCAGCCAATGTTGCAACAGACACTGAGGCAAAGAAAGATCATTAAAGATAGGAGGAGATCATTAAAGATAGGAGGAGATACTGGTATTTTTGAAGGAAGGCTGAGGTTTGCAAAAGTAGATAAGGAAAAAAAAAGCCTTTTTGAAAAGAAAAACTCAAACTGAAAAGGTACCTACCAAAACCCCACTACGCATGCTTGGTAATCTGGCATGTAAAGTGCATGGAAAGGCTTCATAGATACAAAAGATTTCTTGCTGAAGATGTTCATGAGCAAGTGAAGAATGATGACAGTAATGGAGAAAGGCTGAAGTAGTGTGCTTAACCTCACCAGCACCTCCCATACACATAGCATTCTTTAAATCCTAAACCTGAATGCCTGAGATGGGGAGATGGCTTTTCAGGCTGCAAAGATAAATCCAGGTTCAGCACCATTTGGCCATGCATGTTTGTTTTAAAATTGGTTCGTTTGTTGTCTTCATTCCAATGCTCAAAAACTAATCAGTTGTATTAGTAGTTATTCTTGCATTGTGTAACTGTTTTTTAAAAAGTAACTCCAAATTGATAGGACTGTCATAATAGAGAATACTTATTAGAATGCCTTTAATTGTCCTTTAAAAGTAACTTTAAAAGTAACTACATGTTATTGTGACCCCAGTAAGGTGAATCAATTTTCACTTGGTGGATTTTCTTAAAAAATGTAACTTCACACTCTTGTGCATCATTATAAAAGAGAGTACATTGTGGCAGGTAATTACATTAGTTGTCACTCTTATTGTAAGCTCCTGTTTCTACAGGTATACCTCAGTGAATGAAGTAGATGTACTCCTGGGCATTACTTCTTTAACAGAAACTGTGGTATCAAGAGGCAAAAATAACACAGAAAGAATACACCACACTACGAAAAAGAAGAGTGACTTGAAAATGTTTCAATTTTTTATTCATATGCATATGTGAAATGAAACAAGCAGGTCAGATGATCATTACATGAATGATATATGTAACATTTGGAATCTTCTAGAGACCACTTAAAGGCATTTTCCAAAATACATCCAGCAATGGCTTTTTTCTTTTACCATCCTCCAGTTTTCTAATAATTTCCATATTGGTGGCCAAACTTAGAGACCACTGCTTTGTGTTTTGTTTTAATTGTGGAGAGCTGAGGCTTATTGCTTTTCCTCTTGTCTCTCTGTTTTGCTGTTCATACCTGCTCACTAATGAATTCCAAGGGCAGAAGCTGTTTTCCTTGCCTCTTGTGAGGAGTCACAGATGGCTACAGTTGGATTAGCTGGAGCGAATTCTGCTCTTTCTCTGCTCAAGCTTTATTGCACTATTTACTACAGACATGCTTCTGCAACCCAACACTGAAAGTTTGTGTTTCTGCAGCCCTCCTTTATTATCTTCTCAATGCCGATGCTTAAAAAACTTATAGCTAGATCAAGGACAAGGAAGAAAGGCATAAAAAGGCTTTGTAAAAAAGAAGCTTCTTAGTCAGAGGCTTTGTTAACTGAGATATGCCTGTAATGGTAAGAGTTTTCAGGCAGCCCCACAGATATGCATTTCTGAAGATTAGTAGTGAATATTGCTGTTCTCTTGCCTGTCTGAAAGGCATTCTCCATGTTACACAAAATAAGGTACAGATATACCTCTCTCGATGGAGCAGATGTATTCATGGCCATTACTTCTTTAACAGAAAATTTGGTAGAAATAACATGAAAGGAACAGGGACAGATTCCCACACCACCAAAAAGATGAACCAACACGTTTCGAGAAACTTTTCATTCATAACTAACAATATGCATGTGTGAAATGAAACAGGTCAAGGAAGGCTTGCAAGTAAACAAAAATATTTTGAAACTTCTATAGACCACCTGAAGACGTCTTCCAAAATGCATGCATGTTTGCCTTGCCTTTTTGCTTTTATCGCATAGCCTCTCCCTGTAGCAATTTAAATGAGCACTGTTCTCTGAATCTTCTGTAGAAGCACTCAGGCTGGGTTACTGAAAATCTGAACACAAAGTATTAACCAATACCTCACTGAATCAGGAGGGATATTTGGAAATTCCCTACAGCCATTTCTGCTTTCTGTATCTCTCTCTCTCTCCAGCGGCAGAGATAATCTGCTCTACACTGTAAATAGTATGTTTTAGTTCCAGTAAACCTTTTTTCAGAAATCTAAAGAGTTAGCCTCCTGTCCAGGGCATTATTATATATAGGGAGCTCTTTCATCACATACCGCTTCAAGCCTGGTGAATCAGCTGGCACCACTGAGAGGTTTTTCTCTTCCACCCAGTGGGAGGAGTGGGAAGGAGCCTGTTTTCTATCCATGGGTCCCCAAAGGCCTTCATAAAAAGAGAAGCTTCATTCTCAGGAGCATTGTTAATTCTGGACTCTGCCACTTTGGATTCTAAGTTCTGGCTAGCCATTTTCCGTCATAAATATATTTTCTCCCATGCAAGGAGGCTTTCCCCTCAATATGTCAACAGACTGACTGTGAAAGAATGCAGTCCAGAATTCTGTGCTCCCAGCAGAATAGCTCTTCCCTAGGAAACTGAGGGCTATCTCAGAAGTTGCTAGAACATCTTGAATCAGTTGTAGTATCTCCTGCAATGCTTATGTGGTTTTACAATTAAATTTAAAATAGCTTATATGTATTAAACACAGTGCTGTAAAACTAATGTATGGCATTTTGGGTTTTGAGTGTTTGGAATACAGGTGATCAGTCACAGTTGGTTTAGATTTTAAACAATAGTCGGCAGGATAAGAAGAATTAACTCAGAGGCATCCAAGTGGTCTGGTGTGCTCATTAAGATTTCTGACAGATACTCTACCACCACTTCAGATTCTTGCATTCTAGGAAAGAGATTATAAGGAAATTCATCCTGTAGTGGTGGAGTCTGTATTTGTACACTATGGCCAGAATCCTTTTAGGCAGTTATGAATGCATAACCTAGAATTACACACTCATGACTGTTTTGTATTCAGAATTGCTGTGTATCCCTAGTTTAGGGGCCTATGTAGAAAAAGGGAAAAGTCCCTCAGTCCTCACTTACTAGGAAGCAGCTGCTGTGACTGAGAGGGGTGTGTTCCTCTCTTGATCAAGAAACAGCTGTCTAACAGTCTCACCTCACTTTTTGTGAGTGATTTCCAGTGCGAAGGAGAATTGCAGCAGGGGTCCTGCTTCTGCCTGTCACACCAGAGATCACTCATGGAAAAGCGTGGGGCCATCAGTCAGCTGCTTCCTGATTGATGGGGAACAGACCTCCATTGATGGCAGTTGCTGCTTCCTGGTACGTAGGGATTAGGAGGAATGGGACAGGATTCATTTTGTAGCATCACAACGGTGGTGTTTATGCATATATAAATCCCCAACAGGATTCCGAAGTATAGTACCTTAGGAATGCTAACTCCTGCATTATTTCCAAAGGTGTGTGGTATTTTAATCTTTGCTAAAATTGTATAACTGTAAAAGAGTTATTAGAGTTTCAACTTGCCTGGCAAATTCACCCTTACACACACACACACACCACCTCTGTAAAAGAGAAGAGAAAGCTCACCAGTTTAGCCTGTCCAAGAGTTGCATGGATTAAGCCTGCGTTAAGTCTGCTTTCAAACAGGAAAGAAATGCTCTGTTCCCTTTAGCTGTGACTAGCCATAGGCTCAGTTTAAGTTTTCATATACATCTTGATGCAGTGTGTCTGAGTTTTGCAACAGTGAAAGTTAAAATCAAATGTGAAATCTTTTTTGCTCAGTTTCTGTCTGGAATATTTAGTTGGCTTGCCCTTTTGAACTGTAGAATATTTTAATATGCAGAAGGTCAGAAGACTGTGATAGGCAATGGGGGGCAGATGGCTAGTTAAGTTTAATTAGCATACAAGATGCCTGATAGCATAATTGTAAAGCACTTAAAAATGCATGACCCTTTGGGAATAATCAAGAGGTTGATGAAGGTTCCAGCTTTTTTGAAGAGAAAGGAAAAAATGCATGCAACATCTTAACTTTATCAAAGTTTAGCTAATATATATTGATATTAATTTTAGCGGACCCTAGCTATAGGTTCTTTTTATAGTTGCGAACTGTGGGGTTCTCCCCTCAGGCAATCCCGTAGATGCCACAAATTGTGGGATCTTCCTACTTTACGGCACCAACTGTGGGATTTTCCACTCAGGCAAATTCCCCCAATGCCACCAGCTGTGGTGGTTCCTCTCAAGCAATTCCACCACCTTCGCCAAATGTGGGGTATCTATCCCTTAACCCATCAAATGTGAAGACTTCCATGGTGCCACTGCAGTTAACAAGTGTGAGGACTTTCCCTGATCCCCACTTCTGCCACCAATGCAAGGATTTCCTTCTGTCCCCCTTGTTTAACACCAACTGTGGGCACCATCTAAAAGCCCTCCAAGGTACCTATGAGGATTTATACAACTTCTGCTCTCAGTGTACCTCTCTCTGTTCAGTGCTGCTGCCACAGACATCTTGTTTGAATCCAAGCTCTCAGACAGATAGCTTTTCTGAAGAGCAGAAGTGTATAAAAACAAAAACAATTCTTTATTTATTAAACATAAAATAGCAGATTAATTATTCATTACATTGGAAATGCCACACACCCATTCTCACACTCCGCTCAAGCTAATCTAGACCAGCCATACCAAACCCCCAACTAAAACTTTCTTCTCTCTGTCCATCCCTAGTCTAACCAAAACTCCTTGTTAAAACCAAAGCCTTGTTTAACTGTACTCCTATCATCCACCAACCTTATGCAAATATTCTCAAACATCCCACCGATCAGCATTCACTCCAACATTCCAGTCTCTCTTCCCTTCCAGCAGCTTCTAACTTTATACTCTAATATGCAGTCAATAAATCAACAGTGTTTCCCATAACATCATTCAATTCTGCTGCTTTTAAGAGCCTATGAAAACTATGTATGTTGCCTCTGATGCATGGGCACTGTAATACGCACTTGTTACAATGTTCCTCCAGTTCTTTGACAAGCACATATTTCTAAGAATTTCAGTGATTAGATTTTCCATCCCCTTTTCATGTGAGAAAAGTAGGAAAGGTGGGACTATAGAGAAAAAAGAAAGATGAAGGGCTGGTTCACAGCTATCTACTTACCTTTTGATAACTCACATGTGTAAATAATCCAGCATAGAACATATGCAATGAAGATTAGTTCCTGTCATCATACTGTTTCATATTAACTCTCATGCAATATGTGCTTTTTCCAGAGCAGCTATAGTATGTGGACAAACAGATGTGGAGCTTGGAGTGTGTGGAGGGGGGCAGGAGGAGGGGAGGGGCTACGGAATGGTGGCATGGCCACAGTGGATGGGGGCATGGCCAGGGCACATGGGGGTGTGGTCAGGGCACACAGGGGTGTGACTGTGGGACAGGACACCCCCAAAACATTGCCACCTGGGACAATTTGCCCCCATCACCCCACTTTCCCTACGTGACTGTGGGTGAAGGGATATGAACAACTTAGATGATTTTTTAATAAATATTCCTGCAGTGAAAGTAAAACATTCCCAGTTATAAGCAAGTGTCTAAGATACAGCAGCAGGTTACTGATTAATAATGGTTATATCTACTGGGTGGAAAGAGGAGGGAGAGGGGAGAAGTGGACTACCTCCAATATTTCCTGAGTGGGCATCCATACACACAAAGGGACATTTGCTTCCCTTCACCCTCCAGTATGTACTTCTGAGGGGATCCAAGCCTCCACAATCAAACAAACATGGGTGTGTTGACACAAGGGAAAATGTAGTCCATCCACTAGCCCTCCTACTGGTGGACAGATCCTACTGGATGCAACACAGTGAACTGTTGAACAGTCAAGTGGGGAAGAAAAGGTAGCAATGCAGTCACTTGAGCAAGAGTCTGGGATCATGTTTTGCAGTAAGCTGTCATTACTTTGATAGGGAATAATTAGAGCTGAGCAGCAGCAAGTCAGCGGGAAAGAAGGATAACCGCCAATAGTGCACCAATCTCACAGCCACTGATTGGTTCTTGGAATGGGAGACAGTGTGGCCTCCTGCCATGGTACTAACATGCAAACTAACCCGTTGCAAAATGATACCTTTGCAAATATATGCCCAGTTTTGTGGATGAACATTCTGAATGTGTGATTCTACTTTTTGATAAGGTGGAAATACCAGTGGCAAGGCAAAAGGATTTATACAACCTTAAGGTTTTCCTTCAAGCTGAGTCTTCCTATACACCTGCCTTAAGACTCAAATGTAAATGCACCAGATTCAGGTTGGGAAGCCTGGAAAGTTCAGTCCCTCATGTAGAGACCCCTTGGTTGCTGGTATGTAACGCTAAAAGTTTAGCAATAAATAGGGAAATAGAGTCACCAAGCAGCTGTTTGTCATGTTATACTTGTGGACACTGATATTTGAAGCTTTGATTTTAGTTTGTTAAGGACAGAGTTCAGCAAGCATGAGCGCTAATGAGCATTTAATGTTTTAAATTTGTTGCTAATTAGCATATTTGTTTCATGTTAAATTATGTATAGATTATGTGCATGTGTTCCACACTGGAAGAAAATATATCTCCAGGCCTCAAGGGAAAAAAGTTGTTAGGAGGATATATAATGTTTTATAATGTGGCATTGATGATTGTTTCTTTGCAATGTGAAAGCCAATGGTCCATCCCTTGGCCTGATTATTGCAGTGCTGCCACCATTGCAAGGAGTTGCCAAAACCACTTGGGTTGCTAATTGTGCCAGCACCTAATGCTGCTAAGATTGGCCATACAACTTGAGGGAAGAGAGTTGCATCTTCTTCTTGATGCAGAAGTTGAATAAATGTTCCTTGTAAGTTTGTAGTCCTCTAACATACAGAGTTACATACTGTATGGCTGTCAAGGTGTTCTTGTGCTGCAGCTCTTCCTAGTCCAAACCAGCACAGTCAGTGGTGAGAGACCATGGGAACTGCAGTTCAACAATGCATTGTGGACTATGCATCCCTCATCCTTGCCATAATATTAAGAAATGAGTCTGCAGAAATTAATAATGTACCATAGTATAACCTGGCTGTTTATAGTATTTGTAGTTATATGCCTTCAAGTCATTTCCAGTTTAAGGTGGCCTTAAAGGTAACCTGTCACAGGGCTTTCTTGGCAAGAATTATTCAGGGGAGGTTTGCCTTTGCCTTCCTCTTGAGGCTGAGAGTTTGAATTGCCCAAGGTCACCCAGTGGGTTCCTATGGCCAAGCAGGGAATTAAACCCTGGTCTCTTGTCCTACTGAATCCAGCATCCAAGCCCCTACACCACAGTCGTTCTGTTTATAGCCTCCTTTCCTGAAATCTGTTCTTGCTTGTCAAGCTAAACAGGTGATTTAAAATGATTCAACATAAAGAAAGACATTTCCTAGAAGGATAGCCTGGTTTTCTTTATATGGCTCCCTCCTCCTGCACGTTTGCTCAGTCCTTTCTCTGTTTTCCTTTAATCTTCTCAAATGGTATACACAGCCTTTAGAAATAAAGTTAGTGAGAATCTTTATGTGGTGTATAAATCACAGAGAGGCTATTAGCTGTCTGCACCTGCAGTTCTTTGTTTCCATTCCATCATTGCCAAGGCATATCGTGTTACTGCCCTTTCAAACATACCAAGGCATCATTCTTGTTGCAAATTTGTATATGATCTTCGCCTTAGTAAAAGGACAAAAAGCTGCTTTTTGTAGCTTAATTCCTATCCTCCCCCTCCCACATGTATTTCCACCCTTTTCAATGGGAGTTTGGATCTCTAAGTTCCTTCTGCTCATTTCCGGAGGAATATTTGTGTATTGACTTCAGTGAAACAGGGCGAAGCATTATGAATCATGCTAATCTCGCCCTCTGTTGGCTGGTGCATGCCTCTTAGATAAAAAAAGAACATCAATGGGAAAGAGGCATCCTTACTGTCGGTCATGAGGGCCAGGGCTCAAGTTTCATCATAACGATGCTTTTAAAGAGCAGAAAATAAACCAGTTTGTGCCTCTGCAAGTCTATAATAGTGAAGAGCCTGCAAAACTAGCAAGCAGGGTAGGGAGTCAATTCTGTCTCATTTAAATTGTAGTGAATGCCTTTTCTGTCTGTCAAGTTTACATAAATACTGTAAAGGCACCAGATTCCATTTCATCTTCGAAGCTAAGCAGGGGTAGTCCTGGTTAGCACTTGGATGAGAAAACCACCAATGAATTACAAGATGCTGTATGCTTTATTTCAGAGGAAGGGACAGGCAAAACCACTTCTGAGTATTATTGGCCTAAGAAAATCCTATTAAATTAATGTGATCACCATAAGTTAACAGGCAACACAAGTTCACCTACTAGTTACTGTGCTTGGGACTGCTGCTGAGAAACCACTTCTACCCACAGGTTAACTCAGATGTTTGGATTAAACTTCCATAATCTCCAGAAGGAATGTTGGCTGGGGGATTCTGAGTCCTGTAGTCCAAAAAGAATGCAGTCTCCTCCAAATGAAAAGTCCTTCTTCAGTATACTATCATAGGATATGAGTCCTGTTAGTAGTTCTAACTAGAGTACACCCATCTGGCCAGTGGAATTTACCTTTATGTTGGCTCACCATTCAGCAGTTGATTTAATAGGTTTACTCTACTTGGGAGCAGCCAGCCTTTAAAAGTGTTTGCTTTTACAGAAGTTGACATCTGACATTTGCCCAGTGGTACCAGAACACCTTACTCATGGATTTGTGCCAACAAGCATACTTCCAAGTATTTTTCAGATGGATTGACTACCCAAATAAAATAGGCATGGAGTTTTTAAAAATTCAGTATTCTGTTTGATTTGGATTGTAGTTGTAGCATTTTATCATACCACTCCTTCAGGACAGAGGGAGCTAGCATTGCAATGTATGAATCAATTAAAAATTAGGAAGATATTTTTGGCTTGGATATTTTTGGCTTGGATATTTACTTTTTAATAGTGTTCAGACTAAACTGACTGTGAGGAGGTACAGGGGTCTGCAGTAAAAACTTGTTGCTTCTATCTGAGTGGGGTGTTGTGTTTGTTACAGGTTTTAGTCCAAACTTTTTTTATCATTTTTATACAAAACATAAATTTTAAATTCTTTAAAATAGTTTTTCCATCATAATTCAATATTTACACATGTAGGTTTACTGCATTTCCTTAATCTTCCAGTGTTTCCACCCAAAATCATAGCATTTTCTTAGATATTTTCATTTATGAATGTACTTCTACAGTTGTTGCTAAATTTCATTTACTCCAGATCCTTAACTTCTAAGTAGTCTATCTAGTAACTTTAGTACATGTTATCTTTAGACCCCTCAAAATCTAATATAGTACCTTTCCCCCTTTTATGACATTCTAGAAATGTCTATTATATGTCTATTATATATATCAAATGTTTCAGTCATTGTACTGGAGGTAATTATCTGTTGGAGCCCACTCATTTTTTGTGTTCTCTTCTGTTTGATTTCTCAATTTTTGTGATAGTATATCTGCTGTTTTCATCTCCAGTAAACTTTGTAACCATTGCTCAGTTTTAGGGACATCTTCGTTTTTCCATAGTTTTGCATATTCTATCCTTGCAGCTGTTGTCATGTAAAGTAGAATTCTCCAATATTTCTTGTTCGTCTGGTTATCTAATTCATCTAGTATATTTAATAAATTTCTGGGATCATGGTAAATTAGGTTTGAAAGATTTTTCTCTATACTTTTATGTATGTCTTTCCAATATTTTCGTGCCATTGGACAAGTCCACCACATGTGATATATTGTTCCAATCTGAGCACTACATTTCCAACTTTAAAGGAGCCATCTGAGGCACTGAACTTGTCATGAGGATGATTAACCTTGGATAGCTCCTTTCAAATTCAGACTAAAACATGAAGCAGATCCGTTGCTCTACTGATGTCAGACCCACCAATTGTGGTTCAGATATGAAGTAGAGTAGCTGGTGGATCTGAACATGAAGGAAACAGCCTCATTTAAAAGATAGGTAGGCAAGAAGTTTTGCCTGGAGAAACATGTTGTATGAGCAACCATGGCTCTCCTGTGAACAGCTTCCTCTGTGTTCACCCTTTCCCTTCTGGATTGAAATGTTTGAAACTAAACTGGCAAAACAGCAGTACTGTTAGCATCCACAAAGGCACGTTCCCCAGACCATGAAGTGGGAACCTTAGCTTTAATGAGTTGCTGGTGTCATTCTGGAAAGATGATTGTGGGCCATTTATCTCAATGACCACTTATCTTGTGCAAAACAAGATTCTAGTTCCTAGTTGTCATGCTCAGAAGGTTCTCTCTGAACTATAAACATTTCTTGGGAATAGGATATTACTTTTTCTGCCTGTTAGTGGCTATTCCTGTAAGGGTGGTTGTGAGTAACTTGAGCTCGGACCTGTTTCTTGGGTTTTTGTGATCTAGTGAAAAGAAGAATCTAGACTACTTGGGATTGTTGCATCCCTAAAAGAGAGTTCCTGAAGGAACGAAAGACTCAATGACCATTTCCGCATTACAGTGTTAAAGTGCTGCTGTTCCACTTTCAACGCCCTGTGGAATTCTGGGGTTTGTAGTTTAGGGAAGGGCACTTTGAATTCTCAGCCAAAGAGCTCTTTGGTCTCAGTAAACTACAAACCCCAGAATTCCACAAGACGTTGAAAGTGGAATAGCAGCACTTTAACACTGTAGTGCGGAAATGGCCAATATTAAGAGTTGTGACTACATATGAAGTCGAGGTGAGGGTGTGAGACTCTCCTCCACCATTGGCTTGGCTGGGACCAGCTGCCATTTGACCTCTCCTTCCTAGAACTGTTTTTTATTCTTCTTATCCATCCTACCTCTAACCTCATAAACAACATGGAAGACTTTGTTTTCTTCCCTCTCTTTATCCTTTGGTGTCAATGTCTCCACATTTTACACAGCAAATTATCTTCATTAGTTTGGCAAAGAAAGTGGCTGTGTGTAAACTTAATAAATATAGGTAAAATTAATTAATAAATTACAAATTAGATCAATTAATATAAATTGAATATGTACCATTGACTGTTAATGACCTCTGTTTCAGCCAGCTATGCAACTTAGAACTAAGATTTTATGGTAAATACTGGAGTTCTTAGAACAGAAGAACACAAATTGCAGTTTCTCCTCTTCTGAGGGGATATTTTATCTCTCCTGTATATTTAGTTTTTTTTTCCTGTGAGAATCTTGTGGGAGCATGTCAAGAAAGTGAATAACAATGGCATGCCTTGAGCTTGCTATTTCCTGGCATCCCTAAAAAGTTCAGACAGAGGGAGGTATACATAAGCTTGCATTGTTCGCATCTTTTATTACAGTAACTGTCTGTACAAGAGATTTGGGCATATCTCACTCTCTCTCCTTTCACAGCCTTGATCTCCTTGGAATTTTCATGCTACATTCTTTAGGAAACAATTTATTCATTAGCACAGCAGTAATCATGGAAATGGGTCACTGTCTTTTGGGAGTGAAATGGTTCCAGTCCCCACAGAGAACAGTATTTAAATAGCGGTAGTGTAAAACCATGCTTGTTATTTCCCTGGGTTTTTTGCAGCTCAGTGAGCAGGAATTTTAAAAAGAAAAAAAAGTGAGAGAGTTAAAAATTCAGACCCCAATGTGGTTCAGTTGAATGGCAGTGATTGCAAGAAAATGATCTCCTATATACTCACAGTGTCCTACTAGGAAAAAAAAAAGCTAGTTTGTACTATGATTTGATCAGAGCTTGGAGGAGTTGTCTGTTGGAGTATCATTCAAAAAGTAACTTAACCAGTCTCTCTGTTGATAAGCACATTTGACTTTACAAGTCTAAGAAACTTTGATGTTTCTTTTGTGTGCTTTAGAGGCAGTATATCACACAACCTTGAACCAAGTGCACTGAATTCATTTGAAGATGCTGGTTTTGACCTACAAAGCCAGGCCAGGATATGAACTTGCCCAGAATTTCAAATCCCCCATGGAAGCCCCGTTTCATATTCTACCATTCTCAAAGTTTAGTTTGGTGAGCATTTGAGGCAGGGTTGTTTTCAGTAACATCTTGACTATGGAACGCCACCCCCTGGAAGTCATCAGGTTGTCATCACAGCTGAAATTCTGTGAGGGGCATTCTTTCATGTAGACTTTGGGTTTTATAACTGAATTTTAAAACTGGCTTTAAAATTGTTTTAAAACTTCCAGAAAAATTGTCTTTTAACATTGGTTTTAAAAAGTGCATTGTTTTAGGAGCCCTGGTAGGTAGAAAGTTAATAAATAAATACATATAAGCGTACATACTCCTATATACATTCTTTGGGTCCCATTAACTCTTTTATGGATTATATACCAAATGAAAACAGTGCCCCTAAGGCAATAAAGTATATATGTCATAACCTTTAAGTAGAATTTCACATTACTTAGGTAAAAATCTGTCCATTTCATGAAGTGAATCCACACAGTGTGTTGTTTTTGTATGGTATAAAAGTTTTACATTTTGCACAGATGGTTACATAAAAAGTATAGAACATTTTCCCACATGTTCTAAGGTGTGGCAAGAAGGCTGAGGTTTCTTTGTATAGAACTGACTTCTCATGAAGGGGAAGCAATGTGTCGGTCAGATTGTCAAACAGGCAACCACCAGAGTAGTAGATGAAATATATTTATTTATCAGTTATCACAATCACTACTGAGGCCCTAAGTGAATATCTATTCTCTCCCTCTCTCCAGCTCCCTATCTATCTCACTGTTTTCTTTGATAAGATATTTCCTGCTTTTCATAAAGTTCTTCTTTAGTTGAAGTTGTACTGAATGGAAGTGGCTTTCTTGGGGACACACTTGTTTGCTTGAGTGGAATGACTTCTGAGGGTTGTTTCATATGTTTTCATAAGCTGGACAGTGAAATCAGCATACATTTGCCTGACATTCTATTTTCCCACTTCTGTTTATTCCTTTTCCTACAATGTTTTAAAAAAGAAATAGGTCAGGATTACTGAGTTCTCAGGGGAAGCTCATACCTCATTCTATGTGGTAAAATTCATGAAGCTAAAATAATAAGTTTTTAGCCAGTTGTAGGGGTGAAGAACATCCTTCAGATGTTGGATTGCAGTTCTCATGAGCCTTAGCTAGCACAGTCTGTGGTGAGGGATGATAAGAACTGTAATTCAATTTCCTCCATCCCTGTTGTAGAGACTAGTGCTATATTGGGGCAGAGAGGGATTTATTTGGGCTGGTGGGCATGTGATATGACAGCTATTTTCTAATATATTAGGCCATGTTACATTAATGTACAAATAATCATGAGGTAGCTTGAATGCTTATAACATAGTTCTTACTTCTTAACCTATTTCTCTAGTAGTCAACAACCGAGGACACAATACCTTCTCCTGCTTTTATGTTATGTGAATTTATTCCTACGAAAAGATGCATTTAGTAATAGTCAGTGGTCAACAGTAGTTCAGCAGAGTGTAATATTATGTGAGCACCACATAATGTTGTGGTTGTTGTTGTTAAGTGCAGTCAAGCCGACCCCAACTTATGGCAGCCCAGAGGAGGTTTATCATTGGCTTTCTCTGAAGCTGAGAAAGTGTGACTTACCCAAGGTCACCAGTGAGTTTCCATGACTGAATACAAATGTGAACCATGGTCTCCCAGAGTCCAACACTCATAGCATTACACCACATGGGCTATCTGTGGTGGATCACCCCAGACATGTCTTTTGTGGGTCTTCAGTTAGAAACATTTAGATAGGGGGAAAACAGATACATGGGAAAAATTAAAAATAATATCTGCTTGGCTAGTTTTCCCTCAGTCTCAATTTTATTTTTTTAAGAAAGGAGTTGAAATCTGTCTGGAAGTAACAAAAACATGTAGCTGGAAGGCATCAATCCAGAGGCACTTCTGCCTGTCTTCCTCAAATAATCTCTTTATTGTGGATCCTGAGGCACTCACTGAACCAAAAAAGATGATGGAATGAAAGCTGTTTCCCAAAAGAACTCTCTTAATTGAACAGTGGAAAAATATGCAGGGTCCCTCCTAGAGCAAGAGAGGGAAGAGCAGAAGCAGGGAAAGAGAGAAAGAAAGGAAAGAAAAGCTCAAAGACTATCCTTTTCCCGGGTCCAAATATACATAAAAAATTCATGGTTGATGTTATCAAAGGCTGCTGACAGATCAGAAGGAAACAGCACAGACACCTGGGTTTTGTCTGCCCCCAATGGGGAATAATTGTTATGATCTTCTGTATTATAAAGAGGGGGGAGGAAGTCTCTGGAGAATAGAAAGTACAACTCAGTGAAACTCAAAAAAATGAAAGTGTTCAGATTATATTTTAAGTTTTAGGAGCCTGGTACAAAACAAAATAGGAGATGTCATGCAAATAGACTTTTAAAGCTTGAAATGAGTGTTCAGTTGTTGCATGGCATTTATACCAGCAGATATTGCTTGGAATCTAAGCAAAATTATTCTTGGTTAGTACTTGGATAGGAGACCACTAATGACTACCATATGCTGTAGGCTATAGTTCAGAGGAAGGAACTGGAAAAACCACCTCTAAGTATTCCTTGATTATTAGAAAGCCCTATGAAATTTGTGAAGTCGTCATAAGTCAACAGGCATCCTGAAAACTCACGTATACACGTGCACATATACACACATTTTTTTTGTATTTTGGGGGGGGGGTTAAAAAAAGCCCTGATTGCAAATTTAGCAGATAACAACTAATAACTGATAATTTGATTTTGATGATATTTATATTGGGCAAGATAAGTGGCTATGACAGTGATGACAAGCCATTTGGAATGCAGTCACTCACCTGTTTTTTGTACTTATATTGAGCAGGAGGACCAAACTATACAGGTATTCACCCAGTTAGGAATATGTATGCCAACATTGCCAGTGTAACTGTGTTAGCAGAACAGCTTACAGTGGTGGACTGTTACCTTGACTTCTGGGGGTCCCCGGGGGACACCTTGATTCGATCAAAAAATGCAAAGACTGAGGAAATTAGCAGAGCACTGGCTTTGGCAGAACAAAGGGTAGGGTAACCCAGCAAGATCTTCAACCCAATTTTTACAAGGTCAGACCAAGTAAAAGCCAGCCCAAGATTAAAAAAGTAAGCTAAAAATGTGTTTTTATGGGGGGAATTCACTCATGCATGCACACAGGATACGTACAGTCAAACATTCACACAAGAGCTAACTGAAGGAGAAAGGGAGGGGAAAAATTATAGATAGAGAGGCTGAGGGTTTTTGGGGTTATATAGTTACCATTCCAGAAGAGTAATGAAGTAATGAAATGTGACTTAGACTTCTGTCTAAAGGCAGACAGATCAGGATTCAGAGCAACATAGTGGAGTCTTGCATTTCATCTGACTGCAACTGACTTCTCAAAACCAAGGGTTTATATACTCTCTTTTCCTCCCTGAAGGGGTGTGAGTTAATTGCTCTCCAAAGCTACTGAACAATGGGGGTCGCAACACAGACAGTGGGGTCTGGAATGGACTGATTGGTTTCAGTGTCTTGACAAATGGGGGTTTCTGGGCTATCTGCAGTAGGATATGCACACAGTAGGGGTCCTGGGCATCTTATTGTTTTTTGATGTTGGCAGTTGATAGGATTAGCTCAGAGCCATTAAGTCGGGCTTTCTTGGCTAATTTCAGAGAATGTTTGACCTGGCCATGCTGGGGTCATTTCTGACCTATTCCCAGCCAGTGTCCCTTTCTTCCACGTGGTCTTGCCAGCCATGAGTATAATTTATATTTTATACCAATTGAACATATCTGCCAATTAATATATTTTGCCAATTAGACCATATCAAAATGTGGAGGTGTACAGCCTGGTAACAGAGCTTTCTGCTGGTGTTCTGGGGTAGGTCTTCCAGCACATTATTCTGGTAGCATAGCTCCATTTTAGTGAGAGGAATAATGCATCCACCACTTCCTAAAGCCTCTAATCTAGCAGATTTCAAAAATGGGTGTTGAGCACATGTGAACCTGCTTGTGTATATTTTATTGTGCTGAGCACCTTGGAATCTAAACAGCTTATGGCTGCACATTGCAGAAGAGACCAAGAGTTTAGCAACATAACAGTGACAGCAGTTTCATATAACTTTAATCATCACTACTCCAGCCTATAGAACTTTGGGATTTTTAGTACAGCTTAGTAAGATGTAGCATTGTAGTTCAGGGAATTGCACTCTAACTGCGGGTTCTAAGTAGCTTGCTAAACTACATATTTGAGAAATGCAAGGGATGTAGCCATAGTAGTAAAGCTGCATCAGACTTTGTACTATAGATGCACACAGTACTTTGTGCTGTAGAAATACACCAGAAAACCTTCCAAGCAATGAATATCAGGTCACATATGTAGAGATTCAAATCCTTGCTCAGCCATGGAAACCCACTGGATGACCTTAGGCAATTCACACTCTCTCTACCTCAGAGGACTGTGATGGGAAACACTCTCCAAACAAATTCTGCCAATAAAACCCTGTAATAAGTTCGTCTTAGAGTCACCGTAAGTCAGAAATGACTTGAAGGCATACAACAGCACTGTAGGCTAAGAAATTGACAACAGAACTCTAATTGGCCACAGTGGAACAAATAATTCCTCACAATGGCAGATATATATGAAGACTATGACAGACAATAACAGCCATATATACACCTGAAAGAATCATGTCATCCCAGATCTTTCTGCAGCAGCTTCAGGAAGAATCTAACAAGATTCCAGGAAAGGTATATTTCAGAATCCTGTTTTCTGGAAATAATTTCCCCACATACAATAGATTCCACTCCTTTCCTTCTCTGTGTATGCCTATATGTTTGGAAGGGTGGGTTTTGTTTTTTGAAGTTTGGTTTTTAGCCCATCCTTATTCGAAGCCGACCATTTTGATACAGTCATTCTGAGATTGTTCAGTGGGAAGGACTGCAGTCAGACTCCTTTTTTTATTTTATATAATTTACCTGGCTTCCTGTTCTGACCCTGTTCTCAGAAAAAGCCCCATTCTGGAAGAAGTTGCTATGGCTCATACAGTTGTGGGGAACACGGAAGCTGGACCAGAATATCAGTGGAGCCTAGCAATTACAGGGTGTCAGAAAAATGTGTTCCTATATGTGTTTAATTTCACTGCTTCCATTGTTCTAGCCATCTCCTTTTGACATTTTGACTGTGGGCAGGAAGCAGTCATTGTTCTTCCACTTGAGGTTTGATAAGACACTACAAGGTCTTTTCATTCTCTTTTTACCTTGTTCCATCTCCCCTTCTTCTTTACCACCCTCTATAAATGTGTACATGCCCTCCCCACCTGCCACTAGCTTTGCAGGTTCCCAGAAATCAAGAACATCTCCCCTGTCATCAAATTCAACTATCTTATAACTGTGTTTTCTAGGTTTCCAAGTCTTTGTTTTAAACTGTAGAAACAGTTCTGAGCTAGTTTCATTTCTGATGTATTTAATTCTGTGCCCTACATATTACTGTGCATAGAATTATCCATTGCCTTTAAGCTAATTTATTCCCTACCAGCATTAACATGATTTTGTGTTTCCCAAAGTGTTTCCCAAAGAGTGATCATTCTATGTGTTTACAATTTGTTTGTGTTATCTAGATATTCCCCTTATAAACAGAACTAATGTGAGTTACTGCGACCTATCTGCTAAGATACCCTCTTGTCAAACTTAAAATGTCTCATGTACATAAATATCCTAGAATGTGTGCGAATGTGTTGATCTGTCTGAAAGGCACACTTGTTAACAGACATTGGCATGGTATAGGGAAGGATCTAGAGTATCATTTTATCGAATGATTGGAAAGTATATGAAAACAGGGACTTACAGACATCATATTGCAGTATCATCATTTGTAAGAATGTATGTACCATATACCTGGATTGGTATTACATCCTCGGCCTGCAAGCTCGTCATGCAATTCCTGTTTGCTGGAACAGAATTATGACCAGTTTTATTTGGTTAATAGCATAATCCTTTAGTTACAGTATATGTGATGTTTCATAGAAAACAGGTACCCCAGTCTAATAGTATCTTCTCAAATGTATTGATTTAAACTATTTCTGTCAAATTCTGTACTATTCATTTCATTTTCCAAATATATGTTCTATTTCTTGCTATCATTTGCTGGTGGTTAGGACTGAAAAACTAATTTCAGACAATGGCATCATGTTTTTCATGACTTGCGCAGTGCTGTTTTCGAACTTGCAACTCAGTTATGTCAATACTTCTGTATTTGTTTTGCAACATTAATAGGCAATTTCAACTTTTCAGCAAATTGAGGGCATTTCAGAATATCTTACACTATACATTTTATACCTCTTTGCTTTTGTAGAAACTGTTATAGCTATCTGGGGAATACTAGAGTAGATAAGGTAGGTTTTTGCCTTTAATAACACACACAGAGATAGAGAAACAAGTGCATCTCTTAACTCATATAGGATTACCATGTTCTTTTTCCTTTTGTGCCTTCCATTTTATTCTTTCTTTGAAAAGAAACATTTTAAGTTTTGTTTGGCAGTAAACAAATTAAACAATTACGTTTAGCAAATGTAAAACTGTACCATTTGCTCTTTTGTTGACTAACTATGTTATGGTTCTTTATTCCTGTGACAGCTGAGCAGAAAGTGCATTAAAAAATTAGGCAGGTGTAAGAAGAGTTAATAATATTATCCAGATGGCATATTTGTCATAAATCAACAATGAACTCATTTTCCTTAGACTTAGTATTTGGAGCTTGAAGACATAAACCTCATGAACTCCATTTGCAGATGACACAAATTGGGAGGGGTTGCTAATACCCCAGAGGACAGGATCAAAATTCAAAATGACCTTAACAGATTGGAGAGTTGGGCCAAAGCTAACAAAATATATTTTATCAGAGAGAAACGTAAGGTCCTACACCTAGGCAGAAAAAATGAAATGAACAAATATAGGGTGGGAGGCACCTTGCTGGACAACAGTACATATGAAAGGGACGTAGGAATCTTAGTAGACGACAAACTGAACATGAGTCAGCAATGTGATGCAGCAGCCAGGAAAGCCAACACAATTCTTGGTTGCATCAATAGGGCTATGGTGTCTAGATTGAGAACAGTAATAATACCAGTCTATTCTGATTTGGTTGGACCTTGTTTGGAATACTGTGTCATTCTTAGCACCTCATTTCAAGAAGAACATTGACAAGCTGAACCATGTCCAGCTTCTGCGTTGTCTCACGAACCCACCAAATTAACCTCTTGAAATGATGAGCCTCCAGTGTGGATCTGAAACTCTGGAAAGGCTCACACAGTAGAGGGGAATAGAAGGGTTGGTGGGTGGGGAGGATGGGGTATATTTTAATGTTTTGATGTATTTATATATTCCTGTAATGCCGCCTCGATCCACTGGGAGAGGCGGGATAAAAATATTATTATTATTATTATTATTATTATTATTATTATTATTATTATTATACAAAATTTGAATCCTCTGATACAAATTCACTGACCGTGCTTGGAACTAGTCTGTTAGTTTTGCTATCTGTGAAATGGAACCTTTTTAAAAAGAATGTCTTCTGATGCAGTACAAATATATGAATGTTACAAATGTGATTTGACTTGTAGCCTGCTGCTGGAGTATTGGTATGATTTCGTTTCTGGATCATGCCCCATTATTTGTTACTGGCATCCACTATTTAGTGGTGTATTGCCTATAAACATAGAAATTCCATTTCTAGATAATATGACAAATAGTTGATAAATAAAAGTAAATGTAGGCAGCCATTTCTCTGAAATGGCACTGGAACTGATTATAATAAATTCACGTAAAAAGCTGTTATAGAATTCTACAGCTTAAACTTAGATTTCCCACTATCTACCTAACTTTTGTAAGCTCTGATTAGAGCTCCATGGAATGGCTTGGATTGGGCCTTTAAGAACTCCATACCATTGATTCTGTGTTCAATGGCACATAATTAAAAACAACCTACTTCTAAGCTACTCTGCTTTGGGAGGTAATCAGTGATGTCTTCATCTTGCATGTTATCCAAACAAAAGTAGATCATTTTTTTCATATCAATGAATTATGTGATCACAGGTATGTTCCCTGCTACGTTAGCTTTTACTAAAACTAAAGCAAGACAGGGCAAACTCTATTAGATGGTTCAGACTATGCATATCAGTGGGAGATATCACCAGGAAAACAGTGGAGTCATGTGAAAGGGAAGAGGAGGGTTGTGAGACTTTTATTCAGAACAAAACAAGTAATGAATGGTTATATAGAAATCAAATTACAAGCACGCACTGTAATTTTTGCCACTCTGTTGACTAACTAGAGACATCATATGTGACAGCAAAGCCCTGGAAAAGCTGATGGTAAAACAACGCATGGGAATTGGTGTTGGTATTGCTGAGGCAGAGAAAAACATTCATGAATTAATAATGTTTGGGCAGAAAAACACTGTATTTGATTTTGAAAACTCAACATCTCCTGTGAGGTTTCAGGTCTACCTTTCATATTTTGCTGTTACCTTTCGTTGTATTCAAATGCATGGCTGGCAGATTTCCCAGCCATATTTCAATTGGAATCCATAATGACACATTCATATCTCTGTTGCTTTGTGCTTTTGGAAGTGTGTTGGGAGATCAAAGAGACAGGGTGTATCCTGACAGAGGGGGACTATAATTGAAACATACAATTTGTTTGGCATCCTGTTGGTTAGTTCCAGCTAGAGTAGATCCATTCAATCAGAACCAAAACAGAATTTAGGCCCTTGTGTGTGTGCACATTGCCTACACTCATGTCATACATAAACCATATATGTGGTGGTCTGTCCTTGAAAAGACAAAACAGGGCTTGTCCTGATCCTCTCAGTCTCACAATGATGCAAGTAGAAGGAATAATGGCTTGAGGTAGCCTTGTGAGCACCAGGGCTACTGTAGCATAGTGGCCAAGATGCTGAACTAAGCCTAAGAAGATTCCTGCTAGGATCAGACCAACAGCCCTCCTAAATAGTCTATTTCTCGTAGTTGCCAATGAGATATATGTGGGTAAGATGTGTGTGTGTGTGCGCGCGCGCGTGTATGTACATGTCTGCATATATATATATATATATATATATATATATATATGTATGTATGTATACAGACACACACACACACACACACACACACACACGTATGTACTCACACACACAAAATCAATAAGCAAGGCAGAAAGGCAATGTCTATCTCTTCTTGTTCCCCAGCGATTGGTATACTGTTCCGTGACATACAAATTCAGATTGGGTTCTCCATATGACTAGTTGCTATTTGTAAACTTGCTCCCCATCAACTAGTCTTATCCCTTTTTATTTGTCGATTGATGGCAGCAAATTTCTTCCATTGCATGCATATACCACCTTTCTTCTAATGAGCTCAAGACTGCATACTTAGTTCTCTTATTCTCCATTTTATCATCATAGTAACACTGCTAGGCAGGTCAGATGCAGAAAGTGACTGGTCCAACATCTACTGAATTTCGTGGCCCAGTAGGGACTTAATCCTTAATTTCCCAAGTCCCTTCTGACACTCCAACTATGACACCTCAGCATCTCTTTTATTATCTATCTATTTGATTTGTACCCCACATTCCCCTGCAAAAAAATGGCACTCAAGACAGCTAGAAATGGTTAAAAAAATTAAAAAAAATTAAAAAACACAATTAAAAACACACAGATAAAAATGAGGAATAGGACACACCCCATTATAAGTCTTTTCCATAGTAGCACAACTTCATTTTTAAAAGTCTGCCTCTGTAATAATGTCTTTGTATATCTGTGGAAGGAAAATAGGGGAGAGAGGGTCCAACTAGCCTCTGTTGGAGAGAACGTGAGAACCTGAAAGCAGCCACCAAGAGCAGCTTAAATTCCTTAAATAACTTCTGTCCTGTGTAGAGAAGCAGGAGTGGCTAGTGGTTCCCATGTCACTGGGAAAGGAAATCCACTCCAGGTTTTAATTCAGGCTTCAAAGGAGTTCTCTAAGGTTGCTTTGTTGCTAAATAGTTTCTGCAGCATGAATAGTTCCTCTAAAGTTAGCTAAAACTTGGAATGGATTCTTCTCCCCAATGACATGGAAACCACCAACTGGTAATTCCTTGATCTGTTCTGAATCTCCTGTCAGCCGATGTCATTAGATGCTCCTGACCTCTAGAATGTCGGAAAAGAGGGGGAGAAAAAAACCTTCCTACATGAAAATCTCCAGTTGAGTGAGTAATTGGCTGCCTCTGCCACAATTTCGCTTGATGGCTCTTGGCAAGTCACCATTTCTACCTGTCTTTGCTATATGGGGTTGATAATAGTATTGACTTACCATAAAATATTGTTTGGAAAAGGTTACTGGAAAAAAAATCTGTGCCTGATTTATTGATATAGATACATGATTGTGAACATTTTTGAGGTACTGATTAAGCCGCAATGCCTGGTATTACTCTTCTCATCTCTAGCAATGTGTGGTGAAGAGCTTGAGATTCTACCCAACCAGGTGTGTTACCCTAAAAAGAAAAAAAACCCTAACAATTAAAAAAAACCTAACAATTTAATACACTGCATCTCCAGTATGTTTTGAAAGTGCTTTCCATCAAGTGAGTGAGAGGTTTATTGTAATTTATCCAATCACCATTATACACAGTTACAACTCAACATCATTAGACAATTAAATCAATTTAAAACTCTTAAAACTTTACATCACTTTACATCACTTTACATGCTTTACATCACTGAAATTAAATTGCATTCACATACTTTCAATAAAAAGACAAAATATAGCTTGAAAAAAAAGAATGCATGAGCAAGAAGAAAACGCCACTAGGACATGGATGGACAACCCATGGCTTTCCAGATGTTGCTTGACTATACCTCCCAGGAGGGCAAGCCATCACAACCAACAGTGAAGACTGGTAGGATTTGCAGTCCAACATCTGGAGAAATACAGTTGTACATCTCCTCTTCCACCCCTTCCAAAAGCTGAAGCAAAAAAAAAAAAGAAAGTTTTTACATCCATTCTGTATTTGGTTTATTATCTTGCTTTAAAAAAAACAACCCAGTAATGCTATATGGAAGGATGCTTCATGCTGGCACCACTGAGATCATTCAGAGCTAAAGCAGTTTTGCAACATTGGCCATTTCTGCACTAGCCTGTTATAGCGTGATGATTCCACTTTCAACATCCTCTGGAAAGTTCAGATGACCCCTCCTGAAACTACAAACCCCAGGATTCCAGAGGATGTTGAAGTGGAATCATTGCGTTATAACAGGCTAGTGCGGAAATGGCCACTGTAATGCAGTGTTGTATACACTTCCCTGCCATTTGCCATTGTTTCTACTCCTTCTCAAGGACTGGTGTTTGCTTGCAACACAAGCAGACCAAAATGGAGGAAGGAATACGGGTGTTTGTGCAAGCCATGTCCACAGCATCCAGGTGCACCCATCTGCCTTGCAGTATGGAAATTAGAGTTCCTGAACATTGTGAGTATTGTTAAATACATTCAGCCAACATTGTGCACAACCTCATATCAAGTCTTTCTTTTAAATGTACAAAGATCTAGGTATCTGGATCCATAGGGGACACTGGAATGCAGCTTGGATGCATGCCCACATCCTGTCTACCTATACTGAAGATGAACCTTGTATGGAACTAATAAGTGAGCAAAGTACACGTGGTTCATAACATTTAGTAATTCCCAGTGAAGTATCAGAATAACTGTTTACATTGCTGTTCCCACAGTACAGCAGGTCCTCCACTGAAGAGTGAGATTGTTCCACAGCTTAGAGGACATCACTGTAAAGGCCCTGCCTTTATGGAGATCTATGTTTTATTCCATAAATGGCTTGTAGCTAGAGCCTAAACTAGGGATAGCAATTATGTGGCCCTCCAGATGCCAATGAACAACAGACCTAGCCAGTTTAGCAAAAAGTGAGGAATGCTGGGCACTGGAGTCCAAAACGTCTGGAGGACCATGTGATTCCCATCCCTGGCTTACATTGAATTACTTGTCCCAGTGAATAGACCCATTGAATCAATTATGGGCTGGTGAATCAAGATGTAAAAACCACTGATTAAGTGGGCCCACTTTAGGCCTTAGTGTACACACAGCATCCTCTGGTGTTGTAAGGCATCTTCAGGCATTACTTGGGTCAAGTAGTACAGTTGAAAATTAAGGTTTGGTGATTGTTAAGCTTAATTTGATAGGAGAATACATAGCATAAGAGCTGGAATTTGCTATCATTGTCACTGGAGCTATACAGTATTTGAAACTGATTGGTTTGCATAATGCATTAAGTGTATGAGGGAACATAAAAAATACAAATCTGTGATTCAAATCCTCAATGAAATATTGATCACTTTGGTTTATGATGGATAATATACTATTTCAGTTCTTTCCCCCTTCTTCTCAATGGTGTTTTCGTACAGAAAGAGTATGAGTTGAGTTAATGTCACTGAATATGGCAATGTAAGTTTGAATTTTTATTGTTGTGCAGTCCTATGTACCCATTTGCTGAATATTTGTGAGTAGTTCATTCTGCTGCATTGTCAGACCAAGCCATTGCTTACACATTGCAACTAATTACTGCAAAGTTTGTGGTTGCCTTCTGGCATTTAAGTAGCAGGGTTTTAAATAATTGAATGGGTGAAGCAGTTTGTATCCTGGTACATCAGTTAATTCAGCTTATAATATTCCTTCAGGTTGACATGTCTGTCAGGTTCTAATGTGAATCATAGACGTCACATAGATGTAGATTTCTTGGTATTTCTGTTTTCTGTGTGAACAAGGGCATTGCTACCAAATAAAATCAATAGTTTTTAGTCCCATCATTTCTTTGATTTTTTTTTGTTAAGAATTTCAGAAAACAGTTACCAAATTTAACAAAGGCACCTGAGGTGACACGAACCTCCAGAAATTTTTTATCTGTATGACAATCAGTGAAAAACAGGTCTACATTATAAACTTACATTGATTTTGTATCAGTGTAATGATCATGGTGTCCCCCAAAGAATCCTGGAAGACAAGGCTTGTGAGAGTGCCGAGAAGTTTTTAAGAGTGATTCCTAGCACTCCTCACAGAACTCCAATTCCCAGATTTCTATGAAGAAAGGAAATTAATACCAGCTTACACCTGTGGTGTCATGAGGGTACTTCCAGATGGACATCTCCCACCACAAGCACTCAAAAGAAATTGGGCAGTTATTCCATCTTTCCCCCTTTCATGCTTAGTATCAGGTATCCTGTTAGCCCCAACTAGAACAGAACCAGTCAATTGTTGAAAGCAAAAGGTAGGTAAATCCATTTGATTCATTGTGTCTACTCTAGTTAGGAGTAACTTCGTGTGTGTGGTCAGGGGAAAAAGGAGGAAGAAACAGTTAAGAGGCCCAAGTGGAAGATGTTGTTACCTGGACATGCTGTAAAATTCCTTGAGCAGTGCAGTTGCACAGTAAAAGCTTCACCTGGAAGTTCTCTGAGTGAAGTGAAAGGATTAGTTGATGGCTGGTCATTTTTACAAAGACTCTGCCAATTCCCTGTTCAGAAGATAGGCTGCCCCTGATTTCTGCATATTTAGCTGAGAATGTGGTAGTAGTTCCATCTCTTCAGCCAGACATGCGGTAGCATGGAAGCTTTGATTACTCAAGTAAGCTGCACCTTGGAAGTATCAGGTTACAAGCAACACAGCTATTTGCAGTTCTGAGTTACCCTCCACCTTTTTTTTGGCAACTAGGACATAATTAGGGATGGCACGAATCCAGAATTTTCCAAATCTGGGACCGAATCCCTGGAAGATTCTGTGAATCCTCAAATCTCGCAAATCTCGAATCTTTCAAATCCTCTGGGAGGGGCAGGCAAAGAGCAGGGAGTGTGAGATTGCTCTCCCTGCAAACTTCTGCCCCTGGCCCCAGGCGAGATCGCACCGGAGGCGGGCAGCAAAAGAGTGGGGAGTGCCAGATTGTACTCCTCACAACCATCTGCTCCCAGCTTGAATCACACTGAGGGTGGGCAGCAAAAGAGCAGAGAGTGTAAGATCATGCTCCCCACCACCACCTCCCCCTGCAGTGGGCCCGATCGTGCTTGTGGTGGGTGGAAATACAGCGGGTAGTGCAGGATCATGCTCTCTGCCACCTCCTTTCCCCCACCTTGGGCATGATCGCGCTGGCGGCGGGCAGGAATAGAGCAAGATCGTGCTCCCCACCACCTCCTCCCTTCCACTATGGGTCTGACTGTGGCAGTGGCAGTGGCAGGCAGGATTAGAGCAAGGAGTGCAAGATTGTGCTCCCTGCCACCTCCTACCCCCCGCCCCGTGGGCCCAGTCATGCTGGCAGCAGGCAGGAATAGAGTGAGATGCACGGGATCATCCTCCCCGCCAGCTCCCCCCGCCGTGGGTCTGATCGCGCTGGTGGTGGGCAGGAATATAGTGGAGAGCATGGGATCTTGCTCTCCATCACCTCCTCCTCCTGCCTCTGCCTGATCATGCTGGTGGAGGTGGGAGGAGGTGTGGATACAAAAGATTCGATTCGCCTATTTTGACCTGGGGATTTGGATCCCCGAATCTTGCATCTTTGCCCAGGATTCGAGGATTCGGTTGGGCCATCTCTAGACATAATGAAGTCACATGTCAATATCAACATAATAATTGGGAACAAAGTTACGTTAGGATGTAATGAGTATTATTTTCTCGTCAATTTTTGAAGGGCATTTTGACAGGATTTTCCTAGGTTTTATGACATTCATCAGCCCTAAGGTTTTCTTTTAAGTAATGAAAATGTGATGAGCAAGCAATGAGTAATGAATCGTTTTCCTTTGAAAAAACATTGATTACTTCCCGTTATAGGACAGGGAACTTCACTGTCATTAATTGTTGCAGTGTTTTTAAAAAGGCAACTCACTGCAAGGAACAATGAGTTATTTCATAACAGAAAGTAATTGTTACAACTTTCTGATGTTTGTTATATTGTCAGATACTAATGAGCCATTTGGAGTTCAGTGGGTACTGTCCAGATGTAGATTGTACTCCTGTGCAATGTCATCTTTCCCATTGTAGGAGCAATTGTTAGATTGAATCATGTGTCATGGTTAGCTTCATTTACACTGTCCAGTCAGTGGCAATAATTTAGTTCCTTGTGGCTAATTCCATATGCCTCTCTTTGTGACTGCCATATGGAATACAGTTCTCTCAGGCCATCACTTTACAGTGTGGTGCTGTATCATAATCTTTGAAGTTATGCAAGTGCGTGTCCCTGGCTTTGATTTGGAAGTGATTTACTGGAATTACAAAACCCTTCCTTGAGAGAGAGAGAGAGAGAGAGAGAGATACACACACACACACACACACACACATATATACATATATATTTTTCCCCCTAGCTTTTAGCTCTGGTTGCTTTAGGAGAACTTTATGCAGGGGGAAAAGATCGCACAAGAGGGCTAAATTCGGAGGGTGGGGGGTTGGGGACTTGTGAGCAGCTTGAATGAAGTTATGTGCTTAAGGAAGCTTCACAGACAGTCTTTTTGTGCACCGTATGTTCTTTTGTAGAAAGTATTACGGTGGCATAACTTTGGGCTTTCCTTTAGCTTTAGAAGATACCATGGAATTGAAGCCATTATTGTGAGAAGAAATTTTCAACATTCATTGTGGGGAAAATGTCATTCTGGCAAATCTCCTCCTTTTTTTCATCTCTTAGCTTTCCAACAATAGTTTCTTTTATCATTTAATTGCAATCTTAAGCCCTATTGAGGCATTTTAAAACATATATTCTGAATATGTGAGGAGGGAGAATGGGCAGAAATATGCTAATTTTGCCCTGTTTCTATCCTTTTTGTCTCCCTCCACATATAAGGAGTGACTGTCTGTAGGAGAGGCTCTCTTGTATCAGTGGAAAATTTCTTGGGATTCACTTGGAGACTGTCCGTAGCTACTAGAGGCTTCTCCTATAGAAATGGAGATGGAGGAGAAATGAGGAATGCAAACCTTACACAATCATGTCCCACTCCCAGGTTTGCATGTATAGGATACATACTTTGGAAGACCTGAATAGAGCTGATTGCTAACATAGAACAATGCCAGTTCTATAGGGTGGATAAAAACCTTTTTTTTTTAAAAAAAAAAAAAGGTAGGCTTTAAGAAATATAAATCTGATTATCTAATTTTTACAGTCAGATATAAAATGTTTAGAAAGGCATCTGAAATGCAGGACAAATAAATTAAACTCTGCATTCACAATCCTTTCCAACTGAATCCATGACCTTATATCAAACATATTTGACGTTCGCAGAACTGCACTATAAATTTTTTAATCATAGAATGTGGTGTTCCATCATATGTCCTACCAAGCAAAGCCAGCGTATAGCACTAATGGCTCCATGTTTGTTCTAAGATAGAATTCCAAGATACTTCCCCTACAGATTGAGAATGTTATACACTCTTACTTGGTTATCATGTGCCATCAGATCAAATGACTTATACTGACAACATAAATCAGAGAGCCCCAGGAGGTCCTAACAGCCCTATGCAGGTTTTGCAAACTTGAAGATGTGGTTTCCTTGATGGACCAGTCCACTTCTTCTTTTCTTGATGCTTTGAACTTTATTGAACATTATCCTTATCATATTTTCAGTGAGTCATGTCATCTTATGATATATCTGAAGTATGATAGACTCAGGCCATTTCTGCACGAGGTTGATACTTTGTAGTCACCTCGAATTCTTAGCTGTCAGTCTGCATGTTGTAGTGGTGTAGCATTGTAGTTTTACTCATGCTTCTGCATGTTTTCAACTCCTAGCACGATTCATTGTAACAAGAAATGCTGTATCTGAAAACCAGAAAAACTCTGATGTAAATCTCCCAAACCACTTCTGCTCCATTTTTCACCTACATGCAGAAGCGTAACATCGATCCACAGCACAGAAATGGGAGGCTATGGGCATTCCCAGGCTGTCCCTTTTGTCATTTCCATCCCTATCTCTCTCTGCCCATCAAAGGACAGGCTGCTGCCTTTATTGTCTACATGTGTTAAATGGACAGTGGGAAGAATGGATCTGGTAATGGACCATTAAGACGTGGGTTTTCCATGTATCAGTGAACATACATACGTACACACAAACACAGCAATGCAGAAATAAATGTGGCAGGACAGGGTGAAGGAGGGGAGTGGGAGTGGCCAGGGACTTGCTGTTGTGGATGCAGCTACCACTGTTTTTTGTGGTAGTATGATGTAAACGGGTGCATGTGCAGACAGATTCTGAATCAGGGTATAAAACATGGTTCTTGACACACAATGAACCGTCTCTCCTGTCTTATGCAGAAATGGCCTCAGTTTAGTTATTTTCCTTCTGATGAAAATTCAGGTTTGATTCCTTCTTGGACCCATCTGTTCCTTTTAATCTTTTTCATGGGCCGTGGTATCCATAAACTATCCTTCAGCACCACATTTCAAGTGAGTTATTCCCTTTATGTGAGCTTTCTTCAATATTCAGCTTTCACAACCATTCAGGGAAATTGGAAATACTGAAGTGTGTGTGATCGTGACTTTGCTATTCCCTGATATATCTTTACCATTCTTACTTAGTGTTCCTTCAGAGCTGTCCTTCCAAGTCTTCATCTTCTGATTTCTTGACTACAGTTTCTGTTTTCATAAGTGACTGAGGCAAAGTACAGAAAATCTTTAACAGTTTCAGTATCTTCAGCATTACTCTTAGTAAACTCATTACATTTGAACTGACAGAAAAACAGATTTGAAATAAATGTGATGCAAGTTAATGAAACACAAGGGAAATAGAGGTCTTCAGATTTTGGCTCTTGCTTGTTTTGTTTTGGTTTTTTTTTAATGTAGCAAACTGTGCAACAAACTAAATGTGAAAGATGGAATCATATATTGTGACCCAAATGGCATTCAGTTTTCCTGACACCACTATTAAAAACCTGCAATTCATTGCAGAGTTCTTTTCACCATAAGTGCATCCTAATAAATAAAATCAATAGTTTAAATGTCTCCTTTACAGGTTGGTTTGTTTCTTTCTGCAAATTTAATTACCTTCCATTGGATGTGTTCCACTATGACATGACTAAATGTAACAGCTAAAACAATCTTAGAATGATGTAAAATGAACTTAACAAATAATTTTACTACTCTCATCAGCAGAAATACTTTACAAGGGTTTTAGAACAGCAGTTTCATGAAAAAAGTGGTTTTGATTAAAAACTGTTCAAAAATTATTCCTAGTAAGGTAGACCCGTTACAGTTTCAAAAAGAGTGGGTAATTTTTCTTCAAAGGCAAGATGTTTCAAAAGGTATCACAGTTTTAAAGAATCACATGCTTAAGTCAGTGAGCTAGGGTAGAAATGCTTGGAAAAATTACTGCCTCACCATCTTGGCTGGTGGATTCTGGGAATTACCATTCAAAAAAGGAACTGAGTATGGTTGAGTACGAGGACAACTCTTAAGATTTTTTCTTGATCTGAAAACCCTACTCCAATGCCTCATGGTAAAAATAATTGTTGAAAACAGCACCAGTTTCAAAAACACTATGTGATATGCCACTCTGAGGGAGGAGTTGGCTGCTGAATAGAAAAGAAGGGGGGGAAATCTCTGGGGAGGCAATCAAATGTCCTTTGTTGTGCTTAACAGAGTTATGTATTACAGTGCAAAGCTGAGCTAGTCATAACGTGTTACTTAATTAAGCACAGTGTAAATAATTCTGTTATGAAAATGTACTCAACCTGAGAGACACTGAGCAAGGTCATCACTGCACTCTAGGCTGTTATTTATTTTTTAAAAACAGGAAAAAGAAAGCAGGATAGGGTATTGTAAAATGCTAGGGATGCAAGAATAAATTAAACGTGCACCAGATTAATTGCTTTCCTCTGACATGCTTGTTGAACTCCAAATAATGTGTGTACATTCAGCAAAGAAGATTGGTCCTCCAAGGGTTTATATATGCTGTAATGGGTAAGTTTTTTGTTTTTTTTAATAAATCAACCATGACCTTCACAGGAACCCACTTCTGAATATTCTTTTTGCAAGGCAAGGATTCAAGGGATATGTAGCTGCCATTGTCCTTCAGATTTTCTAATTGGCAGCCAAATGACTTCATATTGCTCTGTTGGGTATCAAACAACTGGAAATAAATAGCAAGTAATTGGAATCATGTGCATTGTGAACAATTCTTCCTATCAAAGTGGAAGACTTAAGAAACACCTGAAGGAATCCCATTCTTTAGTGCCCTTTGCAAAGAAATAAATGAAGTGTCAGTGACATAGTGGAAAATGGCAATTTGCTCTTTTTGGGAAATGTGAGAAATACAGTTGTACCTCCACATTTGCAGATTAGACCTTCACAAATTTGATTATTTGTGAGGCACTTGCTTGCCTGCCCCTCCCCGCTCCCATTTTCCATCTCCCATTCCCTTGCCTTTTGCCCGGGAACACCTTCTTTGCACCTGGGCAAAAGGAATGTGAATAGGAGGGGAGAGCCACACCTACTGAGAAGGAAGGCGTGCACATGCCTCCCACTCATTCTTCCCCTCCCATTTGCTTGCCTCTTGCTTGGGCAAAAAAATAGAAAGAGAATGGGAGGGGGAGAATGAGGGTGGGTCCTGCATGCCTTCATGTGTGGGACTACCACTTCCCGTTTGCTTGCCCAGGCACATAGAAGGAAGACACACACACCCAAGGAAAAGGCGAAGGAGTGGGGTGGGGGAAGGCATACATGTGCCTTCTCCACACTCAGGGATACCCCCTCCCATTTACTTGCCTTTTGCCCAGGCGTGGAGAAGGAAGACAGCGTGCCTGAAAAAAAGGCAAGAGAATGGGAGGTGGAGAATTGATGGGGAAGACATACGTATGCCTTCTCTGTGCATGGGACTGCCCGTCCCGTTCACTTGCCTTTTGCCCCATGTGTGGAAGGAAGGCATGTTTTCCCAGGCAAAAGGCAAGAGAATGGAGAGGTATTGGGGAGAGGCATGCACATTCCTTCTCCATGTTTGGGACAGCCCCTCCCATTCCTTTGCCTTTTGCCCAGGTTCCTGGAAGGAAGGCACTGGTGTCCAGGCAAAAGGGAAAGGAATAGGAGAGGGAGCCTGGAAGGGAATTTGATTATTTGTGAGGTGCCCACTTGCCTCACCCCCATTCTCTCTCTCCCCCATTGCCTTTTGCCTGGGTGCACCATGCCTTCTTTGCATCTGGGCGAATGTAAACTGGGAGGGGGGATGGCCCACATGCTGAGAAGGAAGGTGCATGCATTCCTCCCTCCATTGCCCTTCCATTTGCTTGCCTTTCACCTGGGCACATGGAATGAAGACACACACGCCCAGGGAAGAAACAAGGGAATGGTTGGGAAGGCATGTGCATCCCTGGATCCCAGGTTAAGAACCACTGCTTTAGGTGGTTCTTAACCTCACACCAAAATTAAATGTAACTTTCAAAAAGATATAAATCATCTCTTCAGATGCATGCATGTCTGAAGAGCTAGTTTCTCTTTCCTTCTTCATGGAGGTAGGACCAGGGCTGATGTTACTTTGCAGTACATTGTAGAAAATTCTCAAAAATTCCAAGATTTGGTCCACTGAGCAGAAGATTTGGCTTCACTCTATAATAGTCATTGCAAAAAGATGATCTTCAGCCTGTCAGTGGATTCTTCTTCAAATTAATGTGTACAAAAAATGATAGAGAAACAGACAGACAGACAGCAGATTATAATTTAAAGTGAAAGTGTCTAGCTTTTTGATAAACTGAACATAACTATGTCAAGCATTTTGGAAGACAATTCAGATAGATCAAACGTTTGTGTGGAAAGCGTTCTCTACAAAAAAGAGTGGCTGTGGCAGGAAAGGTAGTTACATAGAGCAGTACGCACTCCCACTAGTACAACAATTGAAATGAACCTTTTACCAAAAATTCTGTTTCTTTTCTAGGTTTGCCTTATACAGAAGAAAGTGCTAGCTGGTAGCTCCATTGTCAGTGGGATGGTGAATCCACTTTGGGTTTTAATCTGAACTTTAAAAAAGCTAGTCAAGGTGATGAACTTGTATTTTGAATTGGTTCAGTTCTTTGGGCACTTCCTTTAAAGTTTAGACTGAAGCCCAGAGTGGATTCACTACCCCGCTGTTATCAGAACCACTCTCTGCCACTACCTAAGAATGAATTCTTAAAATGGTAGAACATGCTGTCATCTTTTGTTTGGAATAACAACAACAACAACAAAAATATCTGAGAATTAAAAAAAATCTACATTACAGAGATCATGATCTGAAGAAGAGCTGACCATGATTCAACTGGAAAGCTATTATCCAGCTTTTGAAATGTATGGTGTCATGACATGGATGTATCAAAGAGAAAAAAACTACATTGATAGCAAATTGAGTAGGCTGAATTATTCCTAGCACCAGTGGATGTTTTATGTGGTCTGCAGGTAAGGGCACACTGAAATAGACTACACAGCATCCTGGGGTCCATCTTTTGAAAATGTGGGACATCTGGAAGATACAAATAATTTCTCCTTTGGCTCCAGTCACTCTTAATATAAAGCTTATAATGCAACAATTTTCCAATCTACTTTGTTGTTGATTATGATGATTATTTTATTGCAATATTATGATATAATTTGTTGTGTGTTTATTGCATTATTTTTTCAAAAAAACCAAAAGAGAAAGCATACTGGTAGAGTCCATATTTTCAACACAATACTGTAGTTGGGAGTCAAGATGAAGTTTAGCCTAGCTTAAAAGACAGTGAAAGAAAGATAGAAGTAGTCTGGGGAAATGCCCTACTCTTGCACTGTATGCTTTTTGACCTTCTGTTCTGAGAACAGTGTTCTTTTGCTCTTCTCCCCGCCAGCACTTCTTAGACATGTTTTTCCACAGAGAGAGCAATTCATTATGGATGGAGTTCTTGTGACCTCATTAGTTAGCAGGCCATGGGTGCCTTTGAAACATGGAGGCCACAATACAGTGCAACTATTGTTTCAGTATAGTGCAGAATCAGAAGTCTGAGTAGGATGGGTTTGACCTTCAGCGCCCTTGGGATAGGATTGCATTGAACTTGCCAAGTGGATGCTGTATAAAGGAATCTTAGAAAGTAGTGAGGATGCCTGTCCTCCAAATCTTTCTTTAAAGGACTGGCTTCATTTTGCTAGTCCACCATTGACTTCCTATTTTCTTCCAACATCACCATACCCCTCCCCCCACCAAAATTGGAATTAATTGTCTGGATTTACCATGGAGCTACTAAGTGCCATTAACTGCAATTATTATTATGGGTTTGCAGCATGATTTATTTTCAGCATAAGCTTTCACAGGCTACAGCCCACTTCTTTTCTGTAGATGTGGCTCACCAAACCACATATTGAAATAAATCAGCTAGTCTTAAAGCTGCCACAAATTCATTTTTTTCTTTTTTTAAAACTTAAAGAAACTGACATAACTATTTCTGCAGTGGCTACCTAAGATCCTGAAAGAAAATATGGTGGGTTTCCCGAATACTTTTGGTGCTTCGGCCTGAAGGGACAGTGTATGTTTTGCTTTTGCAATTTTACCCACTAGGTTATCCCCTCCCCAGAAAACCTGATGGCTCAGTGCTGAAGAAGAATTGTGGATATTCAGTGAATTTGGCTAAGGTAGAATAATGCAGTTGCCACAGGACAGGGGCCATCTGTTAAGTTTCTGGGCAACTGATGGTCGAATTTCAATTTCCTAGTTGAAAGAATAGTAACATATCTCACTTCTTGTGAGGGTCCCAAAACTGAAGACTTTCAATCCTCAGGTATTTCACATTCAAACACAGTATAGCATAGAGTAGGCAAGTATTAGGAAAAGTTGGGCAGTGGTCAGTGACCAATTTCATCACTGCCTTGGAGTATGGACTCAGTCTGTATGGGTGAAAAAACAGCATGTCCCTTCCATTTAACAAAAAGCATTATTGTTGCTGTTGCTCTTTTTCTTCTACTACTACTACAACTACTATTTATTTTTATCCTACCTTTCTTCCAAAATTGTAAGGTGGCTTACAATTAAAAAGAATGTTACGCCTAAATACATATGAAAAGTGAACTTTAACATGCAATTAAACTGTTGTTAGATATTTTGATCTCTGCTGTAAACATAGGGGGACCAATGGCCAAGCAGGATGTAGAGGGCTGGGCAAAATCTGTCTTAATTGTAGCTGTTATAATTTGTAAGCCTCTTTGAATGCTGATTCTGGGGACAAATGTGTGATATGTATAAAAATGATGGCTGAGCAGTAGAGCAGTGAGTGCACTCAGTTATAGCCTGAACTCCAAGATGCTGAGCCTGTTTTGCAGATACATCTTGGTGCATTGGGAAAAGTTCAGACTGAAGTCCAGAGCAGATTCACATTTAAGCTACCAGCTTTCACTGCATCTGGCACAGGGCCACAAGATTGTGCATATACATTGCTGCTTGCAGAGGATGTGGACAGAGTAAGTGATAACCATTATGGAAACTGTCATCAGGGCATGTTTCTTGAGGAATTTCCTTTATTTTTGAAAGTTATGTTAGTTATGTTTCTCATAACAACAAAGTTAAATACTATAAAGGCAGATTACAAAATAAGTTAAAAATAATAACAAAATCCCCAGCTGAATACAAAGTTTGAAAGAGTTTAGAGGTGAACAGATCCACTTTAAAAAAAAGCACACAAATATCATAGCAGATTATCTGGCCAAACATCTATTGAAATCAAGGTCTTTACAAGGTGATGAGCAGTGCCCAACGAGAGGGGCTAGAGTATCCCTCCTTACTGGAGAGTTCCTTTGAGAGGAGGTCTCACAGAAGACCCTTCTCCCTCCCACATTCTAGCCAAATGCAACTCGGATGCTGGTGAGAGCTGTGGAGATTCTCTCTAGCAGATCTTTGTGAATGCTTGGACGCCTGCAAGGGTAATGTGTGGGCAACTTCGTGACTGGTGGATAGCAGCTGCGTTGCCAAGGACACTGCAGAAATCAGTGTTGGTGTGTATGTGGTGTGTGTATATTTATACACACACACACACCCATCCGCTTTTATAGAGAGAGAGTGTGTATGTACTTTGTACTTACCAAGTGAACAGTGCAATCAGCTTGGCACCTGTATATGTACAAGGTATGTACATTATGTACATTGTGCTCAGGTTGGTAGTGATGTTACTGCTACCTGGGAGAGTGAAATCATAAGTTTGCCAATCCAAAATCATTGTAATTGTGGTTCAGTGTACAGTGGCCTCTCTGCACGTGCGATTTCCAGTTCATGCAAAGTGTCACATCCCTATATCTAATATGGTGGAGATGTGCACACCAGTGCACTGAAGCCATTGAATATAATAGGATGCAAGCATTTTGAAATTTCACTGTTTCTGGGGGTTGCTGGAACAGAACACCTATGTGTATGGAAGGCCAGCTGTATAGCTCTTCTCTTCCTTTCTTAGTTTAACAATAATATTTCCCTTTCTAATCATGCCCTTGCTTTCCTGCCTTTCTGCCAGCCTCTGGCAACATTGCTGTTTTGCTCTAAGTGCAAAAGCAGTGTCTTAAAATAGAAAGTAATCTTTAGCTAACATTTTGATCAGCTTTAATTTAATTTCAGGGTGATGAAAATGTCTGAATTCCTGGCATGCATTATTTTAGAGAAACCTCTTGCTGATATATTGAAATTGGGGTTGACTGTGTTCAAATAGTAGCAAACAGAGATTCATGATAAATGTTTATCCATCCAGCCAAGACTTGTGTTGATGTGCAGCACGTGTCCTCATCCATTTTATAAAAGGCAGACCTTCAAATGGCCTTCTTAGGAAGATGCACATTACAAAACTTAGTGAGAGCCTATGTTCTGTCCTTTCACTGTGGAGCAGATACCTCATTTTCACCAGATGTATAGAAATAGTCTGTGAAGATGTGACCATCTCTCTGCCCTGTGCATGCCCTCGTGGTGTACATTCATTTTTTAAAAAAGTAAGGTACCTGTCTTCCACATTATTGGCATATAAGTAGGACATGGAAAATGCTGCCCTCATTGGCTACACCACAATCCAGCTAGAATGAATTCTTTTGGCAGTAAAGCCTAGAATTCCAGAGAGAGGCAGCCAGCTCTCCAAAATTTATGAAGTCCAAACTTAATTGTCAGAGTCCGTCTTTGTCCCACTCTCTCCTCCCATATTGAAGCTGTTACTCTCTTCTTATGTGCAGGCATGCAGTTGCCCCTGGGGGCTTCCATATCAATGGGGCAATGAATCTGCTCTGCATTGTAGTTTGAACCTTGAAGAAGCTACCCAAGGTTCAGAGTTCTATTGCCCCCCAGATAGGTTCAGAACCTTGGATAGCTCCTTGTAGAACTACCCTTTGGAGTGGATTCAAAGCCATCAGCTGCTTCTTCTGGCACCTTGGTTTGGGAGTACCAAATTGGCTTTTGCTCCATTTTGAAGACTTAAGAAGGACCATCTACCATGAGGTGAGCAAAGTATGCCTTCTGGCTACTTGCAGCTTCTAGACACACTTCTGCAGCCCTGCTTTTGTACTCTATCAGTCCCCCAAAGCCTTTCCAACCACCCGAAGAATTTTTTCATAATTGATGCAATTATCAGGTGGATTTTGCCCAAATCTACTTCAGGCCACCCCAAGTGTGTAAAAATGCATACCATAAGCCTCCTGCCCCAGAAATCCCTCTACTTCCATAGCCAAACAGGAGACAGTGAGTGATGCAATGTTGCTTGTAGTTATCTCTTTGACAGGGATTCTGCTGAAGAAGGAGATCTATCTATGCATCATTGGGGGCATTGCCTGCAAAGAGTCTAGGGTGGAAATTAGCCTTGTGCGGTTACGCATCTAACAATCGGTTTCCATTAAGATAAAGCATTGCTAGCTCCCCTCACAAAAAAGCTAACTGGAAAATTTCTGGGGCCATTAGAGTAGGCTCCAGTGCTACTTCTGGTTTCACTGACCATTTTCTACACAGGCTCTGCCTCTTTTTCCAGCACTGTATAAGATGGCCAGCCTTTGACACATTGTCAACTCATTTCTGCAGGCAGTTGTGATAGTGTTCACTTCATAATTCCTATGGTGTTTCAAAGCCAAGAAATACTGTTCTTTAGGAGGGTGGTCTCTCTGTTTAAGAAAAAATCTGTTCAACAGAATTTTCTTACAGTTCATGTTACAGATAGTGGCTATGGATATTCTACATCAAAATGTTGTGGTTTCCTATTAACAAAGTCTACTTCTTACAACTTGGAAAGAACAAATTTGGCTATAAACTGTGGAGTGACTTGTGGACTATTAATGCTATGTCTGTGTTAATGTTTACTCATTAACCTGTTGCTATGTTTGGCCAAGGATGAGGCAGAGCTTGGAAAAGTTACTTTTTTGGGATTATTTTTCAGCTGAGCCAAAAATGGCAAAATACTGGCATAATAGATTGTATTGGCCAGTCCCACTCAACAGTCTGTAATGGACTAGGTGGAGTCTCCAGACTACTTTGAAAAGCAGTTCTGTATAGAACACATTGCAAGAATCCAAGTAGGAGGTTACCATAAATGTAAGCAGGCTGCTTAACTGTAGTAGAATCCTGTTGTTTTATCAGTCTATGAAAGAAGACTCCTCTATCAAAGCAGTGGCAGCTTCCTTGGACCTTTCCACACGAGATGGCAGAAATGCCTCATGGCATCGTAGGAGTGGAGTTTATGGCTGTGTTTCTGCAACACGGCATTCCTCACCATCCTCCGCTTGAGGTGGCAAAGACCGCTTTCTAGTTCCACACTACAGCATTCGTCACTACTTCCCTGCTCCGCCTATGGCCCGCCCTAGCTCATTTCATTGGATCCCCTTTTTTAAAAAAAATCTTGGGAAGAACGTCCCTATGCAGACATGACGTCACGTGACTTTCGGCCATGCAACATTTCACTGCACATGTCCCAGTTGTCTGTGTTTCACTCTTGACTGGTGAAATGGAGCATGAGAGGTCGCTTGCCACAGTGCTGTGAACACTTTGTACATATATGGACACCCTCACATTAGCTGCAGAATAAAAGAAAAAATAAAATATAAAAACCTTACCTGCAGACTTCTTCACAATGGAGGAAAATGGTGGTGACCTCTGCACTGGTGGGCAAGGACAAATTGGAACAGGAAGTGACAGTGTGCCAAGCCAGGCCCGCCCTGAACCCGCCCATTCCTGTGAGAATGCGCTTCAGCGGTTCCGCATGTAGTTGTAGAAACGTTCCTCGTGTAGTTGTAGAAGTGGTCTCAGGGAGTGAAAATACATTTTTTCCATTGCTCAAATACAATGCTTTAGCAACATGCAAAGTTGCACCAGCAACTTAACATCAACTTAATAGCGATGACGTCATACGGGTGCACACCTCCTCAAGCCGTCGCAGCTACACAGTGACTACACTGTGCAGAAAGGGTCCCTGTCAGAGCAGCACTAGTTCACACAGGAAGGAACCTCTCCAAGGTACTGAACTGTATCAGCAAAATAGATGCAGCACTTTGGATAGTTCAGTTGCAGTTCAGATAATAATGTGGACTAGATTCACTGCCCCACTGATGTGGAGTTCACCAGGTGCCACTTGCTCATCCTCATTCCATTCAACCTGATAGGTTTATATGGCACACAAATGCTGTCATATAATTTCAGCATTTGTTAACTTTAAAAAGAACAAAAACTAAGGAAAGAGGTGTGTGTGGAAATTCTTAGGCTGGCAATATTCTTTGGGACTGGCAAGCAGTGTAAGAGTAATTTGACAAATTTGACAGGAACAACAAACAAGAATCTGTGCTGAGCAGCTCATTTTGTTTGACTCTATTTAGGTTGATTTGGGACACTAAAATTCGCTTTTATGCCCTCTAGAGAGAACCCCCCCCCAGAAAAATCTGATTTATTCACTAACTTGATGATTTAGCATGCAGAGCATGTTATTCATTTGGCTTTCCTCGTGATCAGCTTCATTGATTTTACTTCCTTCATTTTGTCTAATTTTAGCTTGCCAGTTACTCAGTCTTCTGAACCTGGACAGAAATGTTTAAGTCTCACTAGATTTAATCAATAAATATTTTTACTTAAAGCATTTATTTATCTCAGCCAACCAGGGCCTCAAAGAGATGTATAATGTATCAAAACATTATTTAAAACTTTAAACACAAACAGATAAAACATATTAAAATATTATTTTAAAAAAGGCTAAAAGAATGTCTTACATAACAGTTCAAAGCCATGCTTATTTAAAACTGCTACAGTCACTCTGTTTTTAAGGACCAAAGGCCATATGAAGTACTGCAGTCTTAGTTGCCCACTTGAAGCCCGAGTGGAATGGAGGCGGCCTGACTTCCTTTGGGAGGGACTTTCACAGTCTGAGAGCCATTACAGAAAAGGCCCTGAAACAAAGATTTCAAAATCTTGATATACTATTACCACAAAAGACTGTTATTACACTTGGGAGAGAATACCATTTTTAGCTCTCTCTTTTTTTGGATCACAAAGAGCTGGGGTCTAAATACCCTAAAGGCACTAGATCCCATCTGTTCTTGGGTCAGGGTCAGCTCTGGTTAGTACTTAGATGGAAGACCACCAGTGAATCCCAGGTACTGTGGATTCTATTTCAGAGGAAGGAACTGGCAAAACCAACTCTTGTGCCTTGGCTAAGAAAATCCTGTGAAATTCAGGGGGTTGCCACAAGTGGACAGGTGCTTCGAAGGCACATAAACACACAAACATCACAAGGAGCTTTTTCATCCGTAAGCTCATTACTGGCTGGTGCCTCTCATGTTCTTGTGGGTGTATATTCACTCTGGGTTTCAGTATGAGTGTTAAAGGAGCTGCTTAAAGTGCTGAACCTGGTTTAGAGTTAGGGTTCAGTGTCTTGGGTATTTCATTCAATGAAACCAGGGAAGATTTACCATTCCTCTAACAGGAGAGAAGCCACCATTGCCTAAACTTCCTAACTATGTTGACAGTGCAAATTGTTTTTGTTGAGACTAGGGACTGGGGGGGGAGGAGAGTATTATCTGATTTCCCGGATAAAAAAAGTACAATTTCCTCTTGGACTGTATGGGTTCTGTTGTTGTTGTTGTTGTGTGTGTGTGTGTGTGTGTGTGTGTGTGTGTGTTCACATATCATTTGTTCCTAGCTCAGTAAAGAAAGTATAGGTTTGGATCCTGAGAGGCACCAAGCTTCCCATGAGGCCTATTATTAATATCTTTTAAAAGATGTGGTTCTTTTTTTAAAGGATACAGCTATTAACAACAACAGTAGCTATGATAGCTATTTTTCTTCCTCCTTTCTCTCCCCACGGCTCCACAGTTTTCCCCAAAAACCTCTCCATAGAGTCAGGGGCCCCTCAAGCATGGGGATATGTTGTAGCCCAGTGGATGGAAGGGGAAGAAGTGCCACCAAAAAATGTGCAGAGCTACCTGGTATGTTGGGAAGTTTTCAGCTGGCTCACACAAGGAGCTGCCCAAGGGAGTGGCACACATGGACATGGCTTTCTATTAGCTCCTGCCTCCATGGTGCTTATCCAAATTGAAGCTGGTGTGTTAACAGCTGGCACCAACATACGTGTGTGTATGTGTGTGCCATAGTGAAAAAGAATGACAGTGCTTTGTTGAGACCCATTAAAATTTTTAAACATTTGCTACCAGTATGGAATTTGGTTTCTCCTTGAAGGAGGTTGATGTTTCCATGCTACAGATTATTTCTCCATAGTGGAACAGGGAGAGATGAAAGGGAGTCAGCCTTGTATTCAATGCTGGCTGGGGGCTTGTATAATTTACATGGAATTGCTTTTCTTTCCATGCATCAACTGAAATTGCTATTGCATAGCAATTAGCTTTAATGGAATAGAGCAAGTGATAGCTCAGGCATGCCAGCAGCCCTTCAGCTTATTATTTTTAAGGGAATAAATTACACAACCTGGGTTGGTCTATTTTTAATATCCCCTCCTCCTTTGTGTTAGTTTGTAGGCTATCAGGAATAACATGAATTATGTCTAATACTTGCTGATTTTCAGGCAAATAAACCCGTGCAGGGAAAACAGAATTGTTTCCTTCCTGATCTTGTAGTTATTTTGAATCTGTTACAAGTACAGGGCTACAGTCATTACCACCAGGCTAAAAAAAAAATCTGCTGGAATTAGATGTTGAAATAATAACTGCTTTCTGTCATTTAAATTTTGTTTTATAACTGTCTTTATATGAGCCTAGTCATTGTTGAAAACAAAGAGGAAAAGCTATACGTTCCACACAGTTCAGTTGGTGTCAGGTCATTAGGAAGTTTAATGCTTTATAATTTTGGTAGTTATTTTTGGAAATTTTCTGCAGTTGACTCTAGAATTTCTCAAACTATGGGTTGATATTTACAATTAAATGAGGCTAGTATACAACCAACCTGTAGAACATATACAAGCAGTGTTGAGGCATTCTGGGAATTGTAGTTAAACCCACATCCAAAGGAGCACACAATTTCCTTCTCTGGTGTAGACCTTTATTTGGGTGGGAGTTAAAGATACTCCTTGCCCAGATATTTCCCACTGAGAGTTCAGCAACAGTGGCTACCAAAAACCCCTTCTCCTCTTGTCACTTCCAGCTGTTTCCAGCCTATTTGGTCTCAGATCATAGTCTAGTTGCTGTTGCATGGCATACTCCTGTTACCTTTTTTGACAACTATGGGACTGTTGCCCTGATGGCAGGGCAGGCCTTTAGACATGGTTAGGGGACCCACCACAAAGTATAAATGCAGGAGGCCACTGTGAGTGCCCCAAACATTCCTCCTGAGCCCCCTGTACAGTTTTCAGTAGACAGAACTGTGAATGCCATACATGCAGCTTGATCTGTGCTCCTTAAATAGCCTTGCTGCCCTCAGGGATGGCAAGGTAGCCAATGCCAATGTTAAACTAAGGTTCAGTTTCAAGTTCAGTGAGTTCATGTAGACAGAATGGAGAAAGGCACCATTTTGTCCTTTGCCCCAGACTGCAAAATGACTTGGGCTGAGTAGCAGTGCCAACCTGGATATGCCAGCCATGGACAGAGTTGATCTAGCTGCGGTAGTCCATACACTTGTAGTTTCTCAACTAGACTTTCCCAGGGTGCTCTACATGGGGCTCCCTTTGAAGATGACTCAAATGTAAAATGCAGCAATTAGGAGGCTGACCAGACATGATGTTCTCTATAATACTGGCTTTAAAGGAGTTGCACTAGCTGTAAATACACTTCTGGTCTGAATTCAGGGCATTGGTGGTAACATTTAAAGCCCCAAACACCTCAGTACTTGAAGGAGGATGTCCACTTGTATATGCCTGCTCAAGAACCGAGGTATGTAGAAGAGGGGTCTCCTGTGTCCCAGTGAGGAGTACAATACACTGTGGGAGGACAAAGAAGAGGCCGTCTCTGCTGTGGGTCCTGGTTATGGATTACGCTCCCCTTAGAGGCCCAATTGGTGCCAGCACTGCTGTCATTCTGGCACCAAGTAAGAACCGAAGGCTTTGGGGCCCAACATATTTCTTCCAAATCTGCATGTACGCTTGGTTTGAAATTGCCTTAAATGATTTTAACTGATTTTAACCTTGTGAATAATTTAATATACTTTTAATCTGTTTATTCTTACTCTTTATATTGTTCTAAACTGTTTAAATCCATTTTATTGTATGCGAACTTGATAAATGTGGATGTACAACAGGATTATAATATTTGAAGAAAATCTTGATGCTAGAAGTACAGAAAATCGGGCTGTGACCTTTGCTAAGATTTCTGAGTTTGAGACTGAGTTAGGCAACTGAAGCAAGTTCACCCTGGAGAAATGGTCATAATTACAGCCTGTTTAAAACATATGATGGATGGGTGGGTGGTCTACGCCCCTCCAAATTTTGGAATACAACTCCAATCAGCCCTACTTGCCAGCAGAATGAGGAATGTTGGGACTTGTAGTCCAGTAGCACCTGAAGAGCCAAGGATTGCACAGCCCCCATTGTAAAACTATGCTTCTAAATCTAAAGGCTTTTCTTTCTTTTATAAAGCCAGCCTGATCCCTTGAGCTAAACACAGCAATATCTTTTTACATTTTATATTTATATCATTAATATTATAACTATGTAAATATAATATTTCCATTTACAGTTTATAATTACATTTGTAATTTGCACAGAAATAGAGAAGCTTCTGGGATCTTGAGATACAAAATGACCAAGGAACGCAGCTTGCTTTGGAACTAGAAGTGCTGCTAATAATATTATAATTTTCATTAGGAAGCATACTCTACTGTTTAGGAAGGGAGTCACTCTTATATACCCTTTGTTTCTATCCTTTTCCCTTCATTATTCATAGTATTATTGCTTGTTAATCATTAATATTTTGTTATTTAAACATTTGTATCACTGTTTTAATTATGGACTTTTGATCTACTATGTTGCTGTTTCTTTGTTCTATTATTTTTCTCTGCTTAGGATTTTGTTTTACTTTTTTCTTTAAATATATGTATGCTACTATGTAATTCCTAAAACATTTCTGATGATTTTTTTATTTAAAATATAATTAAAATAATATTATCATATTCTATATAGGGTATTCCTCTAGCTGAAGTTTTCTAGCAACAGATTGTAGAAAACTCAGCCTAAAGTTTTCTTTGTGTATGTTTGGGTATGTTAAGGGTATAAATATCCTTGACTGAAATTGACTGAAATGCAGGAGGTGGTTAGAAATAAATATAACTAGAATTTTGTATGCTTTCCCTCTGTTCCACAGGCCAGGTGGCAGAGAAAAGGAGATGTTTCCCTGTTATAGTGGTAATCCACAACTATTCTTTTCAGTAGAATTCTAGGTGATGATGAGGATATAGCTGGTGGGCCAATAAAAAAAACAAGGTGAGATAACCCAACTTGTTTGTCTTGGCAGTTGTGTTTGGATGAAGTCTTTATAGGGATGTACCAGCTCAGAATTCAGGAAAAAGAATGCATTTCCCAAACTCCTGGTGCATGTATTTTCTGTACACAGTATGAGTTTCAAGAACAAGCATGGTTCAGAACACTGATTTCTCATGTACTAACTTTCTACAAGTAGGGGCATGTTTAACATGAAAAAGCAATCAATCATTGGATCTCTCGCCTGTTTTTTGGAATGGTGTAATCCTAGAATCACTATATTGTTAAATTGTCCTACGGCATATAGGCCGGTTCTAAGGCATGGGAAATGGGTTTATTTTTCTATTCCAGGCAAGCTGAACTGTCGCTTGTCTCCTTTTTCAAGGGAGAACAACCTGAGCTATACAGGAAAGAAATTAAACAAAAGTGGAAATGCCTTTCTGCACACAGTTGCTGCATATAGCCATATAATTCTGTTAACCACACATATGAGAAATGAGAATGATCAGGTTTCTTTGCTTCTTTTACAAGGAGATGTTTTATTCCACTGATAGTATAGCAAATACTGAAAAATTAGAACTGGCACATTTTCAAATTGATTTTGATGTTAAAGGGCTATTTATCAATTGTTAATAGTTGTAATTGGTCCTAGAATGAGCTCTTGGATATTAGCTTTAACAATGCAGCAATTGCTCTGAAGCAAACAATCTATCTTGACTGCATGAGGAAACAGAAGATTACTCAATGGAGATTTACCCATTTCATGAAGTGCAGTAAAGAATATCGTGGAAGGCTGTGGTTTACATAACTAGCATCATATTATCTCTGATCCATAGTCCTTTTTTCAGTAACACAGGGATTATACAAACCCCTCCGCCTTGCTGGGTAGTGGTAAGGATGACTAAGTATGTATATGTGAAGTACATGGAGATGGTTAAGGGAAGCACTGTAATGATACTAAGTGTTGAGTGTTTTCTTAAATTTCATGACTGCACTAAATGTGTCTTAGCAGTCTAATGAAGCTGTTGAGACAATTAACTTTGTAATCAAATGTTCAAATACTACAAGCAGCAAATGGCACGTATGTAGTTATTTTTCCTATTTATTCCTATATTGGACTGCTTAAAAGGCTGCTTTTGCAACCCTGTGTTTTGACCACACCAAACAACATCTGCTGTCTGGCCACATTACTCCCTAGAATGTTGTAAAGTGTAAGAGAGGTTTCTTTATAAAGAACCAGAACAACGGGAGACTATTTATTTATTTAGCTAGCTAGCTAAATAAATAAATGCTGACATTCACCCTTTGGTTATTGGAAGATTTGGCCAAGCTCTGTCTCTCACACGCAGATGCACGCACTCACACATACCCCAAACATCCATATTTCTGAGCTTTCGTCCATGAGTATCAGAAATGAATATGTGACTTAATATCTATTAAGTGTCTCAAAATTATTTTTTACATCAAATATCATATTCTGTTCTTTTATTGTGCTGAGATTATGTGCCATAGATGCAGCCTGTTCCAGAAAAACAGTATGGAAGAGGACTGTTTTTTACTTTTAAGGATGTATCAAACAGACTTGGTATTTTTCCAGTTTTGTATATGCATGCCAATGTCTGGAATGAATTCCCAGGATTACCTTTTAGCCAGGAGCCAATTTGTTGTACGTTTTTATTGTTTGGAAGGTTGAATCCCTTGTGTTTCTTGAATTACACAAAGTATGGATTGGTGGTAGCCATGAAATTTCAAAAATCTTTGGGGCTGTCTATAAGCCAAAGCTGTTATTTAATGATCATTGCTAGCACCAGTTTGCATACCTCTGTCCGCACATGGCTCTTGTGCTTAGTTTGGATATTGACTATGCAATGAAAAGAAGGCAAACAATTCAGATCTTAACAATTCAAAAATATAATAAAGCAGTTCCTAGCCAGAGGATGAAACTGGCATCCATTTTGGTATTTTGCGCAATTGTATATTTGGTATACCTTTTCTTTTTAATTAGGCTATGGTCTCTATGTTGGTTATGTCTAAGTAACCTGTCACCTTGAGGTGGCTGAAAATATCTTTTTGAAAATAGACTTTTATGTGAGTTTCTGATCAAGAGGGAACAAATTGTTCAGCCGCATGAGGAGTTAGACTTAAAAATTCTGTGCTCTGAGTAGATGTGCTGATGCGAACCGTTCTGGTTGGATGTAGAGCCCAAAAAGTTACTTTTAAAAATAATTTGTAACACAATTCCAAGGATTCACATCAATTAGTTATAGTTAAATTTGAAAAGCTTTCTACTTAACTATTTCTCAGAAGTAAGTAGAATGGTTACTTCAGTGACTTTTTGAAATCTTTTCATTTCTTTTTAATACCGTGCGGCACAATGTGACCTGGGAGTGGAATCATCTTCACATCTCTCCTCCAATATTTAGAGTGCTATCTTAACTTACCAAAAGGGCTGAGCTGAGAATAGGCCAGTTGACAGTGTGTTGAATCTAAGCCCCTTTCAGGATAGGTGTCTTGGGTTGACCTGGCCCTGGCTTAATTTTGAGCCAGCAAAAGAGACTTGTGTCTCTGGTTTAGAGGAAGTTTTGATCTGCCATAACTAGCATCTTTTCTTACTCTGTGCCTTTTCTGCCCCCTTTTTGACTCTTCTGACAGCTGAATTCAGCCAGCAGAGCTGTTGTGCTTTCAGATCTCTCTTTGGGATCAGCTGGCAGAAGCGAGTTATGACAGCATGAGGACACTTCTGTTAGAAGATTAGCCTATTCCTAGTCTCCTACAGTCAGCCTAATCTCTTACATTTTTGAATTAGGATTGCACTTGCCTTGAGGCCATACTCATAACTATAAATATAACTTAAAAGTTACAGTTAAGTTGCAAAAGGAGTGAAATCCCTGATTAAGGTGGATATTGTAAGTTAAGCAGTAGCCATTAGGAAAAGGAATTAATTATAAATAACTTATTGTTTATAACTGGTTTCTCCCAAGCTCAAGGTTACAAGCCAAGGCCATTTCTGCACAATGTGGCTATCTCGCCATAGCACCAGGTTGTTACCTGTCCAGGAGTCATGCTACCACCTGTTATTGCTATCCAGCTACTATCCCATCCCCAAGCATTGCCAAAGTACCTTATACTATTTCCAAAAAAATCTGTTAAGCACCTCCTTTAGTGCTTCAGTCCCATGATTAATTTATCCCACTGTTTTCATGGAAATAAAGCATGACTAAGAATGGACCCAGTCTTATATTCTATTAATAATTTATATGTCTTTCTCTCTCTCTCTTTCTTTCTTTATTAAAAGAACCTCTTTTTTTTTGCTGATTTGATAGTGTTAGTGGACAAGGAAACAGAAAGGATGTATCTGTAGTTTGGAAAGGAAGCATGGGCTGCACATAGACATAATGGCTAGTGAGTTTTACTGAACATAGTGTCAGATTTGGATTGGGCTGCTCTGGGTTCAAATCTCTGTATATACATTAAACTCACTGAATAGACTTTGGCCAGTCACTATCTTTCAGTATAACCCCCATCACAAAATTGCTGTGAAGTTGAATGAGGCCGTTATTGTTCTTTGTTATACTACACTGCGTGCCTTCAAATCATTTCTGACTTATGGCGACTCTAAAATGAATCGGTTATGGGGTTTTCTTGGCAAGATTTCTTCAGTGGAGGTTTGCCTTTGCCTGAGGCTGAGAATGTGATTTGCCTAAGGTCATCCAGTGAGTTTCTGTGTCCAAGTGGGGATTTGACCCTGATCGAGTGATAGTCCAGTACTCAAACCACTACACCACTAGGTACCATGACAAAAACTAAGTGTGATGATCGTATATGCTCAACCATGGAGTTTGAACCCTTAGAAGCCTTCTAACACATTCTTAGTATTTTATTTTTTATAACAGTGAGCATGAAGAAACTAAGGAAAGTTCAAAATGTCTCATCTTTTTGCAAAAAACAACACCTTTTTCTAGTTGTGCCCATTTTAGTTTTTTATTTCTGTTGTTGCAATTTTTATACATTGTCTTCAGGCCCAAAAGAGTGCCCAAGGTGATACATAGCTTTACAATACCCAATGTGGTGTAGAGGTTATCTTAGGACTGCTTCAGGCATGACACAAAATGAACCACCGTAAATGTTGGGCTTCCTTGCTCATTCTTCACTCTCCTGTGGCATGGCTACAAGAAGTCTGGAAGTTTTTGCTTCCTCCCCCTCCCCCTGCTTAACTAATTTGTCATGTTGTCTGAGCCAAAAAACTGTAGCTAGTGTTTAACCATAGAAATCATGCTTAACATTGACCAATTAACACTGACCGTGGTTTGTCAGTTTGAGCAATTTGACAAACTGTGTTTCAGCAAAACTGTGATTGAAAACTGAGCTTGTCATCTTGGCTTTGCTGGAAGAAGAGGGGTGAGGGTGCAAACAGATTTCCTACAGCTTTTTCATACCTCACAAAACTGTGGTTTAGTGGGATGTCCTAATATGGCCTATACTTCTACCTAGGCAGAGCTATGTCTTTGCACAGCTTAATCGCAAGCCTTGTTTGCTGTCTCACGACACCAGCATGTACACAGGACAGAGCTTGCATGATGAGGAGGCTTGTTAATTCACATTGAATTCATTTCTCATGGTAGCTTGCAGAGAAGGTACAACCATTACACGAAGCTGTCATGATGTGCAGATTCTTTGCTGCCTCACTTGCAGTCCCATCTGTTCTCCATGTTGTTGGTTTTTCTCTGGAGACTTTCTTAAACACAGTGACAAAGCTTTCATAAGCTGCAATGTCAGGTTATTTGGGGAGAACTTGATATCTCTTGAACAGTGTTCCCCAGGTGGGTGAACTGAATTATTTGTCAAATGTGAGGGTTCATAGCTTTTAGAATTTCATTGCATGTTATCAGAACAACTGAGAATGAACAAAGAACTGCTGTAAGATAATCACTTTTCCTTAAATCCAACAAAACTGAACCAGGAACTTTGGTTCTGTGGATGGGAAATGGGTGGTGGGATTATGATTTTTTGAACATAATTGTTGTAAAGCCTACAGTATCTGTTGTAAAATTGGAAAAGTTTTCCATTAAAACCAATCAACATTAGGAAACAGAAAGCAAACAAACACCAGCCTGTCCTTTGAGATACATAGTTGTGATTTTCTTGCTGTTGTATTATTATTGCCCAATCAAACCTTCTCCAACTGGTGCCTTTCTAAAAGTGCTAGACTAGAATTGCCATCATCCCAGCCAGCAATAGCTATGTGGTTTGTGGCTACTGGGGATTGTAGTCCAACACATTTTGAGGACACCAAGTTAGGGTAAAGGCTGGCTACAGGGTAACTTAATGAAAAGGTAAGTTCATCCACTGGGGGAGCTTATCATTTTATACAAATGTGACAATATGTATCTTGTTATCCTGCCTTGGTTTATAAATCTGCCCAGAACTTTCTGTTCCAGATTAGCTTGTCAAGAAAAGTTTGTTGGTTCCACAGAGATCATTTCAGGTAATTATTTGTTTGACAAACCCAAGTGTCAATAATGCCCCACCGGCAACACTATCCTGCAATTAAGTGAATGATACCAATCTGTAAATAAAGAATTAGCTACATTTTTAGTAGTGATCTGTGTGCAGTCTCTGCTTATACCTTAGTGATCCTGGAGAGCATGTTTGAACTCCCACTCTTAGTTTATGTTATAAAGCTTATGCAAACTCATCTTCAGCAAGGAGAAAAAAACTCTAGAATGTATATCTTTGTGCGTGCGTGTGTGTGTGTGCGTGTGCGTGCATATGGGAGCCTATATAGGAATAGCTGTAGCTGTGTATTACCTCAGACATCCTTTAAATAATTAGAAATTAGAATTAATGTTTGCATGTATCTGTTCATAGCCATAGAGGGAACTGGTACAGAATATTCAGTATGGCACTAAACAGACAAGTTATTTTTAATTCCCTCTCTGTCTCTGTCTCTCTCTCTGTGTCTCTCTTTCTGTCTGTCTCTCTTCCTGAATGTATCGCCATCTCTCTCTGTGACATATTTGCTGGGCAGTGTGAAGACAGAGACATTCATATTTGCTTTGAACTTGATGCTGTAATTGATACAGTTCCAGTGGATATGTCCAAAGTGTCATCCAAATTGGTTGCATGGAATTAATAGAACCAATTGATTAAATCATTTCAGTCAAAGGGTAGGAAGGACATTGACTGAACAGGTTCATGTAACAGTTAATGCCTCTTTACAAGACATCATCTTCCTTGAAAGTGGTGGCTGTGTGCAACCACTACCATTTCCACACTAGCCTGTTATAGCACTAGCCTGTTATAGAGGCCCCTCCCTAAACTGCAAACCCCAGGATTCCATAGAACATTGAAAGTGGAACAATAGTGCTATAACAGGCTAGTGTGGAAATGGTGCACATCTTAAGAAAGCCTTCTTAAGGAGGAACCAGGTGATTTTACTAGCCAGTGCCAAGTCACTAATATCTCCTTTCAGAAGAAAAAAATCTTGGATGAGTGGTGAGGTGGGCCTAAAATGCAGATGCTTTTGGATGAAGCAGGTTTTCTAGACTCATTCTGATCCTGCTTCAGGCCTAGCCCAGGCCTTGGTTGCCCTGATGAAGGTCCTCTAACTAGGGGAGCAGGACCCTGTTTATTCTTTTTGATTTTTTAATAGCTTTTATTGCCTCTCACCGTCATTCATTGCTAGATCAATTTTATTTGTTGGGTGGGAGGGGGTCCAGTAATATTGTGATTCCATTTTTACCCAGAAGGCTGATTTCAGAAAGTGATGTTGGAGATTATTGCTTAACTTCATGGCAGTTGCATTGCAGGCTCCCATGAAGTTGCTGAGTGATGTCATCAAATGATTTAGATTGAAGAATCAACAGTATGCTGATGACACTTTATTTTATCATGTCATCCAAGTCAGATGAGGCAGTACAGTTGTGTCTGGATCCAGCCATGGATGTGGTGATGACTTATAGCTTAAGGTTGAATCCTGACAAGATGGAGGCCCCATCCTTAGGTGATTGTTGTCTCTGTGAATTTGGTATTTGGCTTTAGAGTGGGTTCAGCTCTCCTTGGAAAGCGTGAATATGGTTTGGAAGAGGCCTCTGTGCTTCTGGTCCACCAGCTACAAGCGGTCCTGGACTGGCATAGTGTGGGCCCAAGTGGTTCATGCTTTGACACCTTTTCTATTTAGTTGCTGTAATGGCAGTAGGTGAGGCTGCCTTTGAAGACAACTCAGGGCCTTCCACTAATACAGAAAGTGACAGCCAGGATTGGAACCAGTATGTCCAGGTGGAGTCACATTATGCTGATTTTAAAAAGTGCAGTGGCTATCTATTTGCTTCCAAGACCAACTCAAGGCTCTTGTGCTTATCTTCATAATCCTAAGTGGTTTAAAACCCAAATACCCAAAGGAGCACCTGTTCCTGTAGCATCCTGGTTGTTCTTGTAGATCCTCAAGAGAACCCTCAGTACATTATATGAAAACATTGGGAGAGAGTCTTCTCTGTTGTTGCACTGAGTGGTGGCTGGTGCCTTCTGTGGCAAGGGGCTTATAAATCCACTCCAGATTTTTAGGCTGAATTTTAAAGGAGCTACCCATGGTTCAGTTCCTTTAAAATGTGGGCTAAAAATAGACTGGATCCCCGGTCCACTTTTACATGGGTCACCAGCTCCCATGGAAGTGTGACTAGTGCTGACATTATATTCTTGTTCATCATTCTTTATATTCCTCAGGCATTGTAGAATGATGGGTGTCTAAAACAGGTACTTCCGTCTTTTTTCATAGTAGTCTTATTAGGATTTTTTTAAAACAATGTTTTTTAAACTGCTGTTAAGATGGCAATAGATGAAGGGTTGTTTAAGATAATTGTAAACAAATGAATAAATAAAAACCTTTGGGAAATGGTGATGGCCCAATCAGGAAATAAAAATCTGGGAGTTACGCCTCATGACACTGTAGACTGACTTGTGTCCTCTTCTTTCCATTGCTGCTCATCTTGAACATTTAAAGCTGCTCATAAGTGGTGGTTACACCCATTAATTGATTCAGCCTCCAAAGAAGACCAGATTATGAAGATGTAAATTGGGTGGACATTACGTTTTTTTCCTATGTCTCTTTATCATTTTTCTCTTGACTTCTGAGTCAGAAAAAAAATTGCTGACTTGATAGAAAATTAGCTTAGTTGGCAGAGAAAACACATTGCCTTTGGGCTGAAACATGAAATGATGTGATGAATTGATTCTACTATCATAGATTGAAAATATGAGCCTTAATTGGATGCTAGTTATAGTGTCTTTTTTATGAATATAAAAGCATTTTTCTCTTTCTACAGGCACCTTTTAATTCATATTTCTGGTTGACTTGACAAACAATTAATAGTCTTTTCTGTTTAATTAACAGAGTCAAAATGGTTACCAGAATCTTAAAACACTGTCTGTATGAAGGTCATGTAATTTAACTAATAATCTGTTAAAAAGGCTGTGAATCCATTCAAGACAATTGAGTCAGATCCAATTGAATTAGGTGCTATTATTTATTGGAGCTTTTTAAAGGACATAGCTGCATGTTTTTGTGGTCTGCCACAGCCAGAGCTTAGAAAAAATTTCATTTCTGGATTGGGGGAATTCTTGGCTTGAGAATTCAGGGAACTATAATAAACAAAACAAAATAAATTTTTTTCTAAGCTCTGACTACAACCCACCAGAGAACCTCATAGTTACCACACACAACATTTCTTCAGTGTGCACACTGGCACCAGTATAAACACAAATAATTGATAAAACTCTGAAAGCAGTGCTGTCTTGTGACTTCTGTCATGAGCACAGTGGTAGGTCATGAAGCTCAAAGAAGCCATGTTTACCAAATGCTAAATAGCTGGAACTTTCCTCTATTTTGTGATCACCGGAAAGCATCCATAAAGGCCTGGATCAGCTGCCTGTGATTTCCTTCTCTGTACATTAAATTTTCAAATGGTAGATTCTCAGGTTTGCATTGTATAATCCTCTATTTAGTAATTCTCAACTATAAGAGAGATGCTTGGGTGGGTGGCAGGTAGGGATGGATTGAAACTATCCAATAAACCCAGATAGCCATAGGGAAGATAATGTTTCCTCTGTTGACTGAGGGCTTTTGTTGGTTCCCCATTAATTGTGTATTCTGAATGCCATGAAATTCATGGTTTACAGTCTCTTGGTGACAGCAAGCTGTGGAAAGCACCACGTGCTATAGCCATGATATCTTGTCTCCAATTTACCTGTGTTGGTTAATGTGGGCTGAAAGCTGTGAAGAGAAGAAGGAACTGCCTTGCTGTAGATTTCCTCAGCCTTCAGTACCTCAGGGATTTGTTTAAGGTAAGCTTAAATGTGAGTTAAGGGTTGAAGGTAGGTTGCAGATTGATATGTCTTGCATATGAGACAATACTAACATGATAAAGTAATCCTGTGTGATACCATAGTGTGCTTACTCAGGTAGGGAGCTTGCATAATTAGTTTTAATGGGGATAGTGCTGAGCAAATATGTGTGCTGTGAATCAGTATTTGCATATTGTGTTCAGAGTATGTTGTGTCATATTATGATCTAATGCTGTTTTCTTTCCTGTGTTGTATTTTCCCTCTAGGATTGTTCAAATATTAACATATTTATTCTACGTGTCAATTGCAAACATAGAAATTATAGGCAAATACACATTTAAACTATGGAAATGTAGTTAAATCCACACTGGATTTGATAAATTCTCTGTCAGAAGGCAATGGAAATTTTCATTGTCACCTTCAGTTTGAATTGGGTGATGTTCATTTTATCTCTTCACTGTAGCTTAGGGCCAACCATATTGTTTAGTCCTTACCCTGAACTAATAGGCTAAAACGCTGAAATTGTGAGCAAAGAGTTAAATGTCACCTTCTCAATGCTCAGCCATGAGAAACAATATGGATTGATTCAGAATCCAGGAAGCAGGAACAAGGACCAAAAGAACAAATAGGATCAGAGGACAAACTGGAAGGAAGGACTCAAGAACAATGCAAAAGTTGGACCACAGAACAAAAACCACGTGTGAGCATAACTGGACCTTGCTGCTCAAGCAACACTCAGTTGCAAAAGAAAACCCTGGCTTGGAAGGATTTCAGTAGACAGCCTGGTGGGCAGGGTTTAGTTCACCCTATGTAGTTATAGTGTGGTGATTCCATTTTAATTGCCATGGCTGCATCCTGTGGAATGCTGGGGCTTGGTGTTTGGGGAGGCACTAGAGAAGCTCTCCTTCTAAGAAATCTAAATTCTCTAAATTCTAAAACTTCTGTGTGTTTTTTAAAAATTATTTTATGTTGTTTAATGCATGATTTCCAAAAAAATGTGTCATATTTTCATTGGGTTTTAAGTTTACGTTTAAGTTATTACTATATTTTCAGCTAATTTTGCTTTATAATTTGTGAGCTGCCTTGGGTCCCACACCGGAAGAAAGGCTGCATATAAATGCAATAAATGAATAAATGCCTCTCCCTAAACTGTAGGTCTCTGAATCCTATAGGATGGAACCATGGTAGTTAAAGTGAAATTCCAGTGCTATAATGGCGGAGTGTGAAATGGCCCCAGATATGGAAGGCTCTTAGTTGAGAAGGTGCCACCTGCAGTCTGGTGATTCACCACACAAGGCACAGACATGTAAAACCCGATGCTTCTTTGAAAAGCTGCAATACTGTGTTTCCCAATCTGGAGCAGTGGTCAGCACCTTGTTACAATCCTATGTATGGGAAGTGTGGTTCACTAGATTTTTATCTGGGAGGCTAAGGTTTGTCTGGGTTCATTGTGTCATCATGCAACTTTTGTTCAGCTTTATTTTGTCATGTGCAGAACAAAAGGAAGAATGATGCATTTCCCTGTGATGAAAGCTGACAGTCAAGGTTGTACAGAATTTTAAGGCAACATCTGGTAGAATAATAAATAGAAATGCGATGTGAGAAGGAAGAGGAGGAAACAGAACTGGAAGCCAAGGAGTGAGTGAGGGAGACAGCATTCTTAAGGGCAGAAATTCATCCAGTGCTGGGGACTATTCACCCAGTTCTCTCTATAACATTCAGGCTATCGCCTGAATGTTATAGAGAGAACTGGATGAATAGTACAAGAACTGAAGCAGCTAGGGGGAATGACTCAAGATCTCAGATGTCTTAACACTAATGCATAGAGCATGGGAAATAAGCAAGATGAACTTGAACTCTTAATACAACAAAGCAAATATAATGATAATAGGCCTCATTATAATAGCCATTTTATATCTATCTATCTATCTATCTATCTATCTATCTATCTATCTATCTATCTATCTATCTATCTATCTTGAAAACAGGATTATATTCAATCATATGGAGCAAGCCTGTTTTCTGCTGCTGCAGAGGCTAGGACATGAAGCAATGGCTTCATACTTCAGGAAGAGAGATTCCACCTTAACGTTAAAAAAAACTTCCTCACAGTAAGAGCTGCTCAACAGTGAAATACATGCCATGGAGTATGGTGGAGTCTTCTTCTCTGGAGGTTTTTAGAGGTTAGGTGGCCATGTCTCAGGCGTGGTTTGATTGTGTATTCCTTTATGGCAGTGGTGGGAATGGATGGTCCTTGTGATCTCTTCCAGCTCTATGATTCTGTGATTTTATAAGGGGCAAGAGGGTAGAAGGCAGCACATTTATGAGGATGGGTTTGCCTAGGCCCATCACATTTTATGAACAGTAGTGCTAGATTTTTCCATTGGTATCAAACCAGTCATTGTTTCTCTCATATTGAAGTGCACCAAGGTAATTTAGCTTGGAGGTAATAGAGCAGGGTTAGGCAACTTCACAGAGTTGTGGAAGGTCCCAAAGTGATCTCTTTGTTTTTATCTTCCTTGCACCTTTGACCACTTTAATTTTTCATTGATTTTTTTTCTACCGAAGAAATGGTCAGTGGTGTCTCCCAAACCTTCCCCCTATAATGATTTAGTTCCATAAAGACAGTCTTTCACCAAAATAGATTCTGGCCAGGCTGTTATTTCCTTTTGTGTGTGGGGGGGTGGGGGTGGGGAGATCCCATGAGCTTAAAATAGGTCTGCAGAAGAAATGGGGTGGAATGACCAATTCCTGCCATCCAGAGCCTTCAAGGTGGCTGTTGCCCTCTTCTTTGTTAAAAAAAAGTCTGAATGTTTTAGAGGAGGATAAGAGAACTAGAGGAGCCTTAGTGTGGCCAAAACAGCTATGGGGGCTAGATGTGTTCCGTAGGATACACATTGCTTTTTCCTATAACAGAAGATGGTTGCTTATCCAGTAACTGCAAGCATGAGTTCCTTGTTTATCTTTTTGCAATTACCCTTAGAACTACAGCTAGCATATACCTAAATGAAAAGCTATGTATGTTATGTCAGACCTCTGACCTAAGCCATATAAGGCTTTTGCCTTCAGGTTGCCAGTTGCATGCATCTGTTTGATAATAATGATAATTTGATAATGGTGTTGCTGCATTTTGAACATGTTTTCATTTTAAGAGCTAAACCAGGTTTCTTCTGTCTCTCCCATCATCTTTTTCAGCTGTTTGAAGTTGTGCCCTCTTTCATAGTGACTCCCTCCTTTTCTGTCTCTCCTCCCCACCCCCACAACTTCACATCTTCCTCTGAAATGTAGTTTCACACAAAAACAAGGATCTCATATTTCTAGCATGCAACAATGGCTCTGTGTGGAATATTCTTGGCATTACATACCTATTGCAAGTGTTCTGAGAAAGAGGAGGCATTCTAAAAGCTGTTTTGATGTTTGAGAGGCAAATTTTCAGAGAAAAGAAAGAATAAAAAGACATTTCAAAAGTAAGATTAAATGAGATTAGCTTCTCAGCAGTCCCTCCTCAACAGACTATTCTCTTATTTGATTTTTTCTATAGTTGGGAGCAGATCAGACTTCCCTATGCAGGCCAAACATTTTTCTTCTGTATCTTTTCATGTCTCCATAGATCTGCACAAGAGTCACTTGTAGAACCGTCATTGCACAAGTGTCAACAAGCCTATGTTATAAGGGGATACACTGGATATATGGATAATGTGGGAGAGACAAATGGGCACAAGCTGTGCCTATCCTGGCTAATGAATGTCAATCTTTTTGCACCTTTTGTCACATGTTAACTGAATACCCCAGTTCCAGTTCCAAATATAGTGGAAGTACTCCTTACTATGTATAGTACAGCAAAATTACCCATTTTTGTCACATAAATTTGTGAGAGTATATATGGGAAATAAGGTCTAGTTACACTATATTCTATAAGGCCATTTTCTTGGTCTTGTCTTTTGTAAAGCTGAGCCAGATACAAAATGTAAAACTTCAGCCAGAGGTGGTAACTCTGTGGCCCTCTAGATTCTTTGAACTGCAATTCCCAGCATTCCTCAACAGGATGTGGAAAGCAATATCTCTAAAGGGAAGTTCTTTTTCTTGTGGAGACTTTCCACATGGTCATCCTGGTCTTCTGAGAAGACTCCACAGAGGCAGGGGCCTCTTGTCTTCAGATGTGCCATTTTCCATGGGAGAAGAGAGAGGCAGTGGCACTAGGCACACTCCTTCTCCCATGCAGAAGAAAGCTTGGAAACACCTCAGCAGAGTTATCAAACTCTTCCCCCACCCAGAGGTGTTTCTTGAGGATGGCAGTGGGGAAAAGTAATTCTGAAAGGGACCTTACCCCCTCCTTCTTCATTTTTTATATATGCTTCTTTGCTTGTCTTCCCATGAAGAGTTTCAGTATTTTTCTGTCCTCAATTTTTACGTAGGAGGCCTACATTTATGCTACTCTTTGCATATTGTTGTAAAAATTAATATAGTATAGTATACAGTAGGCCCTCCACATTAATGGGGGATAGGTACACGGAATCCCTGCAAAAGTAAAAACAAAACAAAACACACACACACAAATAACTCCCCAGCCACCCACCCCCGGTGCCATCACACCCTCAGTGGGCAGGAAGCAGAGGGGGGAGGACAAGAGGAGATGTCTGTCCCACTTCACTCTCCCACCCGCAGCGTAGCTGGGAATGGGAGGGGGAGAATAGGGGGAGGCACACCACACCACAAATAAATCCACAAGCGAGTGTCAAACCTGCAAATGTGGAAGGAGAACTGTAGTATCAACTTGGCTTTGACTTGCAGCAATCCTATGAATGAGAGACTTCCAACTTCCCCTGCCTGTTATCAATGTTGGAACTGACAAGACTTACAACTTCAGTCATTATGGGGTTAATTGGTCTATTGGTGTTATAGAGGACCTTCACCTGCTACTGTTATTGGAAGCAGTTGTAAAGGCTCTAATAAGAGTAGCATTCTCTTAGTGAACATTTACTTCTTGATATGCTCTAATCTGCTGTTGCTGCAGTTTGTATCATATCCTGCTTCATTGTGGTATTGTATTATATTATATTTTGTATTTGTATTTTAACTTGCCAAACTTGCTCGTGTTCTCCTTTAATCTTTTGTACATTAAGAACCTGTATGCTATTTTTATCTTTTAACTAGAATATATAAAAGACTATTTCTCTTTCCCTATTTTGTCTTCTGAATTTCCTTTTTATTTACAACAGTCAACTGTCCTGATTTTACAAATTAGGAGTGTGGCTTCCTTGACTTAATCAGTTCATCTCAAATTTGGTCTTATTCTTTTCCTGATGCCCTCCGCTTTACCAGTCACAATATTTTTTCCAGTCAGTCACTTCATCTCATGGTATGTCCAAAGTACAACAGTCTCAGTTTAGTTATCTTGACTTCCAGTGTGAGTTCAGTCCTGGTGTGATCTAAGGCCTGGTATATCTAGAACTTTCCTTCAGCAATACATTTCAAATGTGTTAATTTTCTTTCTCTCAGCTTTTTTCACTCTCCAGCTCTCACCCTCATACAGAGAAATTGGAAATACTATGGATGAGTCTGACTTTGGTATTTACTGATATATCTTTACGCTTCAGGGTTTTATCTAGAGCCTTATGATAGAATAACATAATATTGTATGGTATTATAGTAATTACAATAAAATAATATGATAAATAATTTAATAAGTGTAATTAAATATAATCATACATTGAATATAAAATAGGAAAATTCATATAAAATGGCCTCATTTTTTTAAAATGGTTTGATTTTATAAAATCAGTCTGTCTCCTGTCTCAGCCACACAGAAGAAGAAGTGTCAGCTACTGAAAAATAGAATATTTGCAGGGAATAACTGAGAGTGGGCATATCTGTGAGTAGGTTTGGAAAGAAAGGGTATTCCTGAGATTATTTATGAAAGACTACACATCCTGAAACATTATGGTACCATTGGCTTAAAGAGTTGTCCCCATGTTGGATCAAGAAAGTGAAACACAAAGTAAGTAACATTTATTCTGGTCTCTCAGCCTGTCTTTCAGTTTTTAATATATAGTCATTAGTTGACTGTGTTATTTTGTTGTTGTTACTTACTGTGTCACAGTCAATAAATATAGACACCATATGGGGAATTGTTGGAGTAGTTTCTTAATTAAAGCTGAATTCATCTACACTCCAGCACACAGTATTGAACACATTCAGGGAATGTGCTGTTAGTCAGTAGATGGGAGTTTATTTATTCAATATATTTATGACTCGCTCTACAACCAAAAATGTTCTAAGAGTGACAAACAGTAAATAAAGAAAGCATAAAACGTACGTATTCATGTTAAGTTATAAAAGTGTCAAGTGCCACGTAGTACAAACAACAATACTTGTATGAATGAATGAACACAGCCAACACAAGAGCAATCACATGGGACCAAAACGCTAATATATAAAAAAGTTACTGGGTTTGCATGTGTTCCATGTCATAACAGCTCAAGAACAATTTGATACTGGCTGTGGGCAAATCTGGCCAAACCTGCCAGCTGCTACTTCTCTTTTAATTCATATCCAACACATACCTGAGCATTATAGGATGAAACTGTTTCTTGTAGTTCTCCATTTTTGCTTTCTTAAAAATCACACCCCAGGGGAAATACATTTGTCCTGAGATGCATGCTTTAATCCTAGCATCCTCCCTATTGTTAGATAGAATGAGGTAACTGCCACAGGTGACAGATGTTAGGAGTAAGTGGAACAATGACAAGGTGTTGGAGGACAAATACGTATGTACAAGTATAGGACTATTTTATCATTGCATGCAACGATGAATAATTTCTTCAATTTTCTCCCTGCTGCAGGAGAAACAAATATTTCTGCACATTTTTCATATGGTATTTGTACAGCTCAAAGTACTTCAGAAAATTATTCTGAACAGAAATGACCATGATTTCTCTACAGTATTTACTGGATTTTGGAGAAAAATCAGCAGCAATTTTGCATAAACATATGTGTTTTGCAGAAAAGGGGTTTTTATGTATATGAGTTTTTCAAACAAAAACTCTGAGATCTCCTTGGGAAAAAAAATTCTTGAAACACACATTTATGTATGCAAAATTGTTTTTTTTGCATAAATGACACCAGTTTTTCACACAAACACACAAAATGGATGTTTCTGGAAAGTGGCAAGGGTTTTCTCGAACAAAACACACAGTTTTTCATACAAAAAAACTACTTGCATTTCTGAATAAATAACTTTTCCAACCAATTGAGGAGGAGGAGGAAGAGGATCATTATCTTTTTTTATACCCTACTTTTTTCCAGGTTGGGACTTAAAGTGGCTTACAACAGTTAAAAAGACATAGTTAAAATACATAGAATACAAAAGTTAAAACATGATTAATTAATCAAAAAAGTGTAAAACAGTGTTAAAATACGTAGTTAACTCAAACTCATCAGCAACACAGTGTCCATTACAGTCTGCATAAAAATGTCTTTACTTGATGCATGAATACTGGGCAGAAACTGCAAAATTCTCACATCTGTGTTATAAAACACATTTCTATCTGGAAAATGAATAAGACCAGATGCTCTTTCCATCTCTAGTGTCACATGGCCTGCCCTGCACTTCTTGACCTAGTCTGGTGCCCTCAGTTATCGTGGAGGACTTTACTCCATTGCCAGAGAGCAAGTTTCAACTGCCAATTGATTTGGCTTTTGCGTGAGGAACAGAGATAAATGAAGAATCCTGTTCCTTGCCTTAGACAGCAAAATGTCTTGAGCCAGTCCTGTTGCATCTTGATCACGTATTTTGTTAAACAAACAGATATATATCTCACTCTTCTGTTGCAGTTACAGTATCCACTTCTTTTCATCCCAGCTGTTGCATCCTTGGAGTTCATCTGAGATGTTCCCTGTGCTGACCTGTGCCAATATTAGGGCTGCCAGCCTTTCTTTATCTTAACATTCACAGTGTTGCAGTGTAGGATTCTCCATTTTGCTCAGTCTTAATTCGTTATGCTCAGAAAAGTTACCTTTTTGTAATATATAGGCATGCTAGCAGGCACACTGTGGAAATGGTAGCCCAAAAAGGTAATTTCCTTAAATCCTGATCTTATTTCTTCACAAAGGTGCTCCTCTTTCCTTTCTCACTCCAAGTGAACATCATGGAGGCTTTGCATGTGCAGTATTATTACAGCTATACCAAGAAAGGACAAACTTAACAATTTTGTTCGAGGCACATGTTCTGGCACGTTTATATACATTTTACTGTTGCTGGAAATATAATGTTGTTGGTCAGCGCTGTCAGTTCAACCAACTTATAGCAGTGCTGTGAATGGGATGCCTACAAGTTACCCAGTTGGCAACAGCCCTGCTCAGGTCTTGCAGGCTCAGGGCCAAGGCTTCCTTGATTGAGTCTATCCATCTGTAATGAAGTCTTCTGCTTTTTCTACTGCCTTCTACCTTACCAAGTATTATTGTCTTTTCTAGTGAGTCATGTCTTCTCATGATATTCCTAAAGCACAACAGTCTCAGATTAGTCATCTTGGCTTCTAGGGAGAGTTCGGGCTTGATTTGCTCTAGGACCCATTCATGTGTCTTTTTAGCAGCCCAGGGCATCTGCAGAACTCTTCTCCAGCACTACATTTCAAATAAGTTAGTTTTCTTCGTTTTAGCTTTCTCAGTGTCCAGCTTTTACAACCATACATAGAAATTGGAAATATGATGTCATGACAATCCTAAATTTAGTATTCAGTGATATATCTTGACATTTCAGGATCTTGTCTAGTTCCTTCATAGCAGCTCTTCCTAGTCTTCTTCTGATTTCTTTACTGACCAAGGCAAAGTATGAAAGACCTTGAACTATTTCAGTGTCTTCATCCTCTTCTTTAAGGTTATGTAAATAATTTTTGTTTCCTTGATGTTCAACTGTAAACCTGCCTTTGGATTTTCTTCCTTGACTTCTTTCAGTAATCATTCCAAGTCTTGGCTATTTTCTGCTAGTAGTATGGTGTCATCTGCACATTGTAAATTGTTGATGTTCCTTCCTCATATTTTCATGTCTTCTTCCTGTAGGTCTAGCCCTGCTTTGCATATGAGATCTTCAGCATACAAATTAAACAGATAAGATGTTAAAATGCTGCCTTGCCTGACCCTCTTGCCAATTGGAAACCATTCCTTTTCTCTATATTCTGTCAGTAGTCAGTGAGTACAAGTTACACATCAGGACAGTCAAATGTTGTGGCACACTGTTTTCTTTAAGAGTGATTCATAATTTCTCATGATTTATACAGTAAAAGACTGTCATAATCTATAAAGCATAAGCTGATTTTCTTTTGCAGTTCTTCGGTGCACTCCGTTATCCAATGTATGTTTGCAATATGATCCTTAATACCTCTTCCTTTCCTGAACCCAGCTTGGACTTCTGGCATTTCTTACTCCGTACATGGTAAAAGTCATAGAATTGTGAGCATGATTTTGCTTGCATGGGAAATTCATGCAATGATGCTGTGATTACTGCAATCCCTGGTGTCTCTTTTCTTGGGTACTGGAATGTACATTGAGTGTTTCCAATCTGTGGGCCATTCTTTTGTTTTCCATATTTGTTGACAAATTCTAGTTACAACTAGAGTAGATTTTGTCTCTGTAGACTTAAGGAGCTCTATTGATATGTCGTCTGCTCCTAGTGATTTATTTTCCCCAAATACTTGTGAGTTCAGCTTTTACTTCACTTTCTAAAATAGGAGGTTCATTTTCATATGGTTTTTCCTTGAATAAATCTATCAACCTTTAATTGCTTTTATATAGTTCTCCTGTGTATTGTTTCTGTCACTTTATTTCTGCTTGGTCATGTAATGTGTTCCCTTGCTGGTTGTAGAGAATCCCCATTCTTTATTTAAAATTGATTTCCCGGATCTTGTAGAAGAAGTCTCTTGTTCTTACTTCGTTTGTTATGATGTTCTATTTATCTGCATTGATTATTATAGTAGTACTCCTTGTTCCTGCATAACTGTCCTCTACTCTTCCCTGGTAGCTTGCTGACTGCCATCCAACCTGGGAATCTCATCTTCTTACACTATCTCTTGTTTCATTTTGGATTGTTTCATCATAGGGTGATGACAGACATTTGGCACATTTAGGCCATTTCTGCACTAGACTGGTGCTATTATTCTATTTTCGACATCCTATGGAATCCTGAAGTTTGCAGTTTAGGGAGGGGACATCATACTACAATCATTGAGACCAGGGTTTGATTCCCTGCTTGGCCATGGAAACCCATTGGATGACTTTGGATGCATCACACACTCTCAGCCCTAGAGAAAAGGGTCAACTTAGGGTTGTCATACATGAGAAACAACTTGAAGGCACACAATAAAAATAAACTATGGACACTATTTGAGCAAATGGTAGCCATACCTAAATTTTCAAACCGCTGAAATTACCTAAATTTACCAGATCTCATGTGATCTTGGAAATTAAGCAGGATCAACCTTGGTTAGTACTTGGATAGGAGACCGCCAACAAATAGCACATGCTAAAGGCTATATTTCAGAAGAAGGAACTGGCAAAACCATTTCTGAGCATTCTTTGCCTAAGAAAAACCTATGAAATTCATGGGTTTGCCATAAGTTTAAAAGCAACTTAAAAGCACACACACACATACGGAATAATCAAGTGGCAGAAAGTGATCAGTTAATGCTCTAAAAGAGCATGTAATAAATTCAGCCTCAGATAACCTTTATATTTGCATTTGGGAATACATGAAAGAAAATTTTAAAATGGGTCTCTCTTATTTTTGCTGTAAAAAAAATCCTTAAAATTACCAGTTTGGTTCAAGTGAAGTAGAAGTTGAGCACCACACATTGATCTTTCCTTCCTTCCTTCTTTTCCCCCGCTTCCTTCCTTTCTTTTCTTAGACTGCTGATCTGTCCCAACCTTTAATTTGTTTCCATTGTGCCAAGTGTGTCAAATGATATGCTATAATTAAGAAATAAGACATGACAAAAGTTCTATTTCTCACTGTTGTGGAGTATCCTCTGTGGCATTATAATGATTTAGTTTTTAACTTTCCAAGATTATTCATCATAATTGTTATGATGTACCATCTTAAATGTCTTTACAGTTGTGAAATAGAATTTTGCAGTCAGCTAAAAATAATATGTGGAAAATGAACTGGCACACTAAGCATAGGTTCACTTTTTTGGGTGGGGGGTAGAAATGTTAATTTATTCTAGGTTTTCAAATTGCAATTTTCTGAAGGGTTTCTGATTGCCAGAATGGTTAAAATATAAGGATTTCATAATGGGTATTATTTAGACCCTATTGTTATTAAGTGGAAACTGTTCCTGCTTGTGTGTAGGAAAAAGGTGAGAAGTCTTTCTGATGGCAATGCCTTACTTTTTTTAATTTTTTTGTTGGAAACTGCTCTAGAAAGCCTCTGTACAGACCTGTAATAATGCCCGGTGTTGATGGAGGCCAGGAGAGCAGTCAAGTCTGTATATAAAATAGGGACCAGATGAATTTTTTTAAAAAAATCTGCAAGTCCCAGATTAGGTACCTGTGCTTCCCAATATTATTTTGGAAATCCACATGATGTTTACTTGGTTCCAAGGTGTTTCCTGGGAACTCCCAGAACTACCATGGACTTTTCATTCCCATCCTGTCCCAGTTTAGTTAAATTACCCTGTTTTTTTCCAAAATGAAATCTGTCTATACTTGTCTGTGTGTTTCTGTCATCTAAGAACCAGTTAAAATGGCTGCCATCAGTAAATACAGCTATTGTTTTCAGGATAAAGGTTCAGCAGAGATCGAAAGAAAGAAAGAGAAATGCTAGTACTAAGTCAAAATGATCCTGATGTAATATTGCTAAAGCACTTTAGCACTTCGACTGTAACTCCTAGATAATACTAATAAAAAAGATTCAATGGAAATAGGTGGAAATCAATTTCTGAAATGTTGCATGAGAATGGATGTGGCACATACTCAGTAGGAGAGGGAGGAGGAAAGATTTGAGAGGGGAGCAGCAGCGGAGCTTGGAGTGTATGGAGGGAGGTGGGGGGAGGGGACACGGTGCATAGGGGTGGGGCTGTGGTGCATGGGGGCATGGCTGCGGTGCATGGGGGCATGACTGCGGTGCATGTGGGCATGGCTGCAGCGCATGGAGGCATGGCTACAAGCCAGGATGCCCCAAATCACTGCCATCTGGGGCAAACCGCCTCCTTCGCCCTTCTGTCCCTACGCAACTGGGGGGGGGAGGAAAACCCTGCAGAATTCAACAAAGAGACAGGATACAATTTGTGAATAAGCAGTACAGTCCAAACAAAAAAGAATTGGAAACTCCCCAGACTTTTTCCATCTTCTGGAAGTGCCCTTAGTTAGAAACATTGGGGATTGGTGTTTATTTTTATAAGCATGGCTGTTGGCATAAATGAGGCTGTATTGCAGGGATGGAGAAAGTTAAAGTGTTTAAACCCCATTTTTGCAGTTCCCAGATCTCATCTGGTGACACCCCAAACCCCTTGAACCTGTGTCACTTTTTTCGTTAAACTTTTTAGAAAACTATTGGTCAAAATGAATAAAACTGGCCACAACTGTTGCAATTTATACCTCCAACCCCTCTCGTGAGCTTCCAAACCACAGACAATAAATAAATAAATGTAAGTCAAAAGTTGGCCTAAATAGTGGCCACAAGTAGCACAACATCATTCCCAACACACCCAGAACACAATGGTTAAGCTGGGAGGGGCATTGAAAGGCTTCCTACGTTCCTGGGCAGATACCTACCCCTACTATATTCAGATTTTCCTTTCCTTTAAGCATCTACCTAGAGAGTTGTTCTAAGCTGAATGATCCTGAGGTGCTATTTGGCACAGTCTTTCTCATCCAAAATTTTTACTTCTCTTACCTCCTTTGATCTACTAATGCTTGCCCATCGGAACCAGACAACCATAATCTGCAGTCATAGGGAAGGGGAAAAACAAGGAACTTGACTAGTCATTCAGCTTAGTTGTTGTATGTCACAAAAGAGAAGAGAAGGGGATTGGGATCCTTGCAGCAGATAAGAATCCTGTGTCTGCCTAGGTGAAGAAATCTCACAAGCAACATTTCTGATTTAACACCACTGATTCAGTACTATACTCTAGTTGGGATTATCAATAAGACTGAGGTCATTGCTTTTACTGAGGCCAATATTATTGTGTGTCTGAATATGGGAGGTCCATATTCATATATTTATAAATCAGTTAACTTCATTGCACTCATCATAGAGTTTCAGCCCAACCTATTTCCAAGGGGTTAAATCCAAAGACATAGCCTTGTTAGCCTGGATCAGTATGCAGAAGGGTCTTGCAATGCCTTTGAGACTTACTGAAAGAAAGAAGTTGGTAGCATAAGCTTTCATAGACTTAAGACTATCTTATCATATGATGAAGTAGGCTTAAGCGTATGAAAGCTTATGTTACCAACTTCTTTCTCTCACTTAGGCCATTTCCACACATTACCTGATGCTGTTGTCCTCTGGTCGCAATCCTGGAAGCACCTTTGGCAGGAAGGGGATGTGACAGGAACACTCTCCTGCATACCCGACGGGCTTCCAGAGGAAGGAAGCATGAGGGACATGACTCTTTCTTCCATAGTGCAGCTGGGCTTCTTCTCATGCTGCATTGGGGCAAGAAGCACCTCCATCATGCTTCCTGCCCTTCCACATGGCCAGGAAGGATGGGAGTGTCATGTAATCAGGGGTCATTGGTGGAGAAACTCTGTCAATAATTTACCCCGCAATTGCGCTAGCTGGCAACAGGACAAGGGTGGGACCACAATGACATCATGCGGAAGCATTGTTGCAGTTCCACTCCTCTCATGTCCCCATGCTGGGACGTAGTCATCATGCGGAAAGGCCCTTAGTCTCTAAAAGGCTACAAGATCCCTTCTATTTCAAAGGGATTGGCAAGATTATGCATGACCAAATAATGGGCAAGAATATGTGTGGGCTGATAACTGTAGAAATGGTCTGTAGGACCTGGGGTTTGCATTTCAGTAACATGTTTTGGGGGGGTTTTGTTGGTTTTTTTGGGGTGTTTCCTGTTTTAGCGGCTCAGTAAGCTTCTGTTACATGGTGAGACTTAAGTGATGTTTTCCAGAATTCTAGGGACAGTGGCTGCTACACATGGACAGAGCCTCCTGTGGCTACAAGTTCTTCCCACTGTTCTAGATTATGAGAAGTACTCCATCCACACAGCGGGGAATTTTTGGGGATATGCATTTCCATTCATAGATAAAAATGTGATGTCTGCATTTGTAGAGCTTTTGGAGGTGCTGCTTTGGTTGCTAGAGTTTCCACTTACCCTTCCATTCAGCATAATATATGTCTAGTAGTATAGGACAGAAGCTATCTAGAACCCTGGGAGGATTCAGACTGTAGATGCAGTTCAGAATTGTACTTCATACCCCTGCCAAAATTCAGTGACTGCATGTAAGTGTAGGTTCTTCAATATCCAGAATGAAACCCAAATATACCTTTAATCTTTCTCTGAACTCTCACTACAAGTGCTTTCTCTCCAGGCCAATTACTGTGTCAACAAAAGTGGAAAAGTGTAATTTTCAAGCTGGTTGCAGCTGAGATAGTGCAGTTAATTGAGTGCATCACTTATAAACACAGAGCAATCAGGTCTAACAACCTGAATGGCAGTGTTATAGCTTATAAACTGTGGAAAAAGGTATGCTACTTTCAAGGAAGCTTCCAAGCTGCTGTTATGAGTGCACCTTCATTGTCTCCTGAACTCTGCATCTAGTACCTAGAAAACTGACTTCGAGAAGTGAAATGCTTTGTTACTTACTTCCTGAAGTGAGCAATGTATTTGAATATGATTGCATATTCAAACCATGCTCAAGGCAGAAAAGTCAAGTCCAGTTCAGTCTCACAAGTGAAACTTGGCAGATGTTTTTTCTTGCTGAAGAAATACTGCGGAGGAGAATACTGGCAGGTTCAGTAATCAGGAACACAGAGAGATGGGCTTGCAACAGATCTGTTGATACATGTTGATTTGCCTCTGTGGCACAAAGGTTACAGACAACACACACCATATCAATCGGCTGGTAGTTGTTGCAGGGCAGGAGCTGACATGTTGCTGAAACTGTTAGACAAATAATAAAGTGTATCACAAGCCAGACAGGAAAATGCTTAGGGAGCTCAATTATGAAGGAGTAGGAAAGAACTGCTAAGTCCAGATAGGAAGAATAGAGAGAGGCTGAATGAAGTCTTGTGCCAGTCTCTACTGCAGGAGATGCTGGGCAAGGGAGAAGATGCCTGAAGAATGGAGTCATGACAAGGCATGACTTTCAAGAGGAATACTAGGAGGTACAGCCCAGTAACATGGGAGTGGGAAAACTGAACAATTCCCATCCCTAAATTTAAAAAACTAAACTGAGCAAGTCACTGTATCTGGACAGCATCCACCCAAGAGCTCATACAACATGTGCTCTAAGGAAATTTCCACTCTACACTGTTACAGTGTTACTATTCCATTTTTAACACCCTGTGGAATTCTGGGGTTTGCAGTTTACTGAGGCCAAAGAGCTCTCTGGCTGAAAATTCTAAATGCCCTTCCTAAGCTGCAAACTTGAAAGTGGAATGATAGCACGATAACAGAGGGGTGTGGAAATTGCCTAAATCTGGACTGCAGGTCTGTAACTATACCAGAGTCCAACCTATTTGGGGACTGGACACTTCCTCTTTTTACTTCTCATCTATTCTTTGTTGTATTGTGCTCTGAGACCTTCATTGGCTTTGGTCCTGGAGCATTTGGACTCTGCTGCTTGGTTGCACCCATGTACTAGGCACAGCTTTCCTAGATTTTGAACTGCTCCATGCCACCTTTAACCAGATCTCAATCTGAGCTCCAGCAAAAATGGCATAGTTGCCTATTGTTAAAACTTCTTTTATATTTCTACAGAACTTGGAGTTGCATTAAGTTTGGTGATCCTTCCCCCTTCTTCATGAATGGTGCCATTTTGACTATATAAGAATGCACTTGCAGATAATGATTTTGCTATCAGTGTGTATCTTCAAGCTCTTTATCCCAGATATAACTGAGTTTCTTTTAAAATTTGGGGGCTTTCACATACAGGTTGGTATGTGATGTATGGACAGTCAGCTACTCAGAGGGAGTGAGGAAAAGATGAAACCTCCCTTTGTGGAAGCACAGGCCTTTTGTGCAAGATCAGGTGCCAGTGTATTTCCATCTTTGGTTGAAAGTCTAGCAAGAGATTCAAACCCATCCAATAAAATATATGTTGTAATCTGTGGAGGCTGATTTATTACAAAAGATAATTGAATGCAAAACATCTATCTTTACTGGAAGAAATTTGAAGTAATTTAATTTTAATTGCTTAAAGGAAAAACAATCCTGGATTTGATCAGATCCATATGAGTGAAACATCACTTCTCATTCTTCAGTTAGAAGAAGCAGAGTGTGGCCCTTTCCACATGTGGAGGAAGCCACGCCCGAAAACACGCCAAAACGGAGCTTACCCGGAGCCGTCCAACGTGGAGCAGTGTGAGTTCGTGGCGGCGTCCTGCGGAGTCCCACGGCATCCAAAATGGCGGCTTCCGGCTGGTGGAGGCTCTCCGCCAACCGGAGAAGCTCGCCAGCTGGAAGCCTGCCCCCCAGCTGGTCTGCAGGCACGCACTTGCGTGCGCCTGCAAATCCACACCGGGGACTGCACACCCGTGCTTTTTAAAAACCACAAGACAAGTGGTTTTCAAAAGCATGCGGCGGCGCCACTTCCGGTCGCCCCTGCGGGGATTGGGGTGTGGAACTACACAAAAGTAGTCCGCCCCAATGCACGTTACGGTGTAGATGACCTCCGTCAGAGGTCGTTCTACACCGTTTTTTAAACCCTGTGTGGAAAGGGCCCATGTGATACTAGTTTGGAAAAAGGAATATAGATCTCCTGTTTGCACCATATTTATCTGAATCAGGAAGGTGATGTTCCCATTCATAATACCTTAAGCAGTAATACTTCTGTTGAGATGGCTTTCACTGTGTTCTGTTTATCTTGGTCTGAAATGGCAGTATCCTCCCATGGAAAAGTATCCTGTTTTCATTCATATGCTTCCCTTAATGGGGCCCATATTCTTTTAATTTAGAGCCATAACAATGTTATTTGCCACAGCCTTCTGGCTTTCAGTGAAACCCCAGATTATACTCCTAAATTCCTGTTCCCATCTGCCAGAGTCAGAGGCCATTTCTGTATGACGTTGCTATCTGGTCCAGGAGTCACACTACCACACACTGGTTGCTATCCAGCTGCTGCCCCAAGTGTTGCAAAACCTCCTCATGCTATTTCCAGAAAAAAAATCAGTTAAGAGCCTCCTTTTAGCACTTCAGTCTTTTCAGCTGGCTCAGTGCTTGATAGCACGTCCTGTCATTGTGGATCCAGGGGCGGATAGGGTGTGGTTGTGCCCAGCTTATCCCTCCCTCAGCGACTCCCATGGCATGACAAGTTTGTAATCTACCACCTTTTTGTATTTATTTTACATTTACATATGGTTAATTTTTTTTAATACAATTTTTAGCATTATTGTGCACAAATGCAATAGGGTACTAGAATGTCATGAGGTTACAATGTGGTTACTCTAGTATGGCTTACAAAAAAAAAATGACCAATCATGAGCAGTGGGAAACAGTGAAAGTGGAAAAAGGTGTGGAAAAAGTCCCAGCAGGTTTGATAGATTTGACAAGATTTGAACTCCTTTTGATTTTTTCTTTCTGGTCCTTTCCACATCATGCCACAATAGCACATTATTCCATTACAATCCCAGCATTGCCATTGGTGTGATGGTTACAGGTTAGAAATACTCCCTTCTGCACCCTTCCCCCTTAAGTGGATGAGTAGTATTATATTGCCACCAGTGTTCCTTCCATGCTACAGCATCCTTGGGCACTTGAGGGACTATGCTGGGACTATGTGGTGATCTAAAATGACCAGGATAGTGTGCTGTTAGACCTGGGCAGAGCAAACACAGGCCTCTAAGAGAACGGCAGGAATTGTGTGGCACTCCAGATGTCATTGGACTGCAACATCCAACACACCTAGCAACCATAGCCAAAGGTGAGGAATGTTGGCAATAGCAGTCTAACATTTTGAGCAATATATCTATCCTGTTGTAGGTTACAGTATTACGGGGGGGAAAAATAATAATTTGGGCAAAACTTGGAATGTTACTTCTGAGGATCTAGTTAAATTTAACCATGACTCTGATTAACCAACATGTTGTTACTGTACCTCTTGTAGTCCAGAAGGGTAACTCCCAGAGCTATGGAACAGTCAGTGGTGCTTCCTACCCAACTAAGTCAAAGTACATAATATTCTGGTGCCACTCAAATTATTTTGGTCTATTAAACAATGAAATATTGTGCTTTTATTCTCCTTCTTGGCAATAAAAGTACAATAACAACAAGAAGAACAACAAAAAATGACTATTTCCTTCCTTGTTGTGACATTCCAAAACTCTTGCCTGAAATGGCTGTCTCACTTTGTAGAATGGTAGGTCTGGCCTAGGTGGGAAATGACCATAGTGTCATAGTAGAGCAAATGGTTGCCTCACTTTGTATAATGATAGGGCCGGCCCAGATGGGAAATGACCATAGTGTCATAGTAGAGCAGATTAGGCATTAGCAAAACAGGCTGCCTGGAGCTGACAGATTTTATTTGTCTTCTCTTATCACCATAATGTAGCCTGCAAAAACTGCTACTGCTTACATAAGACATCAACAAGATTCCAACCAATGTGTTGCTAGTAATATTCAGACATTCTGTTGTGCTATTATGTATTAAATAGTCTGCTATGCTATACATATTGGTGGGCTTTTGCTGCAGAACTTTCTGTTTATTTATTTATTGCTTGATAATTACGTAATGGTATGATTGATTCTATTATGGCAAACAGCCATTCAAACGGAGATATACTGCTAGATTTAACATGTACTATTATATAATATTTGTATCTTAGGCCCATTTCACTCACAGTCCTCTTATATTGAAGCAATCTCCATGTAGGAATAAATATTCATTGCTAATACTTATAAATCATGAAATGAGTCTTGGACACCAGCAACACTTAAAATAGAACTATGAATTTTATATATGTTGCTACTCAACCCTTCTAGCTGTATTCTGAACGCACTGTAAGGCTATTGGGAATTAAGCTTACACCTCTGTGAAGCTGATTTACTGTTCTCATCAGAACCTCTGAAGAAGAGAAACATTCTATTTCAAAGTAGTTTTTCATGTAACAGATAACACCCTATGGAAATAGAAAAAGCTGATGAATGAGCTCCTTTAAAAAAATGCTGCAGGATGACATTTTGTGTTGATTTTATGTATGTGGAAAAATTATGCTGGTGAAATATTCCTGTATAAATGAAAAAAATAAATTAATATGGCACATTTGCTCTTTTAACTGCATTTTAAAAGACTTTTTTACAGCCTCCAATTTGATATGCATCTCCCTTCAAGCTCTTCTTGTTAGATGCTTTCTTGTCATCATTGCTATATTTGAGGGATGGGCATGTTTAGCAGGTCTGGGAGCTAACTTTCTACGTTGGGATCTTTCAGGGGTTGTATAGTCTGCCAAAAATATTTTTTTTAAATGAACAAAAGAAAAGAAAATAGGAAGTAGGCAGAAATTTTCTGGCTTTAAAAGAGTTTTTAAAATGTTACACAGTGCAGGGAGAAGGGAGAACTTGTGATCTCTTTGAAAGGTGAATCACCATTCCTGGAAGCTTCCATGAGAGGTAGTTTCACCCTTGTTTCTCCCAAAAAATGCTACAGAGGAGATGTGGGTGGGGGCCTCCAACAGCAGTCTTGGGGGAGATGCTTTTTGCCTATCCCTGCTCTATAGTGTGAAGTTAAAAGATACATTACTTTTCTTTTTCAAAAATATATGCTGCAAACAGATCTTAAGGAAACAAAGCTATCTGCTAATTGTTTTGTTTTTCTTCTATACAAAGCTTGAAAAATGGTTAGAACCCTCAGTGGCTGGCTGGGGTATTCTAGGACTTGTATTCAAAAACATAACTTTTCCAGTTGCAGTGTATTTTTTTTGAGGGGGATATCAAAACATTGTTTTGGATCCCAACTGTTGGCTTGTACCATAACTAGGCATCTATGAATGGAAAAAGATTCCTATTCAGAGGTAAACCAAAATCCACCAGAGGGTTCTAGTAAAGGGCTGGAGGAGGCTACTTTTTGTTTTTGTCTGTACTCTCATCACTAGCTGCCCTCCCATTCCTGCAATGTTCCAAGGTATTCCTCCATTCTCCAGAGCAGATTTTCAGGAATATGGGAAGCTGCTGGGGAAGGGAGAACTGGTGAAAGTCTGATAGCCTTCTTTTCTACTGGCTGTCAGGAATGTCCATGGCTAAAAGTTTCAGGGAACAAGCTGAGCCAGTGCAAGACAACAGCTATTGTTTGTAATGTAGTTTTTCATTATTTTTAAAGTTCCTGTGATGATAATAAAATGGTACCTGACATTCTGTTTGTGACTTCCATATAAGCAGAAGTGTGGGTACAGGAGTGGCAAAATGAAAGCATTGCTTCCCTAATAAGAATTCTACTCCACCCTCATGAAATCTTCCTTCAGTCCTAAACTTCTTGCATTGCACTAATTGCACAAATAATTTTTGTTGTGAATGATTTTCAGTGTCTCACTCTTTAACAGCAGAAATTAGGAGACTGAATTAAAATTTCATTTCAGGATGAAATTCTTATTTTCAGGAAGGACAATGTCCCTTTATTCTATCCCCCTCTCCATCACACCCATGTGGGTATAATGCATAAGTTGCCTTAAGCCATGATATAACCTCCATATTCATTTTAAGATTATGGAAGCAGAGTTGTACATGCAGCCTTGTTGTGCCTGTGATGTCACTGGGTGTTGACCACACAAAAAGGGTATTGTGCAATCCAATTGTGTATTTTGCATTTGCTTTCTCATCCAGTTTCATGGTACTGCAGTTCACTCATGCACAGTGTCACATAATTCTGTTAGTGTAAAGTTACACTCCCATTGCCTGATGTCAGATCTCAGCTGGTGATTTTGCAAGATTTGTTAGTTTGTCACAACTCTTACGTTACCATGTTTCATCTGTTTTTAAATTGCATGCAACTTTTGATACCTGGTGAGAGTGTGTCTGGGTCACTTTCCACCAAAGTCAAGAGGGTGAGAGACTTGGGAAAGATACAGCTAGAGAGGGTCCCTGGAAAAAGTAGGGGTGATGTGACACTGGAGGGTGAACATGCATTGCGCTGTTTACTTCCCAGTGCAAGTAATATAAGGAAGGAAAAGTCATGTGCTGGATGTACAAAATTAGAGAACAAAAGAGTTCTAATTACCTCCTAGTGAGAAACACACCTGTCTGTACATGTGGGCGTGTAATGATGTGTTTCTTCCTTGTTGAAATGTTGAACTTTATGATCCATCTGCAACCCTGTCCATATCAATGAGCACTTGAAGCAAGCAGTATGGAGTGAGCATCATACAGTTCAGGCTTCTGCCTAATGATTCCATGCCAACACTAAATATCTCCCTGCCCGCCCCCCCCCCGAAAAAAATTAGAAGAACATTCAACAATATCACTTGATCTACTGCGTAGGAAATATGAGTACTGAAATTAGGCTTCATCATTTTAAAAAGTGTCATCAGGAAAATACTCCAAGGCACGGGTAGGAATCATCAGGCCCCAAATTTCATCAGACCGCCAGTCTCAGCATGCCTCACCAACATGTATGCTGGTTAGGGCTGATGGGACTTGCAAATGTTTGAGGACTGGAATGTATAAAGTTGTAGTGACAGAAGGATAGAGCAAGGGGTAAAGTTTTCCCATCTATACAGCCACATTATTAATGGTTTAATTGGTGCAAATTATCCAGACTGTACTGTTTTGGGGAGCCCTTGGGGGCACAGGACAATGAAGGGATGCTTGACAACCAGGGCAGCAACAAGAGTAACCACAAAAACTGCCATCATAACACTGCAAGGCATAAGGGGCTAAACTTTTCTGCTGCAGCTCTTTTGCCAGAGGCTACAGGGAAGGGCAGAATTCTGCCCTACCTCTCCTCTTCTTCTGATGAGTTAACTTACCACAAACTGCGTTTGCACTTTGAACATAGTTTGTAGCAGATGAAATAAGCTGAGGACAAAAAAGAAACATGGGAGGAAGAGAGAGAAACTGGGACATTTTAAAAGCAGCTAAAAAAGTAGGACAACAGATGTTTAATTGAGGCTGTTCCTGCCAAATCAGGACAGATATCTTGTGACTCATTGATTTATTGGTTGATTGACTGTACTTTCAAACATGTAGAATAGCACTGTTTTGGCTGCCCTCCAGAAGCTTAAAAGACATGCAGCCAGCCTAACTTCTGTGTGTAGACAGTTCCACAGTCAGGTTGCTGCTAGAGACAAAGCCCTGTTTCATGCACCAACCTAACTTCACGAGGTGTCCAGGACATGCAACAAGGCCTCCCCTGAAGATCTCAGTTTACTGGTAGTCTCATATAAGAGGAGGCGGTCTTTCAGATAGTCTGGCCCCAAGTCATTTATGACTTTGTAGGTCAACACCTTGAACGGAGCTCAGAAGCAAACTGGAAGCCATTGCAGTTCTTTCAATCCCAGTGTTATATGGGCCCTTTCTGCAGGAAGGACAGGAGAGGAGCAGGACTGAGATGACACTTCTGCATGACATTGTCTTGGTCCTGTCCTTCTCCCATCACCAGCCAGTGCAATCCCAGAGTAAATCATTGACAGAATTTCCCCATTGATGACCCCTGATAGCTAGTGCAACCATCTTGCACTTACCTGGCCTGAAGAAGCAGTGGAAGTGTGATGAAGGCACTTTGTGCCCCAGTGCATCCTGGGAAAGAGCCCAGCTGCGCTGTGGAAGGAAGAGTCGTGTCCATTGTGCTTCCTTCAACAGAGAGCCGGTTGGTGTGGAGGAGAGCATTTGTGTCCACACTCTCATCCTGGCAAAGCTGCTGCTGGGGTGATGCTGGGGCAACGCTGGAAACAGGTAGGTTATGGAAAGGGCCCTGGTCTCACACCTGACACCAGTCTAGCTTTTGCAATAGTTGCGGCTTCCGAACATTTATTATGTTGTATGGATTCTCTCTCCCCCAAGGGAGGTTCATTTCTGAGGCAAAAACTCTACTACAAATTTTCTTTAAGTAACAACAGTAATAGTACAAATGTCAAAACATATCCATCTTCCTGTATGCAGTCAAACAGAATATTCATGTATGCATATATGGGTGGGGTAACAGTACATTTTTTCTACTTTTAATTTTATTCTTTTATCTAGTAATTTATTTATTTTTATGCCACTATTTCTCCAGTAGCTCATACACATGTGCAAAGGAGATCATAGTTTGGAAACTTTTCCAGCCCCCCAGCCTCCTTTATCTATCCTTGCACATCCACCACCCACATCCATCTCACTGGATCAGATCTTAGGATTTGCCATTTCCTACTTTTCCTGTTGACTGGTGAAGAAGAATCCTTCTCCTCACAGCCTGTACAGAAGCTAGGAGGAAGGGGGGGCAGAGAACTGAAACCCCTGTGAACCACATTTAGCCTCTAAGTCCCTCTCCCTGCCTTATGGGATGGAGTTAACAACAAGCATAGAGAGAAAATGGCAGATCTTAGGGTTGTTATCTTCTCAGGAAAAAAAATTCCAGGATCTCAGGTGGATATTGGGGAAAGGGATTGGATTTAAGATATAGAAACAGAAGCTAAGCATTGTGCTGATGCAGGAATTTCAGTTTTATTCTCAAAAACTTTTAATTTCTTCTTTTTCCACTGACCCTAACAATAATCTGAAATCAAGTCTCCACAATTTATAAACCACTGAACCAGATCTGATGGTATACTGCAGCCTAGCAGGTGCTGCTTGGCTGAGACTGAAGAGATTGCAATGGGGCTGCAGTTTGATTTAAAATGTCTTAATTGGTGAAACATTTAAATTAAATGTACATGAATTTGCATGTGGGCAAAAATATATTTCTGGAGCACGAAACAGGAGGCATTATCTTAAATTAGGCATTCCTTCCTGTGCAAGACAAAAAGGGAGCATCCAGAATTTACATGCTACTTGAGACACTTGAGGTTTGTATCTATTAATACTATGTATGTATATGCATACAAAAATAGGTTGCTTTACTAATCAGGAACTCCATTTCAGCCAGTCAGTCTAACCAAAGCAGTCATTTGAGACACATTTTTACACCCAGTTAAGTTTTGAAACTTACATCCAATAGCTAGGCCCAAGTAGTACTGACCCATTGAACAAATTGATGAATGGTAAGTCGACACTTATGTAAACACCATTGATTCAGTGATTGTTTCAGTGAGTCTATGCAAGCTGGGTTGTAATTGGATTGAAGACAAAGTATTGTTTGGATTATTAGGCCAAGTGGATTTTTTTCAAAAGAAATAGTTATTACTTGGATCCTAGGCAGAGCACACCGGGGTACACAAAGCAGAAGATGAGCAGAGCCTTTAATTAAAGGCCTTCTAAGGAACGGTGCCAGTAAGAACTCAGTTCTTAATACTATACAGCGTTTAAAGCTACTTAACCTTTATTGTATTTTCTTTTAATTTGAGGTATGGATTTTTCTGTCCTATTTTCTTAGGGTTAATTTCTTTCTAAGGATTTTGAGAATGGAAGAGACAAAGAGGTGAAATTATTAAATTAGATTGATTGATGCACTACCTTTCAACCAAAGAAGGATGTGTCCAAGGCATCGCACGGTATTCATAGTTAAGCATGTGTGCGCTCGTACATGCAAACATACAAACAATAACAGCAACACATAAACACTGAATACCATCTAATACAATACCATCTAATACTTAAATATCAATAAGTGCTAGTTGGTGTTTAGCATTTATGTGTTATTGCTATTAAATATCAGTTAAGTAATATAATGATAGCTAGTGTGGATTAGTAGTTTGAGCATTGGTCTACAGATTTCCCACTTGGCTGTGGATTTCTCTCGGTTATTTCTCATTTGGCCATGGAAACCCACTGGGTCACCTTGGGTGTATCACTCATTCTCAGCCCCAGATAACCTCGTGATAGGTTTGCCTTAGGTATATTGGAAACTACTTGAGGGCACACAACAAGTAATATAATAATGCATTTCAAGACAAGATACCAACAGTTTAATAATATTTTATTCACAATTTTTAGACAAACATTTTAGAGTTATCATTTTTTTTAAAAAAAAATACCGTCTCTGCGTAGATATTGAAGTCCCAAAACACAAAAGCAATTATTACCCCGTTAATGGGAATTTTTAAAAGATGCTACAAACTGGCTGAGATTTCTACATGTCCCTCTCTAACCAGGATTCCCTGGGATGAAACCTAGAGTTGCCATATCCTCGCTGAGATTTTATCCTGATTCTAGGCATGCCACCCAGTGCCCATTTGGAGCATCATCTGGCCCCAGAGTCCACGTTTTCTTTGTGAAAAAAGTAAATTCCTAACCCTTGTAGGAGCTAAGGTATAGGGAGAAAATGGAGCCACTGTAATGTGAAATTGTTCTGTCCAGCTTTTCATGCGCAGAGAGAGTAGGCCCTGGAGGTAGTGAAGGGACACATAAGGGGCAGAAAAGGAGGGAAGGGAGAATTGGTAGTGGGAGCAGTGACATATAAGAAGCAAGGGATGGGTACACTGAAAGAGTGTGAGGTGAGATAATGGAGAGAGCAGTAGTAGCAAAGTGAAGTGAAACAAGGGAGGGGGTGCATTGCAAGGTAATAGGAAGAAAGGAAGAGTGAGCAGCACAAGCAACAACATGTAAGAAACAAGGGTGTGAGACCTTGTAAGGTACAGGGTTCAAGGACAGGGAGAGAGTAGGTAGGTAGGAAGAGTAGTGGGCTATGCAAGCAGCTGCATCTAGAAAGCAAGGGAGAGAGGCACTGAGAGAGCGCACAGAAACTTTTAACTCCTCCTTTCTCATCACTTAGAGGTTTCTACCCAACCTTATATGGTCGTAGGGTTCCTCCTTAGCTACAGCAGGATCAGAACTTGGAAAAATTAACTTGTTTTTAACTACAACTCAAGATTCTCCCAGTCACCATTTCAGCTAGCCATACTGTATTGAATTGGATTCCATTACTTTCTTTATACCTCTCCTTCTTCCCAAAGCTGGGATTCATACTGGTTGGGGGGCGGTCAGGCAACTGTAGTAAAAAAAAATAACTCTTCCAGACTCAGATAAGTTTCAAGTCATTCCTAGCACCCAGCCAAACATCTCTTTCCATCAAGATTAGGCCACATGTGTTTTTGAAGCATAGCTTTTTTAAAAAAAAAATTTGATAACTCACAGGCCAAAGGCTTGCTCTGGCCTGGAGCTGCAGGGATTTCCTGTAAAGTATACCCACATTTTTAAAAGTTCTAGAGGAAGCACTACAGTTTCATCTAATGCAAGGGGTCACCTTCTTTGAAAGCATGCACCATCAGTGACTGCTGGCTGTCAGTGCTTGGCATAAAGCATGCAAAAACTGTACAACTGCCATGTAAAAATGCCGAAACTCCTTTGGGTAAGAGCTTTTCCTTGTTTAAGTGATGTATTTCTTTTAGCAGTCATCCTTTTAGCCAACTTACCACATAACATGGCTGTAGGAATAAAAGAGGGATAGAAGCAGGCACCCCACCCTTCATTGCTTAGAAAGAGCAGGGAGGCACACCAGTGTGATAAATAAATAATTGCTAAGTATAAGGCAAGAGCAATTAGTTGCATCTACATTATCACAATTATACAGTTTAATGAGCTGTCATTGATATAGCTTGCATAACAGCAATCGTATAAAACTTGCACCAATGTGTCTAATGCAATACTGAATGAGACTGAGACCTTTGTGTCTTAGATTGCCCAAGGAATAAATAAAATTGCTCTTCCATGTTGAATTAGAAATTACTGCCATCTACAGTAACTCCGGAAACATTGCTAAACAAGGCCACACTATCTTTTTCTTCATGTAATTTCATTGTGCTCAAATATTCAGGGGTAGTGATGGGGTGGATCACATGTGAAGACAGGTCTTCTTCCCCACTGATATGAATCAAACTATCTTGAAATGATTCAGAAAGACAATTTTACCTTTACAATGAATTTCTTTTTCTGCATTTACAATAATGGGAGTTACACAGAAAATTCTATTAAAATAATGTGATAATACTTCTATTTCCCATAAGCTTTCTCAAAAGTGTGTGTCTGTTTTAAAGCAAAGAATAAATTCTACATTTTTTTTCTGAAAGGTTCTCCAAGGAAATTGGAGGGTTCTTGGAAGCATTTAGGATCAACAAGCATGAATAATTTTCAAATATCTGATAAGGCTACGGCTGCTGATAGTTGCTGTTGTAATTCACAGAAGAAGAAAAATAGGAAAACAGTGGTGTTCAGAATAGTAATACTGCAATATCTGGAGAAACTAGTATATAAAATGTATGTCTGTCAATCTGTCTTCAAAATCAAATCTGGGAACTTCACTAAATAGAAGAAAATGCTTCCAAAACAGGACAAGGCAAAAGAAAATGAGAGAAGAAATGGAAGAACATTCTTTAAAAACATTGCAGGAGGAGAAATGGAAGAGAATGAATACAGTCTGATGTAAAACAAATGTTTTCATTCATTTGTCCTGCCACAGCTACTGTTTAGTATCTTTGAAGTTCTCCTTCAGGCCCATTGTTGATAATATTGCATTGTTCTACTGTCTCTATATGTGTATGTATGTGTGTGTATTCAGATTAAAATGAAAAGCAACATAAAACTGAAAACCTGACCTTCCTAATGAAAATACAATAAAGACAGTAAATTTGTTAAAATAGCATAAAAATAGTAGGATGAAACAGAGCCCTCCACATTTGTGGGTTTCACTTTTGCAGATTTGATTACTCAAGGATTATTTGCTGTCACCTCTGTTGCTTCCCCGTGCCATTTTTAATAGTGATTGCAAGCCTCACGAGACTGAGAAGCTGTGACCAAGGCTTGTAAGTCCCTATTAAAAATAGTATGGGGCAGCAGTGGAGGTGGCAGTAAGCCCCACCAGCCATCCAGTTCTGCCTTGTGAAGGAACCCTGCTGACTCAAAGGAATCCATGGTGGGTTGAATATGGTGATCATACTTTTTTGTGTGTGTTAAATATGGTTTGGGAGGGCCTAGAGTTATTCATGGTTTTTCCACTTAAACGGGGGTCTTGTGCCCCTTACCCTAGTGAATGTGGAGGGATGACTGTATCTAAAAGGTTCTCGATAATAAAAGGATCTTTATCTAGAGTCGAGCGAACAATAAATTAATTGCGTGGGACAATGGTAGACAGCAGTGAAGACACCAGGCATTCATTTAATTAATTAATTAATTAATTAGATATGATTTTTTTAATCCCATTTTTCTTCCTATATAGGATCCAAAGCAACTTATAGTATAAGTTAAAAGAAAATGTCTTAAAATAATATGTGGTCCAAAAGTTTAAAAGCATTAGCAATCAATCCAGTGAAAACATTTAATTTAGAACAGTCAAAAATACATTAAGCACTTATTACATATTGTTTAAAAAACAGCACACCCATTGTCCATCCTTCTCTTCTCACAGGCATCTCTTTGGTTTTTAGATCATTCCAAAAACTTGGTGATACCACAAAGATTCTGTCTGTGATAGTAACCTGTCTGAAAGTGGCAGCACTTGTAGAAGGCCCTATGCTTAATATCAGTGCTTGGCAGGTAACATTTTGGGACTTTAACTCCCAGAATTTTCCAAGCTTGCTGGGAAATCCTGAGAGTTGTGGTCCAAAAGAAAGTTCTTAATGTATGACAGACTACGTATGGAAACCAGCAGTTCTTGAAGCTGATGGTCCTAAGCTGTGAAGACCATTTAAGGTCATGATATTTGTGGAGACTAACTAAGAAACTGTTAGAGAAACTGTAACTGAATAAACTGGACAGAGTGAATGGTCTAACTATAATATATAAAAGTTCACAGCGAATCACTATTCCATATAAATGTTTAAACCTAGCTTATCTCTCAATCCTTCATAAAAGGATTAGTTTTCTTGTAGCTTGATTAGCTTTTCCACTTAATGAATTTGAAGATCTGGGTATATTGTGTTAGAACATTGTGTCTAGAAACGGGAGTTGTGTTGCAGTAGCTCTTTTGAAATTTGCAGCAGGAACCCTCCCAAATCTCCTTTTGAACTTTTTATTTCCACTAAGCATAAACTCATTCAGACACCTTGCAATTTAAAACTCTATTAAAAGCAGGAAAATGAGATCAGTGCCCTTGTATGTGTTTTTTTCTCTCTTACCTAGTCTGTTCCATCAACATGTGTCAAGCCTGTAATAAATTTGCCATGCTGTCAAAAGCTGTCATGCTGCCTCCTTGTACTGAAAGCTAGTGAGCAAGGGAAAGATTTATCTTGGAGCCTTAGGGAAAACCAATAAAGTGGAACCATCGCTTTCTTAACTTGTATCTAAAATTGAAGGGCTTTACTGACTGGGAGATCCAAGCTTATCTTCAGCACTCAGTCAATTTAATTTTGCTTTCCTTAACTTTTCTTTCAATATTAATTGAGTACAGTAGGAATTTAACACAGTCACCAGTGAAAGAATTTTGCACGTTTGTACTGACAGCTGTTCAATTTACAAGTTTAATTTGGCTGCGTTTAATTTTTTGGTACGCTATGTGTCTTGAAGCACTACATACACTTGTCCTTATCTGTTAGGTTTTTACTTCTGAGATATGCTAAACTTAGGGCAACAGCAGTTGTGGTGTTGGTGTTGGTAGACACCAAATGGCATAGTGTAATTACAGAACATGCCACCAGATACTAATTTGTTGTTGTGTACCTTCAAGTCGTTTCTGACTCATGGCAACCCTAAGATGAAGATGTCACTGGGTTTTCTTGGCAGAATTTGTTCAGATGGGGCTTGTCTTTGCCTTTCTCTGAGGTTGAAAAAGTGTGAGTTGCCCAAGGTCACCCAGTGGGTTTCCATGGCCAAGCAGCAATTCAAACCCTGGTCTCCCAATGTCCTAGTCAAACACTCGAAGTGCTACACAACACTGGCTCCTAATAAAACAAGGGCTGCTTTTGAAGTAACTCTTCCAAGTTAACAAGTTGTACAAAACACACAGGCCGTCATAACCTAAGGCAGAGATAATTGGTCTACATAGAAAACCTAGGACTTGAATAGTGTTTCTCATTGCAGTGTGCACTGTACTCTCATTGTAATAATTGTTGATACAAATTGTTATAATATTGATAAAATAATTTTCACCTGCACTAAACAAAATAGAACCTTTACTTGGACAGGATGGAGATAGAGACTTGGGAATCCATATCTATATGTGCCAAAATGTTACCATAGTGATTGCGTGTCCACCCGATCCTCAGTTTTCATAATCTGAAAAAATAAAAGGTGCTTTCTTTTACAAAGTCCCTGAAACTGAAAGAGCCAGAAGTGATGGTGAAGTTTGAGAAACAACATCCTCAACTCATGAATGGCTTTGCCTGAAATCTGTCAAAGGCTTTTCAAAGACTTTCTTCTGGTACATGCCCAAGCATCCTTGTTGGTGAAATTGGTCTTTCCCTTAATTAATTTGATGGATCCCTTTACATATCCTAAAGTTAATGATGTGTTAAAGTTGGAAGAGACCACAAGGGCCATTGACTCCAACCCTGCTCTTGTGAGAATGGTTTACAAAGGCTCACAAGCTATCCTGCCAGATTTGAAAAATTGACAGTGATGGGAAGTAGATGTTCTTTTACCTTCATCAAATGCATTTCTGAAGGTTTTAAATGATAACTGACATTTTAAAGATAGCAGCCACTGAAGTTCCTTTATCTCAAAGGAAAAAACAAAACAAAATACCCTCTCTCTCTCTCTCTTTCCTCTCTCTCTCTCTTTCTCATTATTGGGTGATCTTGCCCATTTGGAGGTCACTCCGTAATACAGTGGGACCAGAGGTGAAATCAAGTCCTAAGTGAGTAATATGTAATCAAGTATCAGGATGGACAAAGGCAAGTAATTTAATCCAGAAGAGAGAGGATGTTAAGTTCCAAAAACAGAATTTGAAGATCAGAAAGCCCCACAATCAGAAGGCAAAGGTAGGAATATTAGGAAGGGTGCTATATGCCAAGTCCAACCAAACTGGCTGCACCTTTCCAGATTTACAGGCAAAGCGTTCGTCTCCCTCACTGCCCTCTTTCTGCCATCAGGTTAATGAGGTAGGCCTTTGGCTGATTTTAATCATATGGCAGAAAGGTGTTCAAAATGATGTGCTCTATTCTTAATCTGTATGTTTTCAATGTATTTTAAAATGCATTTTAAATTGCTTTTAACTACCGGTATGTGTTTTTATTATAACTGAGATTTAACTGGCTTTTTAAAAAACTTTTGTAATGGTATAATTTTTAGCTAAACTTTTTATTTTAAACTTTGTAAGCTGCTTTGGATTTCTTAGCAGGAGAAAAGCAGGCTATAAATTTAATTTAAAAAATAAAAATAAAATTCTTATTACCTGCTACCTGACATATTTGAAGTAGAGATAGCAACTGAATTTTGGGGTGAAAATACATTCTTAATTTCCCCCTTACATGATGTCTGACTTAATATCCTGGGCAAATATTTCAGGGGAGCAGAAAACTCTCTTACATGGTCAACTAAGTTTTTTACAGTGCTGGTCTCTTGCTAAGGACTAGTAACGTGTTAGAAAATATTCTTTCTCTCTTCAGTCTTTACGACTTCCATTGTACCTTAGCTTTTGTGACATAAATCACAGGATTCCTATTGCCATCAGATACTATATATGTGGTCTTAAAGTATCTCACAGTGGCCCACAGCTGTGGTAAACTTCATTTGCCATCCATGAACAAGTCCATCCATGAACAAGCTGGATAGGCCCAGCTCGGATGCATATAGTTGGCATCAATCGGAAGAAGACCCTTTATGTTTATGGATCCCTCTGTGGAAGAAGTGAGCGAAGCACAGCCCTCTAGATGTTCTGGATTATAACTGTAGCCAACATAACCAATTATAAGGAGTGTTAGGAGTTGCAGTCCAACATCTGGAGGACTGCAGTTTGCCCATATCTGCTCTATGGGAATGCCCAGGCTTTATGATGATGGACCAACATCCATATGTTTGTATACATTTAAGGTCCCCAATCTCATCAGATTAGCTTGGTTAAGACTTGCAATATGAGACAATGGCACTGAGAAGTGGTGTTAAACTTTTCATATATGTGAGAGAAGATTCTCATACAAATGATGGAAATTTGTAAAAAAACAAACCCACATGTTTTGGGGGTTTTGAGGAGCTCTAATGAAAATAATTTGGATGGCAAGAATCTTTGCAGTTCAGGACTTATTTTGTCCAAAATTTGCACAGAAAACAGTGTTTTCTATGCAGTAAACAGTGTATTCTGCACAAGAATTGGCATTTTTACACAGGAATATGATTTTCTAAACAGAAGATGCTGTTTTCTGTGCAAAACAATCATGTGCAAATTATGTACAGAATAAATCCCAAATTGCAAAAAGGCTTTGAAACCTCATAGCTTTTAAAGGCTATCTTGCGGTGGGAAAAAAATTGTCTAAAATTACTTGTTGCTTCCTTCAAGAAGAAACTTAATAAAGAATTGCATCCCTAATTCACAGTATATTCCTGAAGGGGGCTGGAGTCGAACAGGAAATGAGAATGTGAAGTAGAGTAGAATTTAGGGGAGCAGTATATTCCCACACAGTAACCCTTGGAACTGGTGCAACATATAACCCAAATTATGCAGGGGAGAAACAGCTTTCTATAGTATGGATTTATGGATTGTATGTGACTTTTTCTGCAGAAGCTATGCAAGAAATTTCATACATTTCCATCTGTTTTTTCTTTTGCTTATGATTTGTTTTATGCTATCATTGGGACTACCACACAACGCTTGGGAGTTTATATCTACGAACAGTGCAAACACAGTTACTGACAAAGATGTTCTTTCAGAATTTATCTTCCCAGCTGCCAAGACAATGATCAGCAGAAAGATTTGTAGTAACAACAGTCCGTCTGAGGAAAATCTGTCAAAAAGCAATTTTACAATATATTAATATATCCAAGATGAAAGTAAATAAAATTCCCAAGTGAACCATTCTCCGCAAAGATGGTTATTTTTATATTCTGTCTGGAATCTCTTCTTTACAGCTTGAAAGAAACCTAGCAGAAGAAAAATATAACAGTGCCTTGCAAGCAAGAAAAGATGGCTAATTGGCAAAAGAGAGAAAGGGGCGGGGGAGGACAAAAAAAATAACACACGCTAATTAAAAGAAACTGTCCTTGACATAAAATGAGAGATGAAGGAACAGTTTTTTAAAGGACCAGATAATTAAAATCAGTGCAGCCAACAGAAATTGAGCAAAGGGGTGGACAGAAGGGAGAAAGAAAGGCAGGAAAGTAATGTAATGTGTGCAGGACATAGGAAAAACAAAATTAAGAAAAAGGGGATGTGAAATCCAGAAGATATTAAGCACACTTGAGCATGGCTTTATCTGAAAAATTGTATGTTACTAGGATCTGTGAGTACATAATACAAGAGTATTGTATCAATTATCTTCATAATAGCATTTTATGTGCCTCTTTATATCGAGACTGCTAACACTGCTTATATAATATTTTTAAGCATATCATTAGAACCTCAGGAAAGGGAAACTGCTTTATACAAAGTCATACCATATGAACTTCTAGCTCAGTATTATCCTTTTGTGCTGCACTGACCAGCCTTATCTAGAACCGTATCTGGCTCATCCACATATTCCTATATTTTGGGAGATTTTTTTCTTTTATATATACTCACCTCCTGATATATGTGTTCTGTATTTTATGATATACATGCCCTATGTTTCAGTTTATTGATTATGTATCATACTTTCTTAAACTTCAATAAAACACTTTTTAAAAAGCACTGGTCAACTGTATTTAGAAGTTCCAGGGAATGAACCTCACCTTGAAGCATGTCAAAAATAGTGGAAGAGATTGTAGTTGATTGATCTCTAAATGTAGTTTTTATGTAGAAATTGTGTGGACTCTTCAGGCTAAATCCAATTGCTAGATCCCAGTGGGTATGTCAATACTTTTGGAAGTTCTGTTGATTCTGTGGGTTGACTGTAGTGTAACGAGTGTGACCATTTAGATAAATCCCATTTACTAAAGTAGACTCACTGCAAGTTCAGTGGATCTTTTCTGCTTGGGATTTGCCATTGAGTTTTAGGCTTTCCACTGATCTGACCATGTGTATTTACTGGATGACAGACTGTTTCCATCATAAGCATGCATGTCTAACTTTCTTGGAAGAACAAAGTGTCACTAGTGTCACAGTATTTACACTCATAAAACATGCAGGTTGCATATTTGCTTTGTTCAGGTGAGAAGCCTGGGAGGGGGAAGCTAGTGTCCCCATGTCACTCTTTCCATGCACAACGTATAGTGCCTGAATCTGTCATTTGATACTGAAGTCAATAATTATCTAGTGATGCTGTCATGACAATGTAGAAGATCTGAAGCACAGAAGGAACCCTAGGACAATCAAGAATGCTCTAGTTCATTTCATTAGTAGGGACAGATCTGTGGTTCATCTTTGATAACAAAGCCATGGACAAAGTTGTAGACATCTGCAGTGTATGCCTCATAACATTCTTACCCCACCCCCAGGTTTTATACTGAGCTGTATGTTGGTATGCTGACAACAGTAAGAGAAATTGATGCTGGCGATGACATTCAAAGCCCCAAACAGTATGGAACTCAATGCTTCAGGGTATCTCTCCCTATGGATATTTCCTTGAAGACCAGTCTTAAAACAGAGGATGGAGCCCTCCTCTGTACCTTACCAGTGCAGGCAATGCTCTGTGGGAGGATCTGGGAGAGGGCCTTCTCCAAGTTGTCTCCAGTAATGGAATACCTTCAGAAGCATGATTAGTGACAGTGCTGGTGACATTCCTGCACCAGGTTAAAATATAGCTTTTTATTAAATTCTTTAGAGAGTCTCACTGATTCCATCCAAACTTGTATGGTGTTGACTTATTTCAACCTATTTGAGCTGATTTTTAAGTGTCTTGTATTTAACATGGCAATTTGTTTTTATGCTTTTGTCTTAAAATTATTTAAATTAGTTAAAGCAACTTTATTGTGTGCTGCCCTGAGATTCTATGATATAGATCAGGATGCAAATATTTTCATTAAATCTTTGAGCATTCTCATTCATCTTAGAGCATTCTCAGTACAGGGCTTATGCTGCCTGGTATGCCACATCCGATACCATGTGAACAGATTCCTTCCCTTGCTTCCCTCATATGTACTCAGATCTTCCCCACATCATCCCCTGGCCTTGGAGAGGCCTGTGGAAGATGGCAGATGGAAAAAAGAATCCATTCTATCTGTTGGGTGGGCACTGTTGGATTTGACCTTAAGGGTGTCTCAGCTAACTGGCAATACTGATTCTCTTGTGCCTCTGTTTTCCTTGTTTCTTTTAGGGAGCTTCTCCTGTCTATAGCCCTTGGGCAGGTCCTGTCCCTCCTTATCTGTGGTATTAGCCTGACCAGCAAGTATTTGTCAGATGATTTTCATGCCAACACTCCGGTCTTTCAGAGCTTCCTGAACTACATTCTCCTATTTTTGGTCTACACCACAACATTAGCTGTTAGACAAGGTAAGTGGCATGCTCTTGAGGGTGGAATAATTACTGCATGTTCCTCCAGATGTTTAGAGGCTGTGTCCTTTATAGTAAGTAGTTGTTCTATTGTACTATACCAAAACATTCTCTAGTTGATTAAAAATAAAATGTCATTCTCATTCAGAAAAAAATACAAATGGGTGTCATTGGACCTACTCTGAACATGACTAGTTCTTGATTTATCTGTAGTTAGGCTTAGGTCCTGGCTTCCTGACAGACTATATCACCCAGTATGAGCCTGCCCAGACCCTGAGAGATTCAGAAAAGGCCCTTCTCTTCCTAGACAGGCACAACTGGAGGGGACATAAGATAGGGTCTTCTTATTAACTGTCTATGGGCTCTAGGGCCCTTTTCACATAGCATTTGCCATGCGAAAGGGCCCCTTGAGTGTCGGGCGATTGTGAGGAGTGATCTGCACTACGCACTCACAATCGTGCGACGCTCCAGGGTCTGGCAGGTGCCGCTCACGCACTTTTTCATTTTCGGCTTTCAGCCAAAAATGGTGTGCGATCACGCATTGCTCCAGGGCCCTGTGCACACTTGCTGTGTGTGTGGAGCCTCCGGAGCCACGGCGGTTGCGCTTCCTGCCCCACCACAGCCTGGGAAACTCCCAGGCTGTGTTGTGGAAGGAAGAGGCGGGGCTCTCACACTACCTGCTCGGGAGCAGGCAGCTCGTGTGGAGCTGAAGCAGCAGGGACGCGAGAGCCTCTCTCTGGAGGCTGCTCACATGATTCCCGCACTCCAGCGCTGAAAAAAGGTAAGGTGCAGAAAGGGCCTAGGTCTCCTTTCCCAGGCAGGCCAGAATGGACCCCTTCTTGTTATCCCTCCTTTGGAAGGCAATGACTTCTTAATCAGGAAGGTTTTTAGAACTGAAGGTTTTTAAAGAAAGGGCTTTAGAGGGTGCTTATTTCTTTAACTAAACCATTTTTTTAAAAAGTTTTATAATCCTTTTTAGACATACCTTTTATATTGTTTTAATAGTTTTGAACAGAGTCCTAATTTTGAGAAAAGATGATATATAATGATAGTAGTTGTTAGGATTATGATAACAGTAGTAGTAATACTAGTAATTAGCAAACAAGCGAGCAACAACATCTCTCCTCCTTATGTTTTTCCATCCCTGTCCTCACCCACTAGGCTTTGGAAAATAGCACTGATGGTAGTGCTCTTGAGTTCCTGAATAATGCTAAATTTATTGCCAGGGCTTTAAACTACAGGTTAGAAGTTATACTGTGGTCATCAGTGTTTTAGACTCTTCCTAGTTTTAAAGTTACAAAGGCATTTGGCAGCAGCCCTGCTGCTTCATTTGTATCACAGAGTTTCATGTGGGGCAGACTGTACCTCATGTCAAGGGCAGAAACTTATTTGCTCCCCATAGGACACTTCTGATTAAACAGATGCTGCTGAGTTCCTCTGCAGGGAGACTTCTAAATGAGGAGTTCAGTTAAGACTCTGTCAAACTAGCAGAGGATTGCCTCAGAGACTGCAATCTGTAATCTCTTTCTAAGGAAAAAAGTTGCTTGAGCAGCTTTCTCCCCACCTCTCTGTGTTGTCCTGCTTAGATTGGCAGAACTGTAGGGAATGGGCACAGTTCAAAGCCAATAAGCCTGCTGTGTCCTTTTCCTTACCTATTTAGTTTCCCAACAATCCTACTGGAATATGGGGCAAGCAGACTTTAACCAAAATCCTGCATTGTACTTATAGCATGGAAATCTGCCCCCACCTAGTTAAATCATGGATGCTGTACACCACCCTTCTGCTGAACAGCAATTGTGCACAGCCCATTATACTTCTGGAAAAGTGCTTGCTGTTTCTGCAACCTCAGTGAATCAAGTGATATATTGGAGGCACTGGACAGCAGTTATGCACCATCCAGGAATGTACAATTCCATGTATGAGTTTTACTTGCAGAACTCTGTTTACACGACTGAGCACTGAGAATGAATGTTGCACCATGGCCGAAAAAGTACAACCACATGAATAAAGGAACTTAGGTGTGCATAAAACACCAACAAGTGGCTTCTCTCTCTCTCTCTCTCTCTCTCTGTTGTGTGTGTCTGACTGTCTTTCTGCAAACTCCTTATGAGACCACCTTGAGGTATGCCCAAGCCTATTCAAACTGGCAGTGGCAATAGCAAAGCATGGCTCCTTTTCTGGATTCAGGGCTGCAGAATAAAGTTGGCACCAGTTGTTCCAACTTGTTACAGCCAGCCATGCAACATCACGCAGTCCTCTTTTGCATTTGAGACTCTCCTCAGAACATGAGAGTAACAAATTCCAAATAATATCTTTACCTGATAACAAGTCAAAGGGTAGAGGTTTGAGGGTATAATAAAGATATGTTTCAAAAGTAGTGTTACAAGTAGGAATGAAATCACCTTAACAGGTCACATTTTCTAATTACTTTAAAAGTTAGGTTTAAAGGCATTTCTAGAAGTGTTATGACAGGAATGTTTTGAGCTTCATGTATTCTGTTCTTAGTCCTGAGTCTTTTCCACCCCAGAAAAGTTTCCATAAAGCAGTGAGTAACTCTATGAGTTACTTTTAAGTGCTGTAATAAATAACATCAAGTAAGTACTTTTAAAACACAGTGGGAAGCAGAGGAAATAATTATTCTTTAAAAGTAGCTCTCTAAACCTCACAATACCCTCACAGTATGGATTGCTGGGACAAGAAGATGCTTGTGTTCTTCTCCTGAACTTGAGTAAAATGTAGGGTGGGCATGGACGCAAGACATGAAAAGAAGAGTGGGGAATAAAAATAAGATAACAGAGGCTGATACACAAAGTGGCAAAATAACTGGGTAACCCAATTAAAAGCTGATCTTAAGCTGCACAGAGAATATATGGGGGCAAGGAAAAATGGAGGCCAGGTAGTTGTACTTGGATTTAAAAAGAGACATTGGAGGGATTATTGGGTGAGTGTACTTACTGTAGATACAACAAATCTGTCCTGCATATTGTTAACTCAGCCATGAAGCCATGCTACTTTTTTATTTTGTCTTCTCTGATTATCATTTATGGTTTAATCCAAACATTTCTTTACGCAGGCTGCGTCAGATGCTTCATTGGTGAACAGTAGCAGGGTATACTTCTGCAAGTGCTTATGAACCTGTTTTTCACTATTCCTCATAACTACTGCAGCTCTACATGACATATCCCATATTGTGCCAGATGGTTCCTTTTGCTTTCAGGTGCACTTGGTAAGCGCTGAAGGTAACAGTAGGCAGGAGGTATCATTGAAGAGCTGGTGCCCTGCCTAGCAAAAGGAGATGGTTATTATGGGGGTTCTCTACTGTGGGACCTAAATGAGTTCTCCAGTCCTTATCTCCATGAAGAACAGCTCCATTTATCCAAACTTCCAATTATACATATACTTTGAATCATCCTAGACATTAGATAGTCACTCATTTCTACAAAATCAAAAGAGAAAATTGGAGTGCATTAGCAAATTGTTACCTTACTGTTTTCTTGAATACACTCTTGTGTACATTCCCAGTTCAACATTTGGCTTTTACAAATCATTTTATGTTTTGCTTTCAAGTATTTGCAGATGCTTCCCATTTCTATGCTGTCTGCAGGCAATTAACGCCTTCTTCCTTACAGTAGTTAATTTCCTGTGTGTTAATTTCCACTCTGATCCTTTGGCATGGCTCTGTTACACCAACAGAGTAGATCATGAAGATTTTAAGGAATTGGTTCTCAATCCACTTGAATGCGATTAAGGTACTGAAAGATCTGGTCAGATTTCATGTTAAATATTAAGCTTTTGTTCTCGAAATATGCTGTTTAGACCACCGAAGCCTCACTAATGTTTAGTACTGAACTAAATAGGGACTGATGAACTAGAAGTTTTGACTTTGCTTGCTGATTGACTCCCATAGGAATAAAGAGAAGGGTAAGAGGCTTTGTAAGCCTTTATCCACAAGGATAGAATAGCGGCAGAAGTTCTTACCTCAGCAATTCTCTTGTGCTAATTCAGTGTCCCATTATCACAGTTTTGTGAATTTTTTCACCAACAGGACTGAATAGTTTGTGTAGAAAAGGGAGACTCAGACAGCAACTGTTGCTGTTCACATTTGGAGTATGGAGTGATTCAAACAGCAGCTGCAGTGCATCACTACCTTGAGCTGTGCTTCATTTTTTGTTTACACTGGAGTGGCACTGGAAAATAACCCCTTTAACTGTGTCCCAGTTTGACGTGTGTGAAAATAACTGAGTTCCATATGTGGGTACAAAAATGTGATTGCTACCTTCTCAGAAATATACATTTCATGTGGAATTAGAAAAGTCACTTTTGTTTAGGTTTCTCACCTGAAATAGGCCTGTTGCAAATATGCAGTATATACTTCCAAGATTGTCGTTTCTTTATACAAAAGGATTAGCAGGTGTTTTAGTTCAAGTAAAATTCTTACTGTAGCTCTTCTGATAGCATTAAGTGTTGTTTTTAATGCTCACTACATGTTGTATTATACAATAGTTTACTTACAAAAATTATATTCATCTTTTAATATTCAGAATTGTGTTTCCCGTGACAGGAAATATTTTCAAACTAAAGACATAGTTTATTTAGTTCTGTTTCGTAAAAGCACTTTACTTTTTCATTGTGCTTTGGACTATCCCTTCAAAATTTTCTCTAATTTTAAAAGCTCAGTCCATGGACACTGATGACTGTTGATGTAGCTCAGCAAAAGTCCCACAAGTTTTTAAAAGGCTGAGTGGAACTTGTAGTCTCTTGCATAATCCAGAGGCTTAGTTTAAAAGCAAAGGTAGGCAAGCAAGTTGACAACTAAATTGTTTCCCTATTCTAATGAAAATGGGTCTGGAAATATTTCTATTTCTTTTCAAGTGGCATTATATGAAAAAAGAAATGGCTGCCATTGCATATGCCATTGCCTTACCTGGAGGCATTGATATTGTGCAACTGATTAATTCTGTGAACTTAGTTCTATGCAAATTGCTCTCTTAATGTGTATGGGGTATTGTCTTTTTGTGAAGAGTGTGACTATCCTTCCCATTTCTTTTGAGAAGCTTTACCTGTGCAACTAAGCTAAACTTAGGCACTGTCTTCCAGATGTTGTCTACATGTCTTCCTCCTGTTTTCCTAGGTGACTAGACACAGGACTAGAGGTGCCACCCACAGAGAGTATATATAAAGGCACTGTGCCTGAGCTTAGCTTACTTGAGATGCTTCTCTGAGTGTGTGGTTAGGTGTGTGCAACAAATGAAGATGTATAAAACCCGAGGTCCTGAAGCTCATGAATTTCCCTGAACTGTGGCCTTTTCTGCAGGATGACATTCTCCCGAGGCATGGGGATGTGAGAGGAGCAGGACCATGATAATGATAATGATAATGATAATAGCAACAATAACAACAACAACAACAACAACAGCAACAACAGCAACAACAGCAACAACATTTATTTTTATCCCGCCTCTCCCAATGTATTGAGGCAGCATTACAGGAATATATAAAATACATTAAAACATTAAAATGTACCCCATCCTTCCCACTCACCCACCCTGATGATGCTTCTGCATGATGTCATTGTGCTCCTCCCCTTCTCGTGTTACCAGCTGACATGATTGCAGGGTATATCACTGATGGAAAAACTCTGTCAATGACTCCCAATTGTGTGAACTTTCCATCACTGCCAGCCATGCAGAAGGGCCAGAAGCACAATTACGTGCTTCCTTTCCTACTGCAGCATGGGAAGAAGGCTGGCTGCAGTGCAGAAGGAACAGGCGTGCCTCTTGTACTCCCTTCTACATGCAGCAGGTCTGGTGTAGAGAGCAGCACTGGGGACACACTCCCATCCTGGCAGAGGTGCAGCTGGGATTGCAACAGGTTCTGCAGAAAGGGCCTGTATACCCTAAGCCAGTGCTACTCAAATGATGGTTCCTGTACCAGTACCAATCCTTGAGCCATCGGCTGCTGGTCATTGGTAAGTTTCAAGAAAAGATGGAAACCATTTGTACCTAATTGGCACATCTAGTGCTGGTCCCTGGTGGATTGGAAAATAGTAATTTCTGGTCTCCACCCCTATCAGATGGCTTAAGGCAATGCTTCTCAGGCTACAGCTCAGAAATCCCCTGAAGCCTTCACATCTGGTCTCTGGGAGTTTTTATACAACTGCACTTGATTTCCGATACAGTGTTCACAATTTGGTTGAGACTTGCAGAAAGACTGCTCATTTGATCGAGAATTCTTGCTCCTAAAGATGCAGATTTGTACATGAAAACTGAAATTCCCAGTTGTTTTTTTTTTTTTTTTTAAATCTCGTTTGAACTTCTTTTGACTTGAAGAAATGGAATGCTTGCTTGGGGCCAGAGAAAAAGTAGCTAAAGGAATGTTAGTAGCAGAAATGTGGCCTTTCAGGCAAGATGATGTTGTACCCAGGAGTCAGCTAACGCCTTTGTCCAACAGAGCATGAAGCAAGCCTTCAAAGGTTAATAGAAGTCCCAGCACAGGCCTACAGCCCTAGCGAGGAAATGCTGATATCATTTGACAGGTATGTTTTAAGGTTTCCCTTCTCCCAGGAGGGTTTCATAGCAAGCTTCACTGAAAACCACATGCTTATACTTTTCAAACCTGTGTGATTGTGCTACCTCATTTTTCTCCAGTGCAGTTTGGGTGTTATAAGACCACTATTTTTAGTTACAGCTGTCTATGGGAAATTTGAGTTTGTTAAATGTAAGAGACATAGTCATTCTTCTTGTCTCACAGTGTACAACATAAGGACAGAACCTGCTCTTTCTTTCAAATCTCATAAGGGCATTAATTTTAATTTCTCCATACAGGTAATCAATTTTTGAGTGTGTCAGAGCCAGAGAAAAATGAAAGTGTACCAGTAACAATGAGGACAGGACTTCTGGGTCTGTTGTCACTGGCCACAGTGGCAAGAGGCTGCAATTTTGACACATACTTCTAGTGGCTAAGAACAGCAGTATGTGGCAGTTGTGCTTGTAGAAGCATGATTGCAGTTTTTTTCTGGGTTTTGTTTTTATGCTTATAAAGAACATTCTCATTCTTCCCATGTCAGTACAAATATTGCAAGCAATTCTTAACAAAGAAAATTGGTGAACAAAATATTACAGAAGATATATATTGCTTAATCTTGAACTTCAATATCCTAGATGCTCCATAATGTGGAATTTGCTTAAGATTCCTATTCTGTGTATATAGATTCTAGAATGTCAGCTCCATTTTAGGACATTGTGCAGTTAGGAACTAATTCAAATTGAACTCCATGAAATTTAAAGGCTGGGCACCTTGCTGTCTGTGAAGACTAGGCATGTGTGTAACTTGAGAAAAATTGTGTAGTTTTATGATTGTGAAATCTTGACATCTGATTAGCTTTGGGTTTGCATGATCTCAAGGACAATGTAATGTCAGTGTGTCTGCTAAGTTTGATAATTCTGCATCTTTTGCATTCATAGGTGTAAGTGGTGGTGAAATGGTTTTTTAAAAACTCTAATTGGTTTTCTGGAAGTCTTATATACAGATTTTCTTAGATCAAATATTATCACTGTGAATTTATTAATAGAATTCTGAAATTGCTAGGTGGAAGACATTAACTGAGACATTGTACCTTTTGAAAACATATGTACTCACTATTTTTATCTTATCTGTGGCTTGAAAGAAATGCAGCCAAAAAGACAGGCAGGGAGGGAATAAAATTTCTCTCTTAATTTGTCTCATTTCATGCTACTAGGAAAAAAGAAATTCAGTTTTGTTGACTGATGATTAAGAGATGATAATATACAATACAAATTGTGTTTCCTTTTTAAATTAATTGTCTGACAAAACAGTAATTGTTGCAATAATATAAATATGAAAAAAAGAGAAAATCTTATTAGAAGCCTGCATGAGAAAATAGAAAAAGGGCCAGAGACAAATTGTTCGCAGATGTAGCTCAGTTAATTTAGTTGAGAACTTCAGTGATAGAAATGGTAGCTGGAATCCCAGTGCTGTGCTCTGCTACTGTAAAGCAGATCTGTGAGCAGTTGTGTTTTCTCAGAGGTTGCCTAAGTGTGGCTCCTGGTGCTGGCAATCATTTCACCTGCAGACACAGAGCCTTTTCCCCTTTAGCTCAATGGGCGATTGCAAGACTGTGTGCCCATTACATGATCAGCTGTGCAATTGTGCAGTCCAGCTTATACTACATTGGTATCTAATCAGGTTATGCAAGAAATATGTATCATGGCCTTTTGTTTTTTTTTACTGTGGAGGTTCATTGCTATCAATTAAGCTTGTTGCTATTGTGTGTCTTCAGATCATTTCCAGCTTATGGTGACCCTAAGGCAAACCTATCATGGGGTTTTCTGGGACTGAGTATGTGTGATGCACCCAAGGTCACCCAGAGTGCTTCCATGGCCAAGCAGGGAATTGAACTGTGGTCTCCAGGTTATAGTCCAATGCTCAAACCACTACATCACGCTGGCTCTCTTTTTGCTTGTTAGACCAAACTATTTGTATTTATAGAGAACTTCGGTAGCGGGTGGGATTAAACATTACACAACACCAGTCACCTTTCATTTTCATCAAGGTTTCTTGTTTTCCTTACCAGCTGTTTAGTATGTTGTAAATATATCCTTGATGTGCAAGAAAGACTTGCGGTGCTAGTGTTAAATGTGAACACAGTCTAGCAGGGGAAATAACCTAACTCTCCTTCTTTTGACACTTTAATTAGTAAGTTCTGTCTTTACCCAAGTCTCTCTCTGTTTGATTTCTTTAACAACAATTCCACCTGTTGTTTGAAATTTTGTATAATGTATGTATACTTTGATTTAAAAGACGGTATTGCGTTATATCATTTCTTTTTCTTCTTATATCAGGATGATAAGAATACAATAAACTTTCCACATTTGTGGGTTTAACTTTTACGGATTTGATTATTTGCAAGCTTCTTCAATCCCTGTCCCCTTCACCTTGGATGCTTCCTTTAGGGGGGAACCTTCCCTCTTGGCAGCTCTGATCAGGCCACACAACTTCTTAGAAACCCACCTCTGGTCTTCTTCCTATTTCACCAGCAAAGGAGGGCTTGCAGCTCAGTTTTTCAGCACCACAAACTCTCTTCCAAGGGAAGAGATGGGCAAGAGAGGGGAAGCATACGACCACCATGCCAACCCACTCCCTTTCCTTCTCCTCTCCCTGACCTGGTTTGGACCCTGGGTGCCTGCTTTCCCCACCATGCCTCAGACTCCTTCCCAAAAACATATATGTGCTCACACACACACACACACACATTTTGAGATTTGCTATTTTCCCACTTTTGCAGAGGTTCTATGTCCCTAATGCTAGTGAACGTGAAGGGCTGACTGTGAATTGATCACATCCTCCTTGTCAGATATGAGTTCTAAATAATGCCAGACCTTCAAAACAGGGCTCCCTTTCTAATTAAGGTGGAGTAATAGCAGTTACTGGTGAGATTGTGGTGTAGCAGTTTGAGTGTTGTACTATAGCCCTGAAGATCAGAGTTCAGTTCCCCACTTGGGCGCAGAAACCCACCAGATGACCTCACACACTCTCAGCCTCTCAAAAACCATGTGATAGGATTGCATTAGGCATAAATCAGAAATGACTTAAAGATATACAACAACAACCTGAAGGCACGCAACAACAGAAACAACAACAATACTGCAAGTCAGAAGTGACTTGAAGGCACACAACAACAACAACAACAACAACAGTCAGAATGCTGAGATGTTGGACAAAGATTGTGGAACACATGAGTGATGTTAAGAAATGAACGAGAACGAAGGAGAGGGAGGACTTTCAGGACCATGAGCCAGAATTTACATCACACTAACCATCCCTGTAGTGAGTTTCTGACCTCACATCCCCTCAGGAAATTGGGCTATTTTATGGTACGTGACCCACCTTAGATTGACATCAGTGACCCACATGAGTAAGGCTCAAAGAGAAACTTCTGATGGAATCATACATGCTGTTATTTGTCCTAATTGATGCACTTGGTCAGGATGCAGGTGGAACATTTGGTCTAGGGTTGCCAACTCCAAAGCTTACTGGCTTGGCACACAGGGAAGGGCAGCTTTCCTGATAAAAGAAGTTTGTCTGTGAAACCACAGTATATTGTGACACTTGAGCTAGCAACGTTTAGGCTGCCGGCCTAACCGTACCTACAAGTCATTCCCATTTCAACAAACAGGAGACTTGCTTTTCCCTAAGAATGTAAATCTTTGAATATTTTGTCCTAGATAATTTCTGTAGTTTTCTTCCCAATATGGGAGAAAATGAATATTTCTGGGCAGTTTTCACCTGGTATTAACACATCCCAGAGTGTTCCAGGAATTTTTTTTTCACAGTAATACTCATGGGATTATTTTGGTGTGAAACTTACAGGGGGGTTGTACAAAACATGTTTTGTGCAAAAAAGCAAGTTTTCATGCAGAAACAAAAAAATGAAGAGATCATTTCCAGAAATTTCTGTTCAAAAATAATATTTTTCTGAAACACACAAATTTTTACACAAATTTTGTACAAGAAACAAGTGTTTCTGGAAACAGTGTTTGTGTAAAAATTAAAAGATCCTACATTTATTTCTATGTATAATTAATTTTCCAAAACACTTCCAGATATGCAAATACCAGCCTAAAATTGAACAAAATTCTCACTTCTGTATTATTTTTTCTGAACCAAAACCTGTCACAAAACTCGTTTTGGATCTGGGAAATGAGTAACAGCATATATTCTTTCCATTGCTATTTTTGAGCAAACATGCTTAGAATTACATTGTTAGTTAAGCTACGAGGTAGAAGTTGTTGTGCACTTGCTGTTATCCTCTGGAACTGTGTCTGTTTCTACCACAATATGACATTTTTTAAAGAAAATACACTGTTGGTGGAAGAGAGTAAATGCAAAGAAACCTGACCAGTTCTTCAGTAGCACAGATGTCCCACTGAAGAATTTCTAGAACAATTTAACTTGTTTTGTGTTCTGGCCACATAATTACAAAGGGAAAGTTGAAGGAACTCATCATTTATACAATCGTTGATCCTGAGAAAAGAAGGTTTGAATTCACTTAAGCATTCTATTAGTTTATATATCCAACCGGGCTGGAAAAGAATCAAATGATGGTATGTGACTGCTGATGGGGATTAATCAGCTAGTTACAGTGTACAATGTTGAGACTTTTGGAATCTTATTTGTTTACATTACCACTCCCAGGCCTTACTGAGTTAAAGAAATTCTAGTATAAATAAAACGCTTTTGGAGCTCTGACAGTAGTATTTCATTTCTGTGACAGTGATGCTCCACAGAACACTAACAGTCCATTTTCACCATAGTGATGAGATGAGCTCCGTACCCCACCCCACTCAGACCATGAACCAACTGTGTCATAAAATGACCTACACAAATCCATTCATCTCTTTACCAGTGTCAACAGGTCCTCTTCTCTTGGCACTACATGTTCTTGGCTGCCAAATGTCTAGCACGTGTTGACAGCGATAGTTCCTCTTCCAAAAGCTTAGCATAAGGGAGAAGAACCAGCTGTACCTCCTTTCTCTACACAGATAAATTGGGAATATAAGGAGAAGAAGTACTTTACTTTGGGCTAGAGCAAAGGTGGAATCAACAGTGGACACTGCCACTGAGTTTGTTCTTGTGCAATTGTTGTTCACAAACATTGCCTGTGTGAATTGAATACCAAGATACGTGGGACTCTCCTATGTGTGTGGCAGGAATCTCTACCCACTGTTGCTAGTGCTGCTGTACTACTGTCTTCATCCAGTGCTGAGCAGATTGCGGTGCCCATGAAGCAGTTCAGAACCTCTAGAGGAAAAGTACAGTGTGCATCTGGGCAGCCAGACCACAATGACTACCTTTATTTTTCAGCATAATATAGAATATTGAGAGCTTTGTAGAACTGCTACCATGATGGGCAGAACTTGGAAACATCTGTGTCAACAGCTCTCGGTCTCTCCTAACTAGAATGGGAATTGTAGTCCAAAAAGGTAACTTTTCCAAGCTATGGAATGGCCATTTAGTTTGGTTTCCACATATGGTATTCCTTTCCTCCTCGTTTTGCCTAATACCCCCAATTTCCATTCAAATCTATGTACCGGAAAGAAGACCAAAAATAAATAAAAAAATAAAACAAGTACTTTAAATGTCTTCGTGAGAAGAAGGCTTGAGGGAGAAACAAGATTTTTTATCACTAAAAGGTTTGTGGTTAAGTTTGTTTGCAACGGGCTTCAAAGAGTTGTTGATGGTGCATCCATCTTGTAGTTGAGCAGATGCATAGTGGCCAAAATACTAAGCCAGATCTTTGGACTTTGTGTTTCTTATCCTAGCCTCCAAAATGGCCTGATGGAATATTGTGAAGAACTCAAATGTCTGTGCCGTGTTTGTTCCGATTCCATGACATTTTAGTGGTCCTTATGAAAATATCATCCTACCCTACTAGAATTAATAGCTACATGGAAATGGCTTGTCTATCATGCCCAGCCATAATCTGTGCATCTCTGCCTGTGAATAACTCAGGAGCAAGTTAGAAAACAGTACTTTGTGGTGTTATTGCTCATTATGTAACCAGATCATGTCATTACCTGTAGTTATGATATATATATTTTGGTCATGCAAACAAGTCCTAGGTTATTCAAGGATTTTATCAGGGAGGGGAGATATAACATTAATTGATGCCCTGTGTACTCATCAAGATCTCCAGGAGGAACCTCTCCCTGCCCTGATGACTGGGATTCTAGGACTGGAGATGATAGGACTTGAATCTGGAATTCATGTATGCAAAGCTTATGATTTGCCACTAAACTACAGTCTTAGTCTTAGTCTTAGTTTTACAAGACTAAGCAAATTCAAATATGTATAATGGCCACTTCCAAACATCATGACCACTTCCAAACATCAGTTCACTTTGAACAAGCAGGCATAAATGTTTTTGGTTGTAGTGAGAAACGCCAAGCAAAATATGTATTACAGAGTTTTGTAAAGCATTATTATTTTATTTGAAATTCACCAATTTCACAGTGAATGTAAAAAACAAGTGATAAATAATGGTAAGGCAGAGAAAGCCAGAAATGTATCTGACTTAGTCAGAGCCTAGGTTACCTTCCAGACTGTCAGGCCTCAGTAATTTGTACCACTCCTCTGCTGCCTTGCTAGTCCTACTAGTAAGAGCCAGCATTTTGGCTTGTCTTTCCTTCACCAAACCAGATAAATAATCCAGGATGTGCTTTAGGGTTAAATAACTGGTTTGACGGGGGGAGGCAAGTCAGATCACTGACACTGTGCTGGGTCTGCATATAATGAATGAAAAGTAGACAAGTCAAAGGTGGGAGTGATCAGTCAGCATGCTTGTCCACAGTTCCAGTGGGTCCCTGACATGATGTGTGAATTGGGCTGATAACCCTGAACCTACTTATTTCAATAACAATTCAATGCACCTTGTATTCCTTGCTTACCATGAACCACCATTTATCATGCATGGACACAAATAGCAGTGAATTTGGGATGTTCTCTCTGGTGGCTGTATATTGTTAAGCACGTTTTTCTTCCAAGTGAATCCTTTCAGTCTGAGATACAATGAACAAACAAGAAACAAAACTATGGGTTAAAAAGATGGTCCTTTGCAGAGATACAAGCCCTCCTTATGGCTTTCCTGTTAGATGCTAGTTCATTCACTGCTGATTGTCTTGTGGAGAATGTTATTGGTGTCCGCATCTTTCTAAGCATCCTGGGTTGCAAAAAAGCAGAATGCATTAAAAAAATGAGGAATATCTCTTTGAAGCTGTGACAACACATAAGTTTCTTTTATTTTTATTTTCATGCAGTTCATAAGTAGCTCAAGGTGTTTCCATTTAGTAAACAGATACTCATTTTCCTTTGCCGAGGGGATAGTTGATGGTTGTTTTGTGAAAATGCATCAATTTGAATCCTACTGCTATAAGCAAAATTCAAGCCTAGGGTTGCCTCCCATTTTATCTGACTCCAGCTTTCACCTGCAGTTTATGGAATCTTTAAACATTCATCAGTTCAAGCTGCTAGCAAGCTTAGGGGCTTATGGATTCCCTTCACGTAGCCACAGCATTTATATGGCAGGTTTTGAAGTGTGGTTACAAGATGATAACTGTATTGCCTGAAGGTGTTAAGTCTTGCTTCGCCAGAATAACTGTTTGTATGTAATTAGTGTAAAAATTCAAAGGAATGGAGTTTATCCTCACCGTCATCCTTCTCGTTATAAAAGGAGTTGTAATGGAGGAATGAAGCAGTCTTAAACTAAACTGCTCTCCTTCAATGTTCATCAAATCAGATGCTGAGTACCATTCTGTTGTGTAGGAGGCAGGCGACAGAACCAGAGACACTTCAGAATTCTGATATGGATTGACCCCCAGCTCTGGAATTAGTGTGAAGAGCTGGACATAGTTGTTGTCAGTGTCTGGCAGAAGCTAGGCAACACGGAGACGCCAACTGGAGTTTTTAAGACTTTTTAGTAACAGACCGTAAATTAATCAAGGGTTTACAGCACCCAAAACAGAAGCAATAAAATAATTAGGAGGTTGCGTCACCCAAATGAATGAAGACCGAAGAATTCAGCGAGCCCATGGAGAGTCACGGATGAATGACATTGTTGCCCCGTACCTGAGCTCCTCCCCAGCGTCTGCCTAAATAGTCTTTAACCCAGCTGGGGCTGATCAAAAGTCCGTTGGCCTGGCTTCCGGCTGGAGGCCCTCAGACCTCAAGCACTTCTCTTGCAAGCGCTTTCATCTGCGAGCCCCGTCATTCTCCAGCCACCTCTGGAGGAATGTGGGGGAAGGTCAGCTGCAAACTCCGGGCTGGACTCAGAGGCAGCCGCTTCTGTTGAGCCAGAGGCATTGGACTCTTGGCTCTCTGCTGTAGGTGTCAGGGAGTCACTGGCAGGCCCCTCCCTTGCCTCTGCAGGAGGCCCCTCTCCCTCGTCCTCCTCTACGTCCCACGAGTCCCCGTCTGAATCGGCAGCCGCCTGCTTAGCCTGACTCATGACAGTTGTCCACCAGATTCTGAAACATCCGTCTGAATGCTGTGATGAAGTTCTGAAAAACAAACAAAACCCTAAGTGCATTTCAAAGTGCAGATACTGAGATAAAACATCTTTCTAAAAATCCGTTTTGAGAGAAAATGCACTCAGTAAATATGTATATTAAAATGAAAAGTTTCATGATGATTTGTTTAAAATTGCAGAGGAATGTAGAAACACACGAGTGGACACATTTTGAAAGTGACATGGATCAGACATGAATTGATTCATTCTTCATAATTTCTCTTGTCTCAGAAGTAGTATAGGCTCAGCATTTCCCTGTGTTGGTACAATGCTTATTGTCTGATGGTTTTACTCATGAGGTTCTCCAAAAGTCATTTCATAGAATCACAAAGTTGGAAGGCATCACAAGAGCCATCTAATCTAATCATATACCATTGCAGGAATCCATTGGTAGTGAACTCCCTAGAGATGACTATCTAACTTCTATGTAAAACCCCCAACAAAGGGAAATTTGCTGCCTTCTTCACCATGGTTAGCTGGAATCTCCTTTCTTTTAATTTGAATCCATTGGATTGTATCCTACACTCTGGAGCAGCCCAAAGTGAGCTCACTCTGTCTTCTGCATACATATATAAATGCTTCCTACATATCTTCAGGTATGTAAAGATTTCTATCACTTCTCAGTCTTCTGTCCTCCAGGCTAAGCACAGCCAATTTCCTCAACAATCCTTCATAAGCTTTAGTTTCCCAATCTTTTACCATCTTGGTTGCCTTCCTGTGGAGACATTCCAGTTTGTCAATGTCTTTCTTGACAAAGGGTTGTAAAGTATTAAGATTATTAATGATCTAAAAAGTGTTCCTGACAGGCAGCATGTCTTTTACTGCTGATCTTCTTCTACAACATAGAGTCACAGGAGAGTATTGGAGGTGACGTGATGTCTCTAGATTCCTTTAGAAACCCACTTTTGAGTTCCTCAGCACTGGTAAATTACAGGATCTCAGTCACAAACAATAAGAGTAGCCTGGAAGACAGTGGAAGTGTCTTTGCATCCATATTGTCCTCTTGTGTGTGTCCAATACCACACAGAGCAGGGTTAGGCAATTCTATGGGGTCAGTATGCTGATTTTACATACTCAGACCACTGCGAGCTGCATGCCTTCCTGAGTGCACCAAAATGCTTCATTTTCCCTCCATTTCTCCATCAAAATATTGACTGGAAGTGTGTCGTATATGTTTGAAAAAGAAACAGAACAAACAAGGTATTTGTGAGGGTTTGTGGAGAGGGGTTTTAGGCATGCATTCATGCATTGGAAGGGCTTTGGATATTTTTGAGGTGATTTTTGCCTAAACATGGTGCCATTTTTTTTTAAAATGAGGTTTCAGGGAGTTTTGAGGGAATGGTGAAAGACATCAAGGGCTTCAAAAGTGTGGTCCAGCAGCCATACGTGACCCATGGGCTGCACATTCCCCAACTCTGTCATGGGGCTCATTCTCTGTCCCAGGAAACTGTGTTTTGAAACTCTTACCCAAGGATCTTGTGCTAAGATCCACATGGAAGAAACCAAACTAAAGAAAGGAGAATATTGAGGTGAGATTATAAAGGAGGGAGAAAGGGAAAGCAAGAGGAGTTGTGGAAAAATGCTTGAGAAATAGATGGGTAAGATTATAAGGGAAGGAGAAAAGCAAAGCAAGAGAATTTGGGGAAAATGAATGAGAAATGGGATTTCCAAAATTCACACAGATGCTTCTTTACATACAAAGTTCAAAAAATGGATGTGGGATGTGGGGGAATAAAATAACGGATGGATTTTTTCATTTTTATTCAAGTAAACCTTCTAGTGCAGTAATTTAACATAAATTTAACTCCCAATTTTAAGGGCCTTAATTATTTAAAAAAATCCCATTTCAGTATAAATATAACTATATAACTGAATTTGAATTTCAACCTTACATCTGCTGGCATCATGTTAGTGCCATGTGCATGTGTAAGTCACACTACACATGTGAGGTGAATTGTTCGCCCTAGCACAATAGATCTATTCTGCTGACAACTGCAGAATTGGAGGTGCACATGCAACTATGTTGAATGCTTTGATTGCACACTGCACATTGCAGTTGAGCATAGTAAGTATATATTGTGCATTGGAGTTGCACTTTTCACATTGCAGTTTCACCTTGTGCTTTGCATTTGCGCAGTGCACATTGTGCAATGCAAAACAGCACACAGTCATTGACACGTATTATGCAATGTTGCTGTTCTACATGAGGGATGTACAGGGTGGCGTATCGTATCTTCGTATGCAGATATTTACACTGCACTGTGGGAATGTTGGATTGCAACCAATATGCGGTAACCCTTCTCCACCAACTTTTTTATTTCTGTCATCTGGATCCCCATATTATGGATGACAAGTTTTGGAATCGAGGTTTTATGGTCTTGAGGTGCCATAATAATAGAGAGAAACCCCCACAGATATGTGTGCTGTCTTTTGTTCCTGGAAATGTTCACAATCATGTGGCAGTAAAAAAGTGAGACTACTCCTGTAGCTTCAGTGTAACATCTGACATTCAGAATTTAGAGTTATTATGGTTGTGAAACTGTCCTGGTACAGCAAAGCGCAACATTTTGATTGTTATACAGCCTGTGTTAAAAAAAATAAATATCCATACTGATAAGGCTTGAGGGAATATATACGTCTTTGACTTTGTGGATTTAATTAATGTAGAAAATTCTGATTAGTTCTCATGTCCTTGCACTGATCCGAATCAGATGGGAGTTCTATCTCATCGCTTTGATTAATAAAACAGAGTGAAGAAATAATAATTTATATACAAAATTAATATTACTTCTTGAACAGAGATATAGCAACTCTCAGGTAAGATAACCTTTTTGGTAGCTGCTACCATGGAAACCAAACTGCTACTTTCTAGTTAAAATAATAGTCCCTTGTGCATGGAAGATCACAGTACAAAACCTCAAGATGTTTACAATTCCATATGGCATATTGGTGACTTAAAAAAAAAATCTATACCCTACAGACTCCAGTAATAGTTATCTGACTTAGTCTGTATAATCTCATTACCACCAACTACTAAAATTTTCATTTCATTTTATCTAAAAGATTCGTTCATCACTTAGCCTTCATTTGGAATGACAAAACTGAATCAGTCACAGAGTGCTAAAAATATTTTACTGTACAGGTTGTTGTTAGCTTTTTGGTTGCTTGAAAAGGGTACCTTTTAGGACTACAACACTTGTTGTGATCAGCTGAGTTCCAAAAAGACATGTTTCCAAGCTCTTTTTTGGGAGAGGGGCATTCTCTTGTGACCTGCTCCATGGAAATCGTCTTTATTCCCTATCAGACTATTTGTCTATCTAGCTGGTTCTGTCTGGTCTTAACTGGTAGAGACTCTTCAAGATCTTAAGCAAAGATCTTTCTCATCACCTGATCATTTTTGGAAGATGCTAGAAATAAAATCTGTGATCATTTGCGTGTGAAGTGTTTGTTCTAAAGCAGGTCTGGAGGATCTTTGGCCATCTAAATAGTTGGATTTCAACTTAGAGTTCAGGTCTGAGAAGCACCAGCCAGTTTGCTCCATAGTAGGAGATTATGGAAGATGTATTCAAAAACACATAGATGGCCAAAGATTCTTCACTTAAAGCACAGATTTCAAGGTATTGTTGTGCTCTAGAGGGTTGCTTATACGTGGGGCAACACACCTTTTTCTGGCAGTCCAAATTATATATTCCTTATCCCGATTTATTCAGCTTCATGCCTGTATCAACCATAGTTAACCTGACAATGTAGATTCTTAAACCTCCACCACCATAGGTGTGCTTCACTTATTGCTGGGCATACAAAAGAAAGCAGAAGAAGAAATAGCTTGCAAACATTGTGAACTGAATGTTGAAAAGGGTGTGTTCCAGTGCGATGGAAGTGCAGAATAGCACTATGATTGCCCCCCAAAATATTAAACATGTGAGAGTGGTGGTATATGATGTCAGTTTTGTATAGTCTTTACTCATTCTACCACATTCAAAGTTCCCCATTCTCCCTCCATAGGGTGTTCTAATGAGATGATTAGGAAAGCTCTGGTCCTGTATCATGTCAACCTAGTAAAGTAGCAAGAACAAATGTGATTTATACTGCTAATTCTTTCTGTGTGATGGTTCAGCCATGTATACTCCTCTCTTTCACCACTGATTGATAATTGTCCCTTTCCTTCTCTCCGGAACACCTTCACCTCTCCACAAGCAGGAAGTGGTGGGGGGTAGGGAGAGGGTAGAAGGAGGTCTTGTCTAGAGCAGTGGTGTGACAACTAGGGTGAGGAGGAGGCAGGACATACAGCTCGCTTAAAAAAAAAGTCTAAGGCTTCCAGAGTCCAGAAGATCTTGGAGAGGATCATTACTACTGGAGCCTTGTCTCAGCTCATTTGGAGCACAATAGCAGAAGGAAGAGGAGAGAAGTTGAATTATGTTCCAACAAACTACGGGAAGCATTACAACCAAAACTCTTTCCTGATTTTCCCCTCTGTTAGGAATAGAATGGTGAAAGTAAGAAGGCAGTTAGTTCTTCTCATACCCTGTTTATGCAATCTACATGAAATTATTAAGACATGTTTAAATATATGCTATCCTGGTCAGTTTAGAATAGAGATTCTAAATGGAACATTTTCCACCATGTCAAGTTTTGTAGGACATGTTACACTTTTTTTGTTTCTTTTTTTCCAGCCATCCTTATCAAATATGCTAAAATAAACTGGAAAGGATCCAAAGAACCACACAACAAAAATTCCATATACATAAATGGACTTCTGCTATGCACTTTTCAAACAGGAGTCTTTTATGTCAAGCTCTTTTTCTTTTTTCTTTTTCTGAAGCTGTTCAAAGAAAATAAGCTTTTAAAAATCCAATGGGCATGTCAGAGCCTTTGAGCACACCTAAAATAGCTCTTTGGATTCTAGCCTGAATTTCAAAAGCAGTTTGCTTTGCAGAGTGGCTGGCTGCTGTTCAAGAAACTCTAAGCTGGCACGCAGAACTTGAAATACATCGTTAAAATAACCCAATGCCATTCTGCGATGTTGCAAGGCCTACTTTAAATTTTAAAAATCTCTTTATTGTCCACTTTGAGTTGTAAAGAATTCTTGAATTTGTCCTTAAAGAATTTGATGATGAATGAGAACTTTGAAAAAGAAGCTTTTGAAACAGGAGATGGTATGGAGCTTTTGCTCTTAAGCTGCATTGGCCATCTATGTTAAAACATACCTGACACCAGTGTATGCTAAGCCTTTCTACTGGGTTTATGGGGCGGGGGTGCATTTTGAGTAGCTGCTTTTCTTTTAAGTTAGAAAGAAAAAGAGTGAGATTTTCTAGTTCTTAGCAGTCCCTTTGCCAGTGAAGGGCCAGGGTTTTAGCACATGTAATGTCAGTTTTAAAAAAAACTGCATTACTGCATGCCATGGTTAAAATTTATGCTACCCTATAAACCTTTTATAGCAGAATAATTAGAAGGGTGAATAATATTATCCAGGCATATCCTTATTTGATTGCTGTTAAGTAGTGATTGTAGTTGAACAAATTGCACTAGTAACAGTGCTTTAGGGGTATAATATAAATGAGACCATCTCTGTTAATGCACCTAATTCCTGGCTGAAGCCATTCTCTATGTAGGAAATTGAGGATCTTGGCAGTGCCAGATTCTCCAGTTATTCGTGGATAATTGTTATTTTCTCCATAGTTTTGATAATCTGTCAGAGGTGGCATTATTGGTTCCACGTTTACTCTGCTCCCAGTGATTTTACAGTATTTATTTGATCTGCTGTTTCTGTTACTTTAGTTTTTAAAAGACAAGAAGAGAAGGGGATTTGAAAGTTATGATCTTTCTCGTTATAGGGGTATGGTATTTTCTTTGTGAAATTGTTCAATTATTTTGTTGGGTTATATTTTAAAGCTGCTTTATGGACTTAAAAAACTACCGTAGTTGAATAGAGGCAGTAAAGATGCACTTATTATCTTTTAGTCTGTCTTATTGTCTGTTAAAAAAGGGGGAAAGGGGGGTGTATTCAGGCAGTATTGGGACATTACTAGTCAATTTGGGGAACTGATTGTACTTAAATTTATGATGTTTCTTTTCACTGATCTATAGAATAAGACAATTGCATGCCACCAGAACATTAGATAATTCTGTATTTCCTAAAACATTTGAATGTTTCACTATACCTGCTGTCTACTGCATGTGTATGGCTGCCTGAAAGAGAGTCACATGGAAAGCAAAATCCAGATTTGTGGTGGGACCTTCAGTCAAATTAAAATGAAATATTTCATTTGAGGTTTAAGCCAATGGTAATAAATTTGATTTAGAGTGGTTGAAAGACAATGAAAACCGTTTGCTCAGATCAAATGGCTAGACAGTCCTGTCTATATATCAGCCCTGCACAGAATGACATTGTAGCATCCTACCATAAAAGCCAAGGTGCCTGACCTCCAGAAGGAATAAATCCAGACAATTCTAGCTAAAGAGCCAAACTAGAGTTCAATGCCCAAGTCTCTAGCAAGTTTATCATGTAGATTTGTTTAATTTTTTTATTATTATAAAGAAAAAAGAACAATACATAACAGAAGAAAACAAAAACACCACGTGAATAACATACAGGTGAAAAAGAGAAAAATTACAACACAAATAGCTTACTTTACTATTTCTTTTCAGATCTTTTATCATCAGATACTTATTCAACATATGTTATATCATGTTGATCATATATTTTTATTTCATGTATCTAAGTGTCATTCTTCTTGTACTATTGTACTATTGCTTGTACTACTTGTACTATTGCTATAGTAATTTCGTTCTTAAATCTATTCTTTTCAACTATATTTAACCTATTGCTAATATTATATATGATCCCGTTATTAACCATAAACCCTAACCCTAAATGTGAACGCCTTCCCAGAGTCAATTGTATTCCAGCTTACTCTACTTTCAAAAATTGTAATTCTTCTTGTGGAGGTGTGACACTTCCGTTTATCATGTAGAAAATTTTCCTCCTAACAGTGGTGATGAGTTGGATACTATATACAAGGAAAATCCTCTCAGTGGTTTTCCAAAATCATTTTTGATGTGGGGAGGACTATTACAACTTTATATAGTAAAGTGCTGTGAGGATCCGTGATTTGGAGCTTCTGACAGTAGAAAGCATATCTAGGAGATGATGTTAGCAATTGATGTGTGTTTTCTACTGGACAAGAGGAAATGAATTTAGCTGATGTGTTTAAAAGATGTTGAAATGGGACACTACACTGATTTGAGATGGTAATTTGGAGGAAGAAGTGAGAACAAAACTAATCTATCAGCTTCAGTGGCAGCTGTGTTATCCCCTTAACACACGCACACACCTTCTGGGAGGGATGCCAGGGTTGCCTCAGGTTAATTCTTAGGGTGGAGTGGAGCTGGAATGGCAACCAACAGAAACTGAGAGGAGCACATGTGATGGCAGTAAGAGACAAAGGGGTGGCAAAAAGATAGGTCAGTTTTCTCTTTATACAGCCCCTCTATTTACCTGAATGTTCTCCTCAGAGTGTTTTGCCCAGCCTAGTACTTGCATGGGAGAACACCAATGAATACCAGGTACCGTAGGCTGTATTTCAGAGGCAGGAAGTGGCGGAACAATTTCTGAGTATTCCTTGCCTAAGAAAATCCTGTGAAATTTATGGAGTTGATACAAATCAACAGGTGACTTGAAGGCACATGCACACACAAACACACACACACACACACACACACACAATATGTTAATGATATTTAAAACATACACAAACAGTCTAGGATACTGCATTCAAAGTTCAAATTTATTCAGCAAATCAGGTAAAAACTTGATTTACTCTTGCTGTTTGATGAGGTTATTGCTCTAAGGAACTGAGTGGTCCTTACTGATTTTCTGTATAGATTCTATTTAAAGGTAGAAGTAGCTGTGAAAAATTGTTCCAGAGTAACTTTTTTTTTGTTAGCTTTGCTGGATAGTGCTAATGCAACGGTACCCTTAAAAGTCTGGTTTTGAATTACTACAAGAGATAGGCAATTTGGGAACATTGAAGTGAGATGAATTAACTTTTGAACTGTCTACTGGATGGAATGAGTAACCTGAAATGGAATGCAACCATGATCCAGAGAGATGGCAGTGGGTCTTGCCTGATCTACAGTATGGAAATGCATCTCGATCCAACTCTGTGACTTTTCCTGGAAATCTTGGTGACAGCAGTAGTCAGGCCTGGATGTTTCACAATATGTATCATCTGTCAAGTTTAATTCTTCACAACAGAGCTATGACTCTTACTTATTTCTTTGGTAACCTCCAGGATTAACTACTGTGGTCCTCTCTGCATGAGTCTGCCCTTTGAGACTGTTCAGAAGCTGAAACTAGTACAAAATGTTTTAGTCCGCATCTTGATGTGCGATGGGGTACCAGTAAATAAAGCATCAGTTTAAGCATTTCAGGTCTGCTTGTATATCTCTACACTCCTACGTGACTGCATTTCTTTACCGTGGTGGAAGGCATATCTGTGATAATAACCAAATGAATGAATGAATGAGTGAGTTCTGTAACAGAAGAAAGAAAAGACAAATTGAGAAAAGATTTTCACTTATTTGTCCTTCAGAGGCGATTCTTAGCATTTTGACCTGGGATTTGACCTGGCGAATAACACACAGATTCCAGTTGATATGGCTTTATCAATTACGATACCGTTTTGCCAGTGATGTTCTCAACATGCTTTACCAATAACAAAAGCAATAGTGATAGACATGGTAAATAGTGGTGGTAGTAGCAGCAATATAAATAAAAACATCAATATGATTATAATGTAAGCAAACTTCTTCTTCGTGGTCTCTGTGACTCACACAAATGGGTCTTCTGCGCCTGCGCAGTGCTGCCTTCAGAGTCTTCTAGAGCTGTAGACCTAGCTTTTTGGCGGGAACCCCACCCCTTCCCCTGAGGCTATATAAGGCCACTCAAAGGCCGCATCTTCAGTTCCTTTTTTTCTACCACATACTACACACCATAGGAGCCTTCTACCATTGCTGTCTCTTTCTCCATTTTCTTGACCTCGGCCTGGATTTGACCTTGTTTCTCTGAACTCGATTTATGGTGTTGACATCTTTCTTTAAGAAGTGTTGATCATGTAGTGCTAAGATCCCTGACTGTGATGGCCACTCCTTCTGCTTACTGTGCCTCAGCGAGACTCATAACGTCTCAACCTGCACTCACTGTCAAACCTTTATGCCGCAAACCAGAAGGAATAGACAGCTCAGACTTTGGTTCCTTCTTTGGGAGAAAGCCCTCAAGTCTGAATCCAGCATGCCATCGACTTCATTGACCAACCACCAGTCAGCTAGCGCTTCATCAAGAAAGACCCTCTGGCATTATTTGATGGAGTCAGCCATAAAATCTACTGAGCACTTCAACTCCAGGGGACCTGGATGCAGTCAGCCTCCAAAGTCTAAAGAACATCCTTCAGGACAAAGAGGCCAGCGACAGCTCTTTCAGCAGCCGCTACTCTAAGTCCTGGAGGCTCACCGACAATGGTGACTAATACACCTGGGTGATCATACAAGTTGGAGCTCATCAAGCAAAAAAGAGCTAAGACGATTCCAACTGAATGGCCTCTCCTGATACCCTCACTCTTCATAGTGACCATTTCTGATGCCCTGTTGCCTCTCAGACAGGAACAGCTACTGATGTGGACTTTGCCTCTGCTTCAATACGCTGCCTCAGAATCTCCCTTCACAGCCTCCCAGGTCTCGGAAGGTGAAATTGTGGATAAAACTCCCACTCAGCCAACTGTACTAGGAGACCAGGACATCTAAGCAGTCCCACTTAGAGCAGCATCCCTGGAAAGTCATCCTCCTTTGCCTCCTCCAAGAGACAGACATGAGTGGACCCCGACTTCATGTTGAGCCTCTCCTCCCAGGCCTCGACCAAGGCAGAACAACCACTCAAGATCCATCTCCTCCACTTGATCTCGACATCAACATCATACCTCTCGACATGACAAGTCTTGATCTTGATTACCTTCCTCTTCCACTGACCAATCTCGTGGACATTGTCAACATCAACATTCCTGTCAAGAATTCTCTTGACCCCGTTTACCTGTCCTCTCTGTTTCCTCTAACAACATGGTGCATTGAAAAGATCCAACAGAACAAAGTGTCAGTCCTGCTGGTAATGCTGTGGTCACCTCGTCAACCTTGGTTCAGCCCCCTCCTGAGCTTGTCCAAAAATTGGTATGAGAGGCTGCCATCCAAACTGAATCTGGTGACTATGGACAATGGCAGAATTCGCCATCCCAATGTTGACAGCCTCAAACTGACCATCTGGAATCGACTTGACTAGACACCTTGCCTCCCTCTGTCTGTTGGATGGTTGAGGCAGCCCATAAACCATTGACAAAGAGATGGTATGGGTACAAGTACTCAAAGTTCCTCTATTTCCTTCAACATTGAGGCCTCAACATTGAGAACTTCGATACCATCCACCTTTTGGAGTTCCCTTCGGTGTTGTTGGAGAATGGACTTTCTTTGTCATTGATATGATAATACCTATTGGCAATCTCTTCACAGCTACATATGAGAGGGCGAACTTACTGTTTCTCAGACCCGTTGGTCCAGGCTTACCTAAAGGGATATAAATATTTTCATCCTCCTGTAATGCACCCAACTCTGGGCTGGAACCTATCTCTAGTGCTTTCCCAGCTCTCAAAAATGCCGTTTGAGCCACTAGCCACTACTGACTTGAGATTTTTTCTTGGAAGACAGCTTTCCTGGTCGCTATAACATCAGCTAGGAGGGCTAGTGAACTCTGTGCCTTGAGGGTGGATAAACCTTACCTTAGTTTCCATAGTGAAAAGTTTGTTCTGAGGCCGGATATCACCTTTCTGCCCAAGGTAGTGTCAGCCTTTCATCTAAAACAGGACATTACGCTTCCTACCTTTTTCCCTAATCCAGCCACAGACTTAGAGTGGACATTACATTCCCTAGATGTCAGAAGGGCGCTGGCCTTTTATGTGCAGTGCACTGCAGAGTATAGCCAGTCCCAAAGACTTTTCTTATGCTACTTTTCCAACAAAAAAGGACTCCCAGTTTCCTCTCAAAGACTTTCCAAGTGAGTGGCTTTGACAATGAGACTCTATTATGAACTTGCTGGGAAAAAGCCTCCTTCCCAGCTCAAGAGTCATGCCACTGGGACCACTTGCCTCAGCTGCTTTTCTCAAGAATGTACCCCTTCATGATGTCTGTAGGGCCACCACTTGGTCTCAGCCAACTACATTTATATCACATTATAGAGTTGACCAGTGAGCATCTGTTGATGCTAGTTTTGGAAGGGCTGTTCTTTGTTCTGTGGCACAGTGACTGCATACATGTTGGCTTACACTTATTGCCTTTCTCCTTCAAAAAAGTGTTCTTGTTGGTTATCTTGGCCTAGCTTTCACTCTATACTAGTTTGTTTTTTATTTTGCTCTGTTATCTCAAAGTATTCTCCTAGTATGGTTGGGCATGACACCCCTCCTGCCTCTTCAGTTTGCTAGTCTACCATTTGTGTGAGTCACAGAGACCACAAAGAAGGACAGGTTGCTTACCTGTAACTGGAGTTCCATGAGTGGTTATCTGTGAACTCATACAACCCCACCCTATCTCCCCACTTTGCGTCCTGCTATCCTTTGTGTTCTACAGCTGTTGCAGTGGTCATGGAACTGAATACGTGGCCTTTGGGCAGCCTCAGGGGAAGGGGTAGGGTTCCTGCCAAAACGCTAGGCTTAGAGCTCTAGAAGATTCTGAAGGCAGCACTGTGCAGGCGCAGATGACCCATTTGTGTGAGTTCACAGATGACCACTCGAAGAACTCCAGTTACAGGTAAGCAACTGTCCTTACCACACTTGTGTCAAATGCTTTTATCACAGACATGATGTAATGAAGTCTGTATCATCATCATCTTTAAATCCAGCTTTTTATTTCAAGCAGAGGTCCCAATACAGTTTTATATATCCCCCCCCAAAAAAAAAGGATAACACCACTAGCAACAAAGATTATGATTTTTTAAATGTCAACTCCTTTGGGTGATGATTATTGATGAGAATATAAGGAAGCTCATATTTTCATCAGATGACTATTCTCTTATTGACAAATGGAGGGTGCAGCTGCAATGACCAATATGGACAGATGCCGTTCCTATTATTTCCTGATCCTTTCCCCTTCTGACTCTAGTAGCTGTAGCATTTGCTATTTCCTTTATGCTAATTGATGCAAATACTTTTCCAGAGATGACTGTGACCACTAAGAATCTTATCTGGTTAAAATGGTTACTTTTAAGATTTATAGTCTGATGAACCCATTTGCCCTTGAAAGGTGATAGGCCTTTCTTATTATTTCCTATTTATTTGTTTATTTTTTTGGTCAAGTATGATCACGATTTAGGGCCCTTTTCTCTTGGTTTTATTTTTTTTTTCTATGTCAAAGCTTGAGGAAAAATTATTTTTTTGAGGATGAAGGCTGCACTGAAATCTACCCTTGGCAAATTATGAAAGCTTCTTGAGGAATGATTGATCTCTTCTTAACTGAAATAAATTAAGGTGGTTCGCTCCCAAAGCTACCCATTTATTTGTGGCAGCTATTCTGGTATATTTTTTCTTATGGTAGTAAAATTTTGGTGGATCCTAGCCCATTAATACCAGCATAATAATTACCTGCACTTTCTCAGTACTTCTCCTGAAAAGAGTGGATGTAGGATGATTGGTTCTTATTTTTCAAAATCTGTGTACTCTTTATTGGAAAGACACCATTGACAGGTCTTCACTGGTATGGCGAAAGTGGAAGGAACTGAGGCCTTGGCTTCTACAAGATGTTGCAGTTGAAACATGCCTTGAACGTCTTGATCCTGCAACTGGAAGAAAGTTACTTGGGTGTGACTTCTCGCTTTGAGTGAATTAGAGAGGCAGTGGGACAGTTGTTTCGAGGATTATGTGGGCGGAGGCATTGCACAGCCAATGAACCATGTTGCTCCCTGCTAGGAGGAAATCCAGTCAGTTCATTGCAAGATTAGAAGTTAGGCTTGTATGTCTACTGGATGTCATTCAGGACATGCCTCATTTCTAGAGGAGAAAATGTTGATTTATCTGATTCTGGAGGGGAGTTGTTAACTGGAATGGGGAAATGTGGCATAACAAGGAGGAAGAAGCAGGGAAGAAAAAAAAGAAATATGTCAGAACATTTCAGACTAACCAGTTTTTACTTTTGCATGAGTTTTCTTGGTTATAAACCTACTCTTTCAGATGTGGAGTTATAATAAAAATGCAGGTATTAAATATATTTACACAGTTTGGAGAGTGGGATGGAATGTAATAGCATTCAGAAAGCTGCAAATCATGACGTTTGCCCTAGTTTTTCAAAGGGCTGAGTGAGGTGATACAGGTGTTTTTCAGATCTTTACAATGGTCAGTTACCAAAAGTCAGTTTCCCAGGGTTCTAAACACTGCCTGAGAAGATTGGTTTTGTTATATGTCCAGTAGCAAGGACTCTTGTATTAATATATGTAGTGTGCCATGGTAACATTGTTCTTCATTCATACTTCTGCTAGTGGATTGGAATTTGTGAATTTTAATTCATTTCAGCAGTTTCTCTTTCTAGTCTTTCTTTGCAATTTCCTTGTTCAAGGATTGCAACCTGTAAATCCTTTCCTGTGTGTTCAGGAAGGTTGAAATGTTCTGCAGCTGGTATTTGAGTACTGCCTTTTCTAATGTCAGATTTGTGTCCACTCTCTTGTACAGAGATTGTCCTGTTTGTCCAATGTAGAGTGCAGAGGAACATTCCTAGCGCAGGATGGCATATACAGTTGACCCTCCACATTTGCTAGGCTTAGGAGCACAGGACCCCTGCAAAAGTGGAAAAACCACAGATATCAAAGTGTGTGTGTGTGTGTGTGTGTGTTTATGGGAAGGAGGTTGAAGCATGGTAGGGAGAACCAGCACTTAGGGTTCTAGCCAGGTTAGATAAAGAAGAGGGAAAGAGGGTGAGTTGAGATGATGGCCCTATACTTCCTCTTTCTTGCCCATCTCCTCTTTCTTTGCGTGTGTGGGGGCATTAGGAGAGGGTTTGTGGTGCTGAGAAATTAGGCTGCAAACCATCCTTAGCCAGCTAGGCAGCAGCTGGTGAAGGATAAAGAGGACTAGAAGTGGATTTTTAAAGGACTGCACGGCCTGATCAGAGCCGCCAAGAGGGAGGATTCCCCTGGAAAAGAAGCATGTGAGGTGGGAGGGGGAGGGATTGGATAAACTTCTGAATAATAAAATCTGTGCACGTGAAACCCGCAAATGTGGAGGGCCAACTGTATCACAGTGGAGGAAGAGCAAGTAAATGTACCTCTGATGTTGTGAGTGATGTTATTGGTCCCTATAATATTGCTCCCAGGGTAAATGTGGGGGCAGAGTTGCCATCTGAGATTGTTGCTGGATCTTGTCCCTATATTACCACCCATACTATATATGCTCTTGTAAGTGAGTAGTTGTTTAAGATTTGGAGGCTGTCTGCAGGTTAACAAAGCCCTTCCTCCCAGAGCTTGAGAGAGGGCTATGTTATTCTCCAGAAATGGTTGTAGCTCATTGATGATGCATTTGAGTGGTCTCAGCTGGGGACTGTAGGTCACCACTAGGGGTGTTCTGTCACTTTGCGTTTTTGGTCTGTCTTCTAGTAAATGGTTCCTAGGTATTAATCTTGCCTTGTCAATTTATTTCTTCACCTCCTTGGGTGAGTACTGCAATTGAGAAATGCCTGTTGTAACTCCAAGAGTTTTGAGTCTCTGTCTTGTTGGAGAAATAAAGAGTAACACCCACAGGGCTTGGTGATTCAGGAATGACATTAGTACTTGGAGGTGACAACCAGCAGTTAATTAGCTTCTCACTGTTCAGGAAATGGACAGCCAGTTCATGAGGGAAGGGAGAGGCTTGAGCCAGTAGGGCTAATGGCACATTGGGGTTAAGATACCAGTCCAGATTCCTTGTACAATGTAGCAGTACACTATTGCTTTACATGCTGCTCTTCCTTAATAAAGTTTGACCATTTTAATCTGAGTCCTGAAGTCTGCCTCTTTATTTTCCCCACTTTTTTAAACACTGTCTCTCTAGATGTTTTGTCAGCTTGATGAAAAATCTCCCACAGTATTTGAACTGGGTTACATAAATGTCTTCTCACATGGTTCAGAACCCACACAGTTTACATTCATAGCAACAACTACACTTCTAGTGTAGCATAAAAACTAAGTAACAATTCTGGGTATGCTTCTCCCACTTCTACCAAGGCACTTGTGAAAACAGCCTACTCTCCCAATCCCACTGTCAATAGGGCACTTTAGGGCCTCAAAACATACTATTTGAAAACCCCCTCATCATTTACTATTTTGGGATCAATTCCTGCCCCCACACGTTTTTTTTGCTAGTTCTGGAATGGTAAATTAATACCAATCATTCCCATTGCTTTGTACTAACCAAAACGATGTCATGAAATAGCATTTTCTTTTTCTCAGCCCCGTGATTCATTTGATTTATTCATTCCAACAAGGCATAACAAGATTCCCCAGGATGATTTTCTCCTTGAGTCAGTCAATTCACCAAACAGACTCCATGCACTCTTTGGCTGGATATATCGTGATGGATTACAAATTACCACAGAGAGACAGAGGAGATTTTGATTCCTGACTCATAAGCATGGATTTCAGGTTGAAATTTGGGCCTTAAGTGTTCTGTTGTGTTCCTTTCTAGGCCTTTCCCCTTCCACACTTCTGATTAAGGTCCTTCCTATTAGTATCCCACAGTGGGATGAAGTGCATATATTCCAGAGACATACTATACCCCTGGGGTCCTTTAACCATCCCTAAAGAAGCCCTCCCCTCCAAACTTGAATGGGCTACACAGTTTTTTGGACAAGTCCTACACTCCCTTACCATCGACCATGGTAGGTGTGGCTGAGGGGAGCTGAAGTTCAAAACATTTGGATTATGACTACTGTAATGCAACTTACTACATACGTTGATCATATTGAGAAATGCAAACAGAACAAATTCCTTAAGCTTCTGTTTCCAATGAAATGTTTCATACATTGAAGTTTTGAACTCTAGTCCTAACCCTAAGTGCCAAGATACCTGATTCTGCCATACTGGTGCAATATCTTGCCACAAGTATGTTTTCTAACTCACCAGAAGTGCCTATTTGTGGATAACAGCTGTGGGAGAATGGACACCGTGTTCCAGGTGTTAGGACTATTTCTCTTTCTTAAAATTTTCTGTTTCCCATATTTTTTTTGGGAGGGTGGGGGTGTTGGTAAGACATGAGGAGGCCAGTCAAGCAAAGGCAGCCTGGTTAACTGGTAGGAGCAGGGCTTGGGAACAGTGACAGGTTCTTTTGGGTCCACTCCCAGCTCATATAAACTGTTTCCCCCACCATACCAAAACCTTTGATCATAATGTTTACCTTCCCTCTCTCAATTTTGTATTGCTGTTTTGTTAGATGTATCATACTGCTCACAACTTGGGGTGGTTTTGGCATGGGGAACAGATCCAGTCTAAGACAATCAGGGCTACCCAGTAGATGGGCTGGGTAAATGGGTTTCCATTGGCCAGCAGGTAGGTCAACCAATGCTGGGGGCCAAGCCAATTCAAGTGCAACCAAGAAAGCTGTGAGCTTTTCCATGCCAACAAAATGTGGTCTGTACTCAGTCTTGCTAAATGCAAAGCCCTCCACTTGCCACTAGGCCCACAAGTGTATACTCTGACATTGTGCTAGCAAAGCAATCAGGACATTCTTTTTGGAGGTTGCTAGCATTATTTCTCTCTCCAATAGAGTGTATTTGAGAAAGAAGTATATCTGTAATATGATCAGCAAATCCTTTTTAAAAAATATATATTTGCAATTCAACAACTTCACACTGTGTGTGTGTGTGTGTGTGTTATGACATGCCTTACCCTTCAGTTGCTATGCCAAATAATGCACTGAGGTATGAATTATCTCATTCTCTTACATGTCTCAGTGACATTGGTTGATTGGTTACAAAACTTAGCAGTAGAAAAATCAGTGCCATTACAAAGCAAAATCCATATGGAGCATGACTGCAATGTCACAACATTTCTCAACACCCCTTACTTAGGAGACTTAAAATATACTCCAGAAATTTCATCTGAGTATCTAGCACATGTGCTTTAACAAGAATAAATTCTATATTTAATCAGCATCAACATGATTTTTGGAAGCAGATTTAAAAGCAAGCTATTTTCTTACTGTCCTGCAGGTTTTAAAAATAACTTCTTTCATTGATTTTTGATTGCTGTGCCAGACAGAACAGTTTTGTGCTGGCACCGTGTAACAATCACATTTAATAAGCAGGTTTTCAGGCATGGCTTCTATGCTAACTTTGTGTACTCAAACTTTCTTCAGATGAACACAGCCTGGATTTCCACAAAATTGGAGAGGGAAGTAGGAGCAAACTTTGGATTGATACATGCAGTACAATATGCAGAAGGTTATTGTAACCCAGAACTTAGGCAAAATCAGATCCTCCCAATTTTATGATGACTACAACTTGTGTATGGATGCTATATCAGATGCGGCTATCTACAAGTGGTTTATGGAGTTTGCGGTGTCAAGAGGACATGTGAGACTGAGACAGACTCCTATACCACACTATAAACCAAGTTAGATAAATGTGTGGCTTGAATTTTGTGCTCTTCGTTCTGTTTTATTGTGTGCTAAACAGCAGCCTCAGTGATTAGGATCAGGGCTCGTGGAGAGTATTAATCATTTTGTCTTCCCCTCCAGTGCTCTGTTTTAGATCCATCCTTAGAGGTTACTGTATCTGGGAAGGAAACTGCTACTATTGGAAGCAGTATGGAATATATGGAGTACCAACATCAATTTTAATTGAGGCCACAATAGTAGAAGTTAATATCCCACACATGGCACAGTTTTAAGTTTGTTGGTCTTGCTCTCCCATGACAGCTACTTAACCAACCAACCAGCACATATAATCTTGTTTGGCCCTAGATATAGAGTAGGGGACAGAGTGCACTTCCATTACAATTTTTATGGCTTCCTGAGCCCCACATGGTTAAAAAAAATAAACTGATGTGTAGCTGATGCTGCCTGATTCAAAACTGAAATGTCCTGTTTTCCTCCCAAATTTTTTCCTCCCCAGTTTTTCTACCCTCAGGAACCTTGCCAGCAATATTCTACTTTCCTGCCCTTTAATTTTAAAACTGAGGAATCTTAGCAGTGATCTCATAAGAAAATTCAATCTTGTTCTCTACCCATTTTTTAAAAAATTCCAATGAGTTATGGCAGCTTACCTTTTTTCTTCTACAAAGCCCTCATTTGAAATTTTGACTTGAAACTGGCCACTGGAACTTCAGTGACAATGACAACAACAACCTTCTGACTATTCAGACAACTATAATAATTTTCTGATGAGTTATGGTTGACTTTCTTTTTTCATTTTTAGCAAGGTCCTACTTGGAATTTTGGCTTGAAGTTCAACAGCGCAACTTGGACAACCACCAAAAGCACTATATAAAATTTTGACCACAATGTCCCAATAAGTTACAGCTGCAGCTACAGTTCTCCTTTACTATGATTACAGATGCAATTTCACTATATTGTGGGGAAATATATGAATTATTATGTAAAGCTTTCTGTAATATAGAAACTTTTGTATGAAATTTATGAACAGAGGACTATACTGACATATCCAGAGAAGTGCACAATTAGGATAACTCTTTTATGAGTTGTATATTATCCTAGCAGGTGCAAATCATATTGGTTTTCTTACAAATACAGCTCAAACAAAAGTCACCTGTCCTCAACAGATTTCACACATCGGAACCTTGTGTGTGTTAGTTCATGATATAACAAAGACCACTGCAAAATCATCTCCTCTTTCTTTATTGCTTTATAGTCTAGTTAATCCATTTAAATTTTTTAACCAGTTTTCTGAATTCTTCAGTAGTGGTTTCATAGTGCGGTCGCCAGCTTCCAAGACTACAGCTTATAAAAATGAGTCAAAGTGTTCTCTGCAGTGAAATCTGAAGACAGCTAGAGTGGAACTAGGGCCTTTTGAACTGGATGTGGATTTTCTGCTAATCAAAAGTATAGAATCCTGTGCTGACAAAAGCAGAGTTTTATAAGAATACAGGTCCTTCTTCCTAGCCATAAAATAAGATGCCAGTTACCGAAGGAAATGGTTCATTTCACTTTCTTTTAGATTTTGGGCTCACTAAGGCATTTAATGGCATCTCCTACAGAAGAAGTGGGTTTGTGTAAATAGTGTTCAAACTCACAATCAGTTAAAGATATCTTAAATTATTTACTGCACTGTTCCTTAATAAAATTCAGAGTGACTTATATGGACCTTCATTTGGTCTCAGTTCCTGGCTTCTTCTGCTTTGACTTCAAGTCATTTCTGACTTAAGATGACCGTAAGGCAAACTTATCATAGGGCTTTCTGGGGCTGAGAGTATGTGCCACAACCAAGGTCATCCAGTGGGTTTCCATGGCTGAGCAGGGAGTTGAACCTTGGTGTCAAGGTTGTAGCCCAATGCTCAAACCATTACACAACATTGGCTTTCTACTTCCCAACTACTTGATTTCAACCTGTTCTGCACTTGACTGCTATAGCGCTATTATTCCACTTGCAACATCCTATGGAATTCTGGGGTTTGCAGTTTCGGGAGGGGCCATGTGGCCCCTCCTGAAACTGCAAACCCTAGGATTCCGTAGGATGTTGCAAGTGGAATAATACCGCTATAGCAGTCTAGTGCGGAAATGGCCTTCAAGAATGCCACAGTTAATATGTTTTCTGGGCACTATCCGGACCTTCTTAACTGATTGTTTTATTGCTTTTATGGCTGGTACCCAATTTGGATAAGAATTCACTGGAGATGAGAAGAATAATAATGCTACAAATTTCAGTAATGAGTTATCATTATTTTCCTGTTTGAACAATTGGTACATCTGATTCTCCCCTGCTTCAGTATCCTGCTCTGTAAAACAGATTTGTCCTCTTTTTTTCATTCCACTCTTGATATGTGTATATTCTTGAACATATTTATCATTTCCTTTTTCTTTTCTCTTTCAAAGAATATATTTAAATTTATCTTAACTTGATTTTTACTACTGACTCTCACTTTTCACTCTCCATTGATTATCTCTTACAGTTTAATTGTGAAAATATTTCATTATTTTCATGGCTGTTTTTCCTTGTTCTTCCCTTTGCCTTGTGTCTTTTCTCTGTTTTGGGTGATAAACCACTTTTGGCAGGGAGCTTTTTGCTTTGACTAAGCTAATTATTTTGTAAGCTCCAAGTAGGTATACATTTATGTATTTTTTACAATACACACCCCCTTTTCAGAACAATATAGAGCTGAAGGAGCTATCTATACATTTAAACAATGTACTGCTAAATTACTCTGGTAATGCACATGTGGGAGAATTCTAATATATCACACCTATATGCAGCTGCTGAGGTTGCTTACTTTGCTAATTGTTTTTCATTTTATCATGTACTCATGTCCAAAAGCCCTGAGCTGTTGCTTCAATAACAAAGATATTATTGAAATATTGATGTTTAGTGATGGTGGTTTTCAACACTCTTGCAAACTTGCATTGTGTGCGACTTTTATGATGAATTGGCTGCTGCTGTTGTCAGGGATTATGAGGCTATTGATACTTTTTTTAAAAAAGCAAAACATTGGCAAACACTGGTGTTCCTTTTTTAATCTATATCTTTTTTTTTAATCAGAAAAAGAAGGAAACAGAAAAAGAATACACACACACACACACACTAACTGTTAATAGGCAGATTTATTACCAATTCTGTGTGTGCGCGTGCGTGTGTGTCTGTGTGTGTGTGTGTATACGCACACACAGAAATAGCAATAAATCTGCCTATTAACAGTTATGCAGTAGTACAACAATTAGTACAGGTATTGATATATTCTCAACATATATTACTACTACAATATTGTTTAAACGTGCAATTTGACATCATGCTCAAACAGATTTGAGCTTGAGAAATTATAGTCGAACTGACAACTTTATCTGTTGGAGCAAGAAGAGGGTGGCCATTCTTCTTTAAAACTACCCCAACAACTCTAAAACTTTGTGAGATTCTGAGACCTAATGTCTTTAAGGAATGTGTAAATAAGAGAGGGAAAGAGATGAAGGACTAAAAGGACAAAGGACTAAAATAGCTCCACGATACAATAGACGAGCTTAAGAAACTGAAAGTAAAAGACAGAAAGGCAGTGTTCTCCTAAACTCATCATTACTAACTTACAGCTTACAACAAAATTAAAGTCTGCAATCAAGCTAACTAGCCCTCAAGTAAACATTATATCGGGAATGACGCTATTTCTTGAAACTATTTCTTCTTGATGTGTTCGGGTCTTCTTTGGTTTAATTGTGAGCGGTTGTGACAGAAACTGGTAAATGCCAATTCATGTATCTTTAAAATTACTTTTGACCTGAGCAATTTAATTTGACTGGTGAGGAAGACTGGTCTCTAACTCTTCGGGCTCTCTTGAACTTTGATTTCTATTGGGAATCTAAGAATACTACTCCCATTCTTTTGAATTACTATTTTGAGTTTTCATTGGTAGTTGCCTTTGGGGAAGCATCAAAGATATCTACACTAAAAGTAAATGAATTCTCATATTAATGAACTTTCATGTGATGCCTGCCGAGTATGAAATGTGGTGATGAATTAATGCTTGTACTAATACTTATATTGAGCTAATGAATCTGGTGATAATGCAATTAATGAATTCATGAAATTTATGCTATGTTAATGAAATTTAGGAAACTGGTGTAAATGAATTTTTTCTTCTTCGTGATCTCTGTGACTCCTACATATGGGTTGTCTGCACTTTCGCAGTGCAAACTATGGAAACTTCTAGAGCTTAGGCCTAGCATTTTGGCGGGAACTCTGCCCCCTTCCCTGAGGCTATATATTGGCCTTGGTGCGGTTGCTGTTAGTTCCTTTTCTTCTGCCACATCTGCTGGCTACCGGAGCTTCTATCGAGCGTCCTTACTGATCTCTATCCAATACCAACGTTCTGGCTTCGTCTGACTTTGTCTTGACTCATGATCCACTTCTTATGTACGGCATCGACAGCGTTCTTCAAACGTTGTTGCCTCTGTAACATGAAGATCCTGGACTGTGACAGACACTCTAAGTGCCTTATCTGTCTCAGTGAAACTCACAATGTGGGAGCTTGTTCCGTTGCCAGGCCTTCACCCCTCTAACTAGAAAGAACCACGAGGCTAGACTTCAGGCTCTCCTATAGGAGCAAACCCTGAAGTCCCCAATGACTCCATCGGCAACGGCGACTTTGGCCTCTGCAGACCCATCAAGCAGATCCGCGTCGCAGGGAGCATGCATGATGGATCCCTCAACATCAGCGTCCCAATGACCACCATCAAAAACTACATCCCAAAGTTCATTAAAGAAGTCTCAGGGCTCGAAGCATCCCTCTTGCAAATCGAAGCCCTCGACCCCGAGGCCATCTGAAGTGAATCCGCTGACACTGGGCCGCTCCTTGGACAGGGAGCTGGCTAAAGCCCGAAAAAGGAAGGAGAGAGATGAGTCCATCTCCCAGCCATCAATTCAACCTCTCACCATGGTGACCATCTCAGAGATGAATGCTCCACCGCCTGGGAATCGCTGCAACAGTGATCCTCCCCCCGAGCAGCCACGTTCAAGTCCCGAGCCCACTCTCACTCACCATCATTACACTCTCAACCCTCAGAGGGAGAGATTGTTGAGTGCACTCCAGCCCAAGAACTTCTCAGAGTACCGGGAGATGACACCCAAGTGGAGCTGATACCAGCCCATGAGGATTCACTGGGGATCCACCCACCTACCCTGCCTCCACGGGAACATCTCTTGGCATGACAACTCGAGCCTGTCAGAGGTGGAGTACGCCCCTAGGTATCGACACAAATACTGGGAACATTATGAAGAGGCAGCTTCTTGATGCCAACACAAATCCCCAACACTGCCCTTGTGGTCCTCACTGCTTCCAAAATGCTCTCACTAGATGATGGATAAGGCACCTGTCCAACAACCACTCCCTATATTCCCCCAGCAGCTGACCATAGGGACACAACCTATTGCCAGAGCGCAAGCAGGATCTCGAGCAGGAACACCTGTTCGCTGATCATTATCCAGGTCTTCCTCCACAGACACGATAGGGCCCAGGGAAGATAAGCCTCCAGAACTAGCGTCTCCCAGGGAGAACCGATCTTGCCCTCAAGCGATGTCAGGGCGTTCTCTGATCTAGTCTCGAGAATGGCAAAGAACTTGAATTTTACCACTGAAGCGTCTAAAGAAATGATAGATGATCCAGTCTACCGCCAGCCTCAACAGCAATCTCCGACGGTTGCAGCCATTCCACTCCTCCTGTGCCTGCTGCACATCTTCAAGAAGCCTTGGTCAGTGCCCTCTTCCACTCCAGCCACTGCAAAAAGACTGGAGTCCCTCTATAAGGTGATCGATACTGATGAGTCTTGGCTACAGAATCATCCCTAGGCCAACTCAATCACCGTCAATGCAGCACAGACCAAAACCTCCCAAGTGCTGCATGACAAGGAAGGGAAAAAGTTCGATGCGGTAGACTGTAAAAAGTACACCAGTGCGGCCCAGATCTTCAAGATGGCTAACTATTTAGCCTGGATACGACCAATGACTTTGGGACAAGACTAGAGTTTTTGTCACCAGACTCCCAGATGAAGAACGTTGTATGGCTGACACATTCCTGACTGAGGCTTGATGGCTCACCAATCAACAGATAACTACAACAAGGCATGTAATGGACTGTGCTTCCAAGGCCTTTGCCTCTGCGGTATCGCTTTGCCGCCACTCATGGCTCTAATCCTCTGGACTTAAAGGATGCTTATTTTCATATCGCTATCCCCCAGAACACAAGAGGTTACTTGCCTTCACCATGGGCAAGAGGGCATTCAGATTTCAGGTGCTCCAATTCAGTTTGAACACAGCCCCAAGGGTGTTCACAAAATGCATGTCAGTGGTGTTGGTGGTGGTAGCTCTCCAGAAGCACAGGATCATTGCGTTTCCCTGCACAGATGACTGGCTAGTTGTCTCCCACTCCAGATCACATCTTCATTGAGACATAGACATGACACTCCATCTTTTCAAAATACTGGGCCTCACAGTCAACCTGACGAAATCCCATCTCGAGCCTGTTCAACACATGCAGTTCATCAGGGCAGTCCTGGATTCAACGTGTGAACTTGTCTTTCCACCAGCAGAACGGGTCCTCCAACTATCCAAATTGATATCAAAGTTACAGAGAAATCGACGGACACGTGCTCGTTCAATCCAGGTGCTTCTGGCCTTATGGCGTCAACAACAGCAGTCATCCCTTTGTCCAGACTTCACATGAAATCACTTCAAAATTGGTTCCTGTCAGTCTTTGACCCCGTAGTTGATGATCTATATCGACTTCTCTCGATACTGAGGAATATTCTTCGATCCCTCAACTGGTGGAGGAACAAGAGGAACGTGTGGGTGGACATCCCTTTCCACCTTCCGGACCCCACGATCTCGATCACAATGCATCCTGGATCGGATGGGGTGCCCACACTCAACATCTCACAGTTCAAGGTCAATGGTCGAGGTCGGTACAGACACTCCATATCAACATTTTGGAACTTCTGGAGGTCACCAAGGCACTCAGGGCCTTCGAGGACATTGTCTTGGGACAGAAAGTTCAGATCCTGATGGACAATACCACAGTTGTGTACTATATCAACAAGCAAGGGGGTATGCAATCAAAAACTCTCTTGGATCTGACACTCAAACTGTGGACCTGATGCCTTCCTTGCAGAATCTACCTAGTGGCTCTCCACTTGCCAGGAATCCAAAACATGATGGCGGACCAGCTCAGCCAAACGCTGATGATCTCCCACGAATGGAGAGTCAACGAGTCAGTTCTCGAGGGGGTCTTTGCAGCATGGACAACCCCGAGTGTCGATCTGTTCACCTCAATGAACAATACTCATTTTCTCCTGTTCTAGAGGAGGAGAGGAAATAGGCTCCCTGGGAGACGTGTTCCTCTTCAGTTCCTCTTCAGTCTGGTCCAGTACTCTACATCTTTCCTCCAATCTCTTTGATCATGAAAGTGCTGGAGAAAGTCCAGCAGGACACTGCATCGGCTATTGTCATCACCCCATGGTGGCCACACCAGCCTTGGTTCTCCCCACTACTGCTGTTGTCAAGGTCTTGGTATCAGTGGCTTCCACCCAGACCAGATCTCCTAACCTTAGACAACGGTTCAGTGCATCACCCAGATGTATTCCACCTGAAGTTGACAGCATGGAACCTCCTTCATTGACTTCTCTACCTCCTACTGTGTGGCGCTTTATCGAGGCAGCACACAAACCATCGACAGTTCAGGCCTATTCATACAAGCTCTTGAGATTTGAAGAGTTCCTACAGCGTCAACAGCTCGAGATCGACCGCTTTGATACAGTGCATGTCCTGGAATTTCTCTCTTCACTGGTGGAGCAAGGTCTCTCCCTCTCGTTGGTCAAATGCTATTTGTCAGGGATATTTTCATACCTACAGCGCAGAGGCCGACCTTCCTGTTTCAGAGACCCCTTGGTGTGGGCTTACCTCAAGGGGTACAAACATCTTCACCCTCCAGTGACTCTGCGGGTCCCAGGTGGAACCTTTCACTGGTTCTTTCTCAACTTTTGAAACAACACTTTGAGCCCATGGCTACCTGTGACCTTCATTTGTTTTCCTGGAAAACGGCATTCTTGATTGCCATTTCTTCTGCATGAAGAGTGAGTGAACTTTGTGCCTTGAGAGTTAATAAGCCATATACTCATTTTCACCGGAACAAGGTAGTTCTACAACCAAACATTGCCTTTTTGCCAAAGGTGGTTTCAGCGTTTCACCTGAACCAGGACATTGTTCTCCCAGCGTTCTTCCAGAACCCAATTTTGGACTTAGAACTCTCCCTGCATGCATTAGATGTTTGCAGGGCTCTGGCCTTTTATACACAGTGCACTGCTGAGTTTCGCAAGTCCCAGAGACTCTTCCTTTGCTACTCCTCCAGGTGGAAGGGGTTGCTAGTTTCCTCACAAAGACTGTCCAAATGGGTGCATCGGTCATCCGGCTGGCATATGAACTAGTGGGGACTGATCCTCCTGCCCAGATCAGGAGCCATGTGACCAGAGCCCCTTCCACCTCTGCAGCCTTCCTTAAGGGCGTGCCATTGCAGGAAATTTGCAAGGCGGCCATTTGGTCACAGCCCATGACCTTTGTGTCCCACTACAGAGTGGATCAGTGTTCAGCTGCTGACACTGCTTTTGAGAGGCTGTATTGTTTTCTTCTGTGCACTGATGTGATCTATGGTATGCATTCTGTGGTTCTTGTTGTTCACATGTTCTACTGACCTTTCTATGTATTTCTTAATATATTTGATTTCTACATTTTGCCTAGCACTTTTTTGGTGGGCCTCATCATTTGGTGTTGTGGGGACTGCTGCACATGGCACTCCCTCCTCCTGGCTCAGCTCTGTATGTTAACAACTCTGAATACAAATTGGATTGTGGAATATGGGAAAAAGTTACAGGTATTGAACAAGACAGTTTGAGGAATTAGAGACACAGGGTCTCAAATCCGTATATTTCAACCACATCTAATTCCTACGGTAAGGTAAGGTTCCTAAGGAATTCCTAAGGAATTTCTAACAAGTATTACTTATGAGAATTCTCAGCCAGAGAACTCTGAATAGGCCAGTTGCTATGGAGATGAGGCCTAGCAGCAAGGAGGAGGCCAGCGTGTTCCCTCAGGAAACAAACCTCTGTATGCTAATAACTCTGAATACAGATTAGATTGGGGAATATGGGGAAAAGTTACAGGTACTGGATAAGACAATTTGGGGAATTAAACACACAGGATATCAAATCTTTTTAACAAGTATTACCTACGAGAAAATAAAATCCCAGGCAATGTTGGGTAAATACGTAGTATCCAGTGCAGCCATGAATTGAGGGTTTCTAGGATATGGTGCTAGTGTGATCCTCTCTGCCGCCTATATCAACCTCTGTTTCTCCCCCATTTCAGCTGTTTTCTCACTGTGTCTTTGGCAGAACTACTATGTTGGAGATTATTCTTTGGATCTAGCATGTTTGGTCAATGTATGGTGATATCATATCTGGCATTATTGCAGCATAGAAGGGATCCAGATTTCATCTTATTTAGGAGAGGTTCATGCCCTTAGGAACCATACTGGAGCATTTCTAGCTGCTAACTATTTATTTCGACCCCAGCTCATTTCCAAAAACTTACACAGCATCTGTCTCAGTCCAGACTCCTCCAGCATTGCTTGCTTGCTTGTGAAAATTGTCTGTTTATTTATCTCTTCTGTTTCCTGTTCTATTATTCCAACCCTCTGCTTCCTGGTGCCATCAAACAGTTGCTAATGTTTGAAAAGAATGCTAATTATTTAAGCAAAACTGGGTACAGCTGTCTCAGTGCTAGTATGCATGAATTCTCCAGTGTCAGTGAGGCAATTAATAAGGATACAAGCAATGTGTAATCCAGGGAACTCAGATATTTTTACTATGTAAGCTGAACAAGTCCTACTTACAGAGAACCTGTGTGCAGATAAGCTTACTTATTGTCTTCCTGCCTGGACATTTTCTGGGGAGTAGACATTAAGCTATGGCTCTAGATATTATGGATCCATTGGTAAGTATATCCCAATAACAAGAAATTGAGATCACCCTCTGACAGAAGCCTGAATTCAACAAAAATGTTCGGGAACATTTAATCATTTTCCTCCTGTGACACATAAACATCTCCTATAATATTTTATGGTGCATGTAAAATACAATTTTATATAAACTCCTTTAATTGCATGTTAGTGAATTGGGGCATAACCATTTCTCCCTCCAAAACTGTGCATGCTGAGTATGGCAGTGTATTTTTTTATTACTCATAATTTTATAAACATGCAAACAACTCCAACAAAATAACAAAAAGTAAAAGAACCACATAGAAAAAAGACAAAAGAAAAAAAGGAAGAAGAAGGAATCTTAAAGTAAATCACTACACACAAAAACCGCACACCTCTCTCCCTCCCCACCCATGACTTCCCATGCTTCTTGACATCAGTTGTTATAACAAGGACCAGTATATCTTCCCTCTTCAATAGTTTCCTCTTGTAAATAATTACATATCTCTGAATCATCAGAGATAAATGTATACTATTTATCAAATCCTAAGCCTAGAGTATCACCAAATATTTCCTTTGTATATAATATATAAGGGCACCAAGTTTTTAAATAGAATTATATGGAGTTCCCTTTCAACCAACACGTCAGTTATCTATTTTAGCTGACTCCATCATTTTCTCTAATCATTCTTGCATCAGTGGAATAGTTCTCTGCTGCCAGTATTTTACAAATATTGTTCAGGTAATGTACATGGGGTTTTGTGTGAATTTTAGTCAACAGAAAAGTAAATTGGATAAAATAAAACAAAGTATTAAATGTGAAATATTTATAGTAACAGTATAAATTAAAATATAATAGTTATGAGTTATATGTCACCCAAATTTGCAATTGCTGCCCCACAGAAAATGGCTACCTTCAATGAGTAGGTTGGATTGAAAGATTACATGTTAAGAGAAGACCCCACTTATTAGTTTTAACTTTGGGCCATCAAACAGAAATCTGCTCGTTGTCTTTGACAAAATATGTCAGTTCTGCCTCCGATGGTATCAGATGTGTGCTTCATGTCCAGTGATCTTCTACGAGCCCACATATCCATGGATTCAAAGTTTATCTAGTTCAGTGGCCCTTAGCTTTTCCTTTGTTTAAATGTGTCTTTAAATATCTTTTGTCACAGTGGACCCTCAAGACTTAACTCAAAATTTAAAACCCTAAAGTTCATCAAATATTTATTTAAAATTGCCACCAAGGGTCTTTAAACTGAGAGAGAAGGGAGAAATAAGTAAATGCACAGTTCCCTCAGAGTGCTGGGGAGAAAGGGAAGACTTTTTTCCTGCTTCTTCTATCATTTCCGTGCTACACTCTTATAGCGCGATTATTCCACTTTCAACATCCTATGGAATCCTGGGGTTTTCAGTCTCAGGAGAAGCCGGCTGGCCCCCTCCCTAAACTGCAAACCCCAGGATTCCATAGGATGTTGAAAGTGGAATAATCACGCTATAAGAGTGTAGTGCAGAAATGGCTTTCCTTCCAGTTTACAACCGGAGTGGATTGAACAGCAATGTACAGGCCCAGCCAACTTGTCTGCCTGCCTGCACCTTGGTTCCTGTGAGGAGCAGGAGGAGACAGGCTGGACAGCTTTGAGGACCCCCTGTGAGGACATTGCAGCTCCCCAGAGGGCCATAGACCTCAGGTTAAGAACCACTGATCTAGCTGATTTCCAGAAAAGCAGCAAACAAACAAGAACTCCCTGAGCTTCTCCATGTGTTAAGAATCTCCTGGATAGATTGCTTCTACTAGAAAAGGAACAGAAACTATGCGCTGCAATGAGGGAAATGAAGAAAGGAGGGGATGCTATATAAATAAGTCCTTCATCAGAAGTAGGACAGAGTGCTTTCAATAATAAATACTACAGGGGGAGTAATAACAGTTGCAGAAGACCTCTCTCACACTGTGAGATTCTGTATTGTGTGACTGCCAACCAAACCTGTGGGCTGATTTCTTTTGCAAGAGTTGGGAATAGACCCCTTTGTATCATCCAGTATCTAGTTGTTTGATGCGATTGTTCATTAGCTTTGTTCTGCTTTCTGGTTCACTCAAAGGAAACATGAGTATCTTGGTAAAATTGGCATGTTCTGCTGATGCAAAAATGCCCAGTTAAATGCTGACCATGGGCCATAGCATCCCATTTCTGTGTTCTTTAAAAATCCCACAATATTATCACTGTGCCTAGAAACGAGGAAGCCGTGAGCCTCCCGAAGAGGACATGAAGAACTCTCACAAGCCCTTCATGTTCTCCCTGCTTTGAGTCATGTCTTTCAAACACTGCATCTGATTTGAAACACTTTCATCTGTGTGCAGGATATCGGAACTGACAATGCTCTGTTGCTGTTGACTTGGGTGCAGATCAAATGCTGACTCTGCATAGAGCGGTGCTTTGTCAGTGGGAAGTTTAAGCCACATTGTGATTGGCTGTCAGGGCTTAATAAATTATTCAACAAAGAACAGTCTCTATATGTGCCTCTCTCTCTTGCTCTCTGTGTCTCCCTTCCTCTCCCTCTCCACACGCACAGGTGGGAAAAAAGGCACTGTACTGATCCCATTAGTAGTTATGCATGAAAGTAGTCTGTTTCCAGTTCAGTTGTTTGTCTCAGGAAAATATGGTTCATTTGCAGTGAAATTATTACTCAAGTGGATTCAAGTCATGTCCTTTTTTCTGATAAAATGATAAAGTTTCTCTTTGCTTGTATTTGCTGGGAGGATTGCTTGTGGAGATATGTTCTTTAATAGCCAGAAAGATGAAGTATTTCTTAATTGTCCTTAAGCTTTTTTAGTGGCCTAATTTAAAACCCAAATATAGTGATCTGTCATGTGAACTGTGGCATAGAGGCCTTTTCTGAAGCACCTTTCCACCCTGCCATGGGGACGGAGAAGGACGGGACCACAACAATGTTTCTGCATGACATTGTCGCAATCCTGTCCTCCTTTTTTCCCCAGGTGGTGTGATCATGGATTAAGTCATTGACAGGTTTTCCCTGTCAATGACCTGTGATCACCCCACCATCCCACACTTACCTGTCCTGCAGAAAGGCAGGAAGCGCAATGGCAGAGCTTCCTGCCCCAACACAGCCTGGGAAAGTACTTGGCTGTGCTGTGGAAGGAAGCAGCGTATCTATCGTGCTCCCTTCAGCAGAGAGCCAGTCCCGTGCAGAGGGGAGCACTGCCATTTCGCCATAGAGCCACTGCCGGGATCCCCACCAGACACTGCCACAAGAAGATAAGCTGCGGGAAGAGCCAAAGATGTGCCTTGACTTGTGTTGCCTTATACAATGGCTAGAATATGGTCAATTGATTCCTAGTGTATATGTGACAGACCAGCGAAGACCGCAAGAGGGTAAGTATATTACCTTCTTCACTTACTTTAATATTTTATATATTATGCTTATATAGTTGAGTCCATCACCTGCAACAAAACATTGCCATTTGGGGTGCTCTTGTTCAAGAGGGAGGGGCTCCAGTGAGATGGAGGAGGATTTTTTTAAAAAAGTGGCATGGAAGTGTCTCACTTCCATGCCACCAGATCCTCTGAAGATGCCAGCAACAGATGCAAGTGAAATGTCAGGAGAAAATACTAATAGAACACAGCCTCAGAGCCCAAAAAAACCCACAACAGCCTATGGATTCTGGCCATGAAAGCCTTTGACTTTACAAAAAACCATAGAGTTCATTGGTGACTGTTGGGAACAGACTGATGACTGTTGTGAGAGTCTGAGAGGAGTTTATGAGTTCTAGGTGTCTGAGTGGATTTAAGGAAAAGGTTCTGACATAACTTAATTTGAACAGTGTTTATTGTTTGGAACTAAGAACTGTAACTTGAGAGCAGTCATTCTGTCTGCTATTAAATAAGGTTACACTGTTTGTTATTTTGTAAATCTGACTCTGGACAGCATCATTTACCCTGAACAAGGGTGAATCATGTTTACCATAAAGAAAGCAAATCTAACACACACACTAAGCCACAGTGAGGTCACCTGATGGCCTGGGACACCAAATCCAAGGAGGGGTTTTAAAATGAGACCAAAGGACAAGTTGGTTTACAAGGCAAGGAACTGCAAGACTAGCCTGAGAAGGAAATTTGTCACACGTGGGGCCTTTCCACACTAGACTGTTAAAGTGCTATTATTCCACTTTCAACATCCTATGGGATCCTGGAGTTTGTAGTTTAAGGAGGGGCATTTAGAATTCTCAGCCAAAGAGCTCTTTGGCCTCAGTAAACTACAAACCTCAGAATTCCACAGGAGATTGGAAGTGGAATAGTCACACTAAAACAGTGTAGAGCAGAAAGGCCCATTGCATCATTTAGGGATTTTTATGCTACTCCCCAACAGCCAGTATTCTGTGTCCCCTCAGCACGCTCACTAGATTAATCCCCTTAGACATGCCCATATATGTTGCTTTCTCTAAAGATTTGAGGTACTTCAGTAAACCTTAAGCTGAATCCCCATATTAATTTATGTGATCTATAGTGGAAATGTTAGTCATCCTCCCTGTACTGGGAGTTGTTTAATGGCTCCGTTACCTCCTGACCCAGATTTGCCTTATGTTTCTCCCATATAGCAGTGGGCATCAAGAATGAATACTCCAGTATACCAGTGCATAGGCTTATTAAAAGACGAAGCTCTTTGAGCCACATGTCTGAGAGCAACCAATTCCAGGAATGACTAATGTTGTTTCCATTTTACAGTTACTTCAGTGTTGGTGAAAATAGCAACAATAAAACCACAAGGAGCTGTGGGGCAAAGATCCTTCAAGCACATTCAAACATACCCAAAACAGTGCATGTTACAGTCTTTCTACAGTTCAGCCTCCGTAACATACAGGTAGCATCTCCATATTCTCCCTGTATTACACTCCCCTGAGAGGAAGGATGTTGTATCGTAATAACATGCAAGTTCAGTCAGTTTTGTTTATCTCTGCTCCTGAAATATGTTTCTTGCAAACTGTATGGACATCCAACGTAATGAATATTATGCTAGCAGTACCTTCCCCACCCTCTCATCCCTCTGATGCCAACAGTAAGCTCATGGCAGGACCTAATACCCCCTGATGCATTTTTAGATCCTCACCACTCAGGTAGAGCTAGCCATCAGACTTGGATGCCTACCGCAGAATCTTCTGCTCTGTGGGCTGTTTGCCCCTTTAATTACTGACCATGCCCCAGAGTGGTGCTGCCTCAGATCCAGAAAAGGTTGGACCAAACCTGTAGAAAGTACTTTGTGATGAGGGTTGTTAAGTGCATCTGTGAAAAGCCATGTGACTTTAGCTGAGTCATGCTGATGAGTAATCAGGGGAGAAGGTTGCATCAGGTGTGGGGAGAATGCAAAGGCTGGCAGGATTGCATCAGCTAGTGTGAGTATAAAGGTAGCTGAGAGCTAGCCAACAAGTTGCAGATGGTGTTTGTTGTGTCTGCTGGATGTTCTGTCAGAAAGTGCAAGCAGAGGGATGCTGGAATGCCTTCTGGAGATTCTTGTAAATATGTACACATTGTAACTCAAGAATAAATTGCCTCCTTAATGGAAGAGAACAATTGGTGTGGGTGAATTTTTACTGGCTACAGTGCATTGCTGCTAAAGATATTCTCTGCTGCTGGGTATGCTTCCAAAGCTGTGGGAGCAATCTCTGCTATATTTTGGGTGTGACAGAACTGTTGGTAAATAAACTCTAGTGGGTAGCTCTCAGGCACACATCACAGATTGCTTACAGATTGCTTCCACTTGACAGGGGTAGGACCCCTCGTTGTAGAGGGCACATGCTGAAGAAACCCTCAGACCTACCAGTGGATATAAAATGGTCTCAGGTGACTGAGAACCATATGGTCAAGTTGCTTCAAATCTAGTCCTCATTAGAAAAGGCTCACCTATATAGCTGATAGCTGAATTACCACCCTTCTGTTGTAGAGAACCATGGAAGGGAGATCGTGCTACGGTGACCTATGTGAGCACAGCTGCAGACTCCTGCACCTCCCAACATGGAAAATCCTCACTGAGTCAGGGAAGTGTTCTTACAATGTGTCTAGCTTCTTAAGAATGAAGTTAAAGTGGAAGCTTATGATATACAAGTCAGTCGTCTTTGTCAGTGGGAATCTGATGAAAATTTCTGAATCCAGTCAATTGGGATAGGTTTTGCTTTTTCTCAGTGAAGGACCTTCCCCCAGAGGTTACTTTGCCAGTGAATAAGAAACTTAATTGTTGTGCAATGGTCTGCTTGTCCTCTCCTTCTCTTGCTATTTGACAAATCAGTTGTCTGTGGGAGTGCTTGTTTGTGGAAAGAAAGGAACTTATATTGCAAGAGGTGTCATCTTTCCTTCAAGGAATAAGGTACCCCCTTTCCACAGCAAAGAGAAAAGTGCAGTGGGGCCATGTGCAATAAAATAATTTTGGTCAAGCAGCAGCCGCCTTATTCTTTGGACATAACTACAAACAGAGACGGGGGGGAAATGAAACATCACAGGAAGAGTGAGGATTATAGTCTGTGAATTTTTAAAAAAAAATTAGAAATTTTTAAATTACAAACCTTGAAATCTCTTATCTGTAATAACATAAAATCCCCAAGTTCTAGGTTATCTTTAACAAATATTAGCATCAGTTGTCCACAGATCTTGATTGATAATTGGATATACTGCCCTTTGGTCAGCTTTGAGCCTATGAATTTGGAAAGCAGTACTCACGTACAGAGAAATATGAAAAACCTCTCACTGTCTCCAGGAGAAATAGGGCATTTCCACACTAGCCTGTTATAGTGCTATTATTCCACTTTCAATTTCCTATAGAATCCTGGGGTTTGCAGTTTAGGGAGGGGCCTTTGAGACACCTCACTAAACTGCAAACCCCAGGATTCCATTGGATTTTGAAAGTGGAATAATAGCACTATAACAGGCTATTGCAGAAATGTCTCTTGTTTTGCTTCATTTTGACTTGAAGGTTCTCTGCAATTAAAAAGAAAAGAAATGGGCTGATTATTTTGTAGTCTGTTTGAGAAAACATTTCATTGATACTGTCTTGCCAGCGCAGATGTTTTAATTTCCTGGCATCGAAGTAAAATGGTTTATTTATTAAGAGCAAGAGAGAAAATAGAAACAAGTAGATCTGTGTGTGTTATGTTGGTATGAAGAAGGAACTGGTTTGGATGTTGCTGCTTTGAGGCTGGGCGATTTCCTTGCCCATTTCTTGGGAAGGACAGACCTTACTCTGAGGTGCAGCATGGTTTGAGCACTTGACTACAACTTAGACCAGGCTCTGAATCTCATTTGGCTGTGGGAAACCCACTGGGTGCCTCACCCAGAGTCACACTCTTGCAGCCTCAGAGGAAGGCAAGAGCAACACCGTCCTGAATCAATCATGCCTAGAAAAAACCCTAGTAAGTTCACCTTAGGGTTACCTATAAGCTGTAAGGCACACAACAACAACAACAAAGAATCTAGGATTTCATCAGAGTTAAAACTCATTTGTAAGGCCTTAAATTCAGATTTTTGCCATCTCTAATAGTAGGGTGCCTTCTTCTTTCTCCTTATTCTATTATATATTGAAGAAGAGTAATTAACTGTACACAAGAGTGGCTTTGGGTGATTGAGCACTCTACTCTTTGCCCTGTGCTGACTTAGGCCATTTCCGCACTACACTCTTATAGCACAATTATTCCACTTTCAACATCCTATGGAATCCTGGGGTTTGCTGTTTCGGGAGGGGCTGGCCAGCCCCTCCCGAAACTGCAAACCCCAGGATTCCATTGGATGTTGAAAGTGGAATAATCACGCTATAAGACTGTAATGTGGAAATGGCCTTAGAAGTGTGAATTGTAAAGAAGCTGATAGGGATAGAAGGCGGGGAATCCCACCTCTGTCCCAAGAATCTGGTTGAGATTTTTGTCCTTATCTGAACAGCTGCACAGCCACCTTTCCTTTCTGTCTTTCTTTTGTTTCTGCTTGTTTTTTGCTTAACTTGTCCTGAGTAGGACTACATGATCTTTAAAGAATAATTCATCTGTAGGAGTGTTCATGTTAAAATCTGACCAAATCAGGTGCGAAGGGCATGCATTTTTTTTAACTGAAAGGTTGGCAGCTTGATAATCTCTCCATTTTCTAAATGAAAGAAAGGCAGCATCAGGGCACCTCCTGCCCTTTGTCACTCAGAGTGGAAGCAGCCCCATACTCTGCCAGATGGTAGTTCCAGAGAACCAGGCATTTAAAGCCGTCAAGAGTGAGCAGATGCTGAGAATGGAACAGAAGGGTTGCTGTCTGTGAGAAATAACACAAAAAATTGATGTTGTCACCACTGGCTTTAGGAAATTGGATTGTTCTGCCTGAGAAGAATTGCAGGGGGAGAGGGGATCGTAATATGTTTTGCTTTCTTTTGTGTGTGTGTGTGTAGATGTGCCTTCAAGTCACCTATCAACTTATGGTGACCCTATCGATTTCATATGGTTTTCTTGGGCCAGAACTTATCAGCTGTGGTTTTGCCAGCTCATTCCTATGAAATATAGCCTACAGCACCTGTATTCATTAACATCTCCCATTAAAGTAATAACTAGGGCTCATGGGGTCACTGTTAAGTCAACAGGTGATTTGAGTGTGCACCCACACAAGCTGTATTTTTAATTATTTTTTTAATTGTAAACTTCAAAAAAATTTTTGTGATTGAACAGTATTTAAATATTAAAAATAATTTTAAATAACAAGATAAGTAAATGGAAGTTTTATGAAGATCTTAGGCCCATTTATTATTTCATACCCTTCAACATTTCGCAGATAGAAACTGAGACAGCTGTGGCCAAGCAATATCTAGAGCATCATCAAGATGGCAACAGTGATTAAAGAAGAAGAACTTAGAAGCTAGGAAAAGCTGCAGCAGTTCACTCTTGTCTGAACCAACTGGGAAGGACAAGATTTCACCCTCTCATTTTCTCTCCCCATCACTGATTTAATTGAATGCAAAACTACTTATGGACTTTGAATTCAATTTGCAGCTATTGAAATAAACCAGGATGAAGGGGGGAAGTGGGAGCAGGGAAGAGAAAATAGGACTTTTTAAAAGCAGCTGAAAAGGTAGGACAGAAGAGGATTAATCTCGGCCAAATCTCAATGGATGGACCATCAGCTATTTGTCCACGTACTCCACCCCTTTCTGGAATGCTATTTCCCACTGAAACATCACACAAAGGACCCAAATAAGTCAATGAAATGGTAGAGCAATGCATACTGCATCTGGCTTTGTTCTCTACAGTTCCTGTTGAATTATGAAGTACAAAATATATGAGACATAATCTGGAACAAAATAGAACGTGTCAACTAGGGAAGCATAATTTTATCATGCTGAGAAGGAGCCCTCTTCTTCTACTGCTGCCACCAAAATTAAATGGTGGCAATCTTGAGATATAGAAGGATCCCAGAAGGGCCTTCAGGACCATAGAACCATGTAAGATCACAGGACAGAGTGTCTTTTCCTCTTTGGTTGCTAAGCGACTATAGTTTTGGCAGCGTTAGGTAAGCTGCAGTTGATTATGTGACTGCAGGCATACTGTACAGATGTGATTGCCAGATCAACAACATTCCACTTCTTGAAATTTCAGGATATTTAACACCCATGTGACATCACAGAGCTGAGTCAATGAAGGGTTGAAAAAGTGACAAGAACTGCTTCTGCGCCAAATGGTTATGGAAATGGGAATGAAGTTAATTAAGGAAATGAACTCAGATAAAGCCAAGCCAGTCAGGTAATGTTTTGATGTCTAGGCAGGTAGCAAACTTCACTCCAACACTGCCAAATCTGAAAGTTTTCTGGGCTTTTCCTGTTGCTGCTGGAAAGTTCTGTGCCAACGAGAGGGGAGGGGGGTATTTTTTCTTTGTGCTGCTTCTTCCAGGGCTTGTTCAGCTAAAAGGGTCATGGAGTCATGATGATGACCTATGATTCCCTGTTTTGTTCCATATAGCACAATGAATCCAAGTGCCTGAATCCACCATCTCCCTCCCCAGTCTTTTGTCCTCACTCCCAGCTTTTGGTGCAGTGACATCACACAAATGCAATGTGCATACAAACACCTTCACACTGAGTTTGGCTCCAGCTGGAAATGTGTGCAGGCTTTAAAGCCACCCCATAGAGGAAGGGAAAAAAACACCTTTCTTCTCCTTGGGCATCACTAGTCCTAAGACCTAGGGAAACACAGAAGTTCCCTGAGACTTCAGCCACTGCTCTGAGACCTGGTAGCTTTGTATGGGCCACAAAAAGGCTCATGTGCCACCCACCTCTTCTCTATAAATTGGATTCACTGTAGCAAGTATAGCTCACATGGTCTAATTTACTCAATTCTTTTCTATTTCTAAGGTGATACCTACTATTTACTCCTTCAGGGAACTGTAAAACATTAAAATTGGGGATGAGGTCACAGCGCAATGAGGTTGCAATAGAGGGAAATCCAATATCCCAAAAGTGAATTGTTCTGTTTTTAGCCACAGAACCCTCCACATCGATGTACATGACAGTACTCACAATACACCAGGATTCTCCCCCCGCCTCGCCCTCACAGTGAATAATAATTCTGCAACTTGAAAGCCATCTTTCCTATTTATAGTCATCATTGCCTTGTGAAATTTTAGCTGAATAAAACTTTTCCCATTGGAACTTCTCATATCAGGATCATTTTTATTATTGTATGTTATATCCTGTGTTTGTCATTCACCTTCCTGAAAAACAATGCAACTCATCTGCCTTATAATAATCTTAGAAACATTAATGTACCATCCTCAAAACATCTTTCAGTTCTCTTATCCCTTTGCACATGGTTATTTTAGTTCCTTTCATAAGAAAGCCAGTTCCAGTCAGCTATCCACAACATGGTTGTCTTCTATGGTTTTAATAGAAGCCACTTAAGGAAAATTTGGCCTTGGTTTGCATCAAGTGGCTTTCTGCTGCCTCTCACTTGAGATGTCTCTGTAAGGTCTTAGCAGCAAATAGACAATGATCACAAAGTCTTCAGCTGAGCATTCCTCCAAAGTAAGCAATGCTTTATGCTTATTTGTGCTACTGGGGCATAGTGAATTATTGACATGAGATTCAAGACAAGAACAGTGCCTACTTTTCACCCATAATGGGAAGAGACGATCTCCAAGCATTTTGTCATTATTCTGTAGGTGAGAGTTTTATAGATGTCCTGGGTTATAGCTACAGGAGAACAAAATGAGGGCCTTGACCTCCACATAAGATTCCTGCATGCTAATGAAATTTTCCTTCAGTCATAAAATTTCTAGCATTTCAAAGAGAGATAGGACCTCTCTGCACTACGTTGTTACAGTGCTATTATTCCACTTTCAACATCTTTTGGAATTCTGGAGTTTGTAGTTTACTGAGGCCAAAGAGCTCTCTGGCTGAGAATTCTAAATGGCCCTCCTTAAACTGGAAAACCCAGGATTCCATAGGATGTTGAAAATGGAATGATTGCACTGTAACAGTATAGTGTGGAAAGGCCCAGAGAGAGAGAGAGAGAGAGAGACTGAAAATCGTTCACACCTAAAATACTTAATGTTTGCTTTGTTGATATTATTCAAGTAACTTTGCCTGCCATTTTCCTTTAGATGACTAAACTCTATTTCTAAAAGATCAGTGGAAGTTTTAAGTTTTTCAGATTGTATTTTGGCATAGATTGATTTAGTATTCTTCTTTAGTTTTACTCTAATTTTTGATATTAGAAATTTATGGACAGTGGCACAATTTACTCCCACTTTTGTTTTCGTTCAGAGAATGGAATTTCTCAACCTTCTGCTTCCCATTATGTAGTTTATTTGGTTTCTATATTGGCCATCTAGTGATGTCCATGCGTACAGTTATCTCTTTGGTTGTCCAAAGAATATGTTCTGGATAGTTTGAATAGTTCAACAATTGGATAGCTCAACAAAAATTGGAAGATTCAAATGAAGAGCTTAAAAGACTTGATTAAGTAGTACCACCCTCCAAAAAAGAAAAGAGTTAAGTTATCATTTTGTTGATTTTTGCAACTGTCATTCATTTTCAGAGGTGGAAGTCATGCAGTCTTCCAGATAACATTGGACAACATTCCATCAACACTGAGCTAATGCTGGGAGCTGTGGTCCAGCAAAATCTGGAAGGATGCATGATTCTCAATTGCATACTAATGACTCATTGGTGATTGTGCCGCTCTTGCTGGCCCTGCTAAATCCTGGTCAGGTACCTAAACTAGTAATGGCATCTAATTGTGTGGATCTAACTATTATTCGTTTCCCTCATTAATCTGCCTGAGCAAGGTTTGAAGAAAAGTGAAGGACAGGAAAATCTGTATGAAGTAATATATTATGTGCAGTCTTCATATTGCAAATTGTTCTTATGGCTTGGACCTTTGTCTTCATTATTTGTCTGCATTAGATCTCTGTGCACAAGTTTGTATGCATTAGATCTCTGTACACAAACTGCTTTCAGGTGTTTATAACACTTACTGGTGAATTAAATGTTTTAGCTTTTTTTAGAAAAATAGTTATGTCATTGTCAGTAGAGTTGTTATTCTATAGGCTTCATGCATTTTTTTTAACAAGCACCAGCTACTGCAGGAGATGAAAAATCAAAAGTCAGATTGCTGCATACTGTGCCATTGCAAGCCTATCTTGAATCTCAAAAGGGACATGCATATGGGAGAAGCAGATATGTGTTAAAACTTTTTAATAAAAAAAGACAAGGGGTGCAATCAAGAATGCACATGAAAAGTTATTTGCCCACCATGTTCTGAAAATGGTGGTGTTGGTTGCTAGGCAACCAAAGCGTACTGATCATGGAGGAAGCTTGGAACAGTGAGCATCATTTTGGAACACATTCTTGTCAGAAATAGAGCATTAGATTGACAGCCTTGCATCAAAATTCCCTCTCTTGTAGGAACTGCCAAAAGGCTTTTCCAAGTGGTACCACTGTCACAGATTCGTAGCCATTGGTTCCGGGGTTCTTGAAGGTAGCACTTCGAAAAAGGTAGCTGCAATTTAAGGATCAAAATTTATTCATCTCAGTGCTTCAGTTCAATAACTAATGGAGAAAATGTAGCCCAATATAATGCTCAAGAGGGACCACCGCTGTATTTCACAGAGCAGAGCTTGAAGGGAACTCATTAAAAGTAACATATTGCCTGTAATGTGTCATGTTGGGAGATAATGAGAGGGCAGCAACCTAATTTTTCCCCATGTTTTGATTATATTGTTGGATTTTGCTGCAGCGAGTAACATTTATTTGCTATTTTAAATGTTTCCTTTTTAAGGATCATTTTGAGAGCTTGGGCCTTTTTGGCCATGTTTCTCATTTTATGGCTTTTAAAAAAACAAAATTAAATGCCAGGTGAAAGACGTAAAATAATGTTAATGTTACCATTGTTGAGTTCTGCATTTGAAAAAGTCATGACTATCATTTATATGTTGGGTTAATTGTGGCATGTTCTAAGTCTAGTTCAGAGTCAATAATAGTACTTGTCAAACTTTCATGGCCTTTCATTCAAGCATTCAGTGAATTTGTCTGAGTAAGGACATGGCTGTTGTAGGGAAGTTGGGGCAAAGAGGCAGGATTCAGCAATAGGCAGGCCAGCACAAGTTGAAGCACAACCAAGTTCAGGCCTTGAGCAAAATGCATCCTGGAGCAGGGTGTGGGAACTTGTTCACCTCACACATCTTCATTTAGAAGAGAAATATGTAACATTTGGATTTTACCATTTATAGCAGGGAGGTGAATTTTGACTCTTGAGATGTTCTGGACTTCAACTCTCTGAAACCCCGGTCAGCATAGTTAGTGGTAAGGGCTGTGGTCCAAAACATCTGGAGTCTAAATTTACAGTATAAACTTTACATGTTGATGCCAGATGTGTGTGCATGTGTGTGTTAATGTGAAGAACAGAAATGAGGGAAGGCGTCAGGCATAGGCCTTGCTATGCCATCTTGCACAAACTTACCTAAGGTCATTCAGCCAGCTCTTCTTTCTTTGCTGCTAGCCTTCCAGGAACTCTTGTGAAAGGAAGCAGAAGGAGGAAAGTAGAAGCTGCAGTCACCTTGCTCAATAGTATCATGGTCATTCCTTAAATTGGTTCTGCCTTGCCTGTCCTTGAATTCCGCCCATTTGCCCTTGGCTGTTTCTCTGATCACTGTCACACTACTCATGTTCTAGCTTGTTTAGCAACACAGTACCTAGATGACTTGCAAAAGAGCTAAGGTTCAAATCCTGACATGTCCAAATAGGATTGGGAGGAATCCCTATTTGAACTTCAGACAGCCAGGGCCAACCCGTGTAGATCAGGGCTGGAGAATGTCTGAACTAGAGCTCCCATTATCCCTCACCATTGACTATGCTGACCATGGATGATGGGAGTTGTAGCTGAACAGCAAATGGATGGCTACATATTTCTGAGGTCTGGCATAGACAATACTAAGTTAAAGGGACCAGTCTCAATACATGGTGCCTTCCCCCTTATGCTAGTGGCATTAAAATGTGCCTAACATTTTAATTGTCCATAGTAACAATTTACCCTCTGCTCTCATTTTTGTTTCCTGCATAATCCCTGGAGCTTTTGCTTTCCAGAAGAGCTGGTGTTTGTGCAATGAAAAGGGCTAGACACTGGGCATTAAGCATATAATGTCACAACTTTGCCTAGCAATGGGCAAAACCTAAACATTAAGGTAGCCCACTTACAGGTGTGTCACTCCTTCATCCTCCCTGCCTAAAGATGTTGCAGATGTTCTTTGAGAAGTGAGAAAAGTGAGAATGATTCAGTTGGGCAGAACTGCACTAGATTAAGTATTGGGTAAATATTTTTCTCCTACACCCAGTTGTGTAAGAGACATGTACTGTTTCTTCTTCCACACCTGTTTTTGATAAAATCCTTCATTTCCTTTGGTCTTGTACCACTAGGAAGCTGAGAGTAATTAGCAATTGGACATTTTACTTAGAAAAGGCTTTGGCAAGACCTTTCTGATTGCCTAATGAAAACTGATACAATAGGACTTAAAATGCAATTTGTTGCACAGTAGGAAACAAGAGCTTTTACCAAGCATGCACAGCACCAAGCGGCTGGTATTTAAGATATCTCTTTAATGTTGTCAATAGAACTTGGCAATGTTACTTGAGGGGGGATGGGGGGACAAGTTCTGCAGTCCGCAAGCCAGTGGATTGGCGGATGCATGGAGATGTGGTCCAAAAGAGTAATTTTGTAAAACTTTGCCTATCACTGACTTTTAATCACTCCTTTGTCATTTTGCACCTTCATTTCCAACTAAGGTAAACCTATCATTAGATTTTCTTGGCTAGATTTGTTCAGATGGGCTTATGGCGCTCTTCTGAGAGTGTGACTTGTCCAAAGGCACCCAGTGGGTTTCCATGGCGGAGCAGGATTTTGAACCCTGAATGTTACAGTTGTAGTCCAACACTCAACCACTACAACACAGTGGCTTTCCTCCATGAAAACAACCTGTCTTCAATATTAACATGCTTTTGAACTGGAATAGCCTTGTGACAGAAGAAGCTGGAAGAGGATATGTATGGGGGTGGGGGAAGAATTAAAGGCCGCTCATTGTATTTCTTCTGTGAAGCTGGCTCTTTTTAGTCTCTTGACCGTGGCATATTGCTGTGTTGAGCAGCTGCTCCCAATCGTGTGTCCACACAATATTAGATCACAACTTCCATCATCCCCTGCAAACTTAGCTCTCATGCAGCTGCTGGGACAATAGGAGTTGTAGTCTTTCACATTGGGTGGGTACCAGGTTGGGGAAGGCAGAATGTAAGAAAAAAACTAATCTCAGGAAGGTTGATGGGAATCTGGAAATAAATGTATATGCATGATTAAATAGTTAAGTTATTGTAATTAATTCATAAATTGTATTTAAAATAATTAAAATCAATTGATTATATGTCAAACTAGTTATTTCCACTCATAGACCAATGTAATACATTTTATAACAAGGGGAAGAGATTACACATAATTTCATTCTGAATTTTGTTAGAAAATTGTATACCTGTCTGCTAATCGTCCTTAAGTTTTCATTTTGAGTATAAAACCCAAGTCGATTTACTCCAGATAACCAAATCCCACAGTTTTATATGGGATTCCCTTAGATGTGTAATTCACAGTTTTCAGTACTGAGCTGCCACAATCATTTGGACAAGCAACTTCTCTTTGTCCTTAGCGATTTCCTGTTGCTTTGTTTTTAGAGGTAGGTATCTTTTGCTGTTTAGGAGCTCTTTCAAAATACAGAGATGGTGGCTCTAATTAGAACTACTTTCTTGGAGAGTAGTTCTCACGATCATCTGGACATGCTGGCAAGGGAATTCTGGAAGCTGCCATCTAGAAGTGTAATCCATAATCCTTAATTTTCTGTAATCCATATCTGATCAGATGCAAAGCTCACTGTGATAGCACCAGACTTTGCTATATCTGAACCTTGAGGCTGAAAGTCCAAGGCTATGCAGATCCCAAGAGAAGGCCCCAAATGCCCACCCAGAGGGTGGCAGGTGATGAGGCAGAAGCACACAGATCCAGTGTCAGAGCCCTGACCAGCAGTAGCCATGCTGGTTAGGGGATTCTGGAAGCTGTATGAAAATGTAATGTTTTCAAATTCTGACTGAGAACCCAGAAGAACCTAGAAGTGTTGTCATTATTATTTTTCCATGTTGTTTTAACATTGGATGTCATCATCAAGATGGTTTCCGGTGGCATTATGTGAATGTCAACTATCATCTGCATGGTATAAACATTAACAGAAATGTCAAGAATCCACCTGTGAGAAAGCATCAGTCCTACTGCTTATCAATCATAGCAGTCAATTGATTGTTTGCTGTGGAGATGACTCACCAGTTTCAGCAGTGTTTCTGGTTTCTTTCCAGCAAGAAAAATCAAGTGCTGCTGGACAGCTCTAGTGTGATGCCTGGGGAGCAGCTCTGGCTGGCCCCAAGCAGTGCTATTTCCAGGAGGAAAAAAATGCTACTCAACCCAATAGCAATGTATGAGTTGCCATCTTTGAGCTGACAGACTGTTGGGGTTGATGGAACTAGATGGCAGCTCAGGTTCTGCCTGTAAGCCATCCTTGCGCTGTTCAGCTATATGCGAAGAATATTTGAAATCCAAACAATCCAAATGATGTAACTTGATTATGGTGATCTCTTTGAGTCTCTCAGTCTGTCTTGATGGCTGTACTTGATTTTTCCTGGATAAATAGTACAGTGAGCTATCTGTAGTCTTTTGAACTATGCTTTTGCCCCATTTGAGGATAAGGGAATGGATAGTTACACGCTTCTCCATGAAATTAATCTTTTTCTTTTTTGAAAAAGGGCAAATCCTTAGTGGTAGGCAAGCTAAATCTTTGCCTTCGTAGCCCCCATGTCAGTGTTGGGGACAAATGCTACATAGAGGTTTACCAGCTGTTGCCGGAGTAAATATAGATTGCTGGCAAACACACATTGATTTGCTGACTAGACATTAATTTGTCAGCAAATGAGTAATTTTGAAAGTAGCCTTACCAACAAATATTTTGTGTATTTGATAAGGCAAACAAATGAACATTCTCAGGATTGTTAATCTTCACAGATACACCATGTGTACCTCATTTGAGGAGCACACAAATATATTAGGGCTGCAAGATTCAATCAGTTTAATCAGTAGAATTATCAGCGTATGTTTTGATTAATCAGATGAGGTGAGAGTACTTATAGTGGAGCAGAATGTTAAGAGTCAAAACCACAAACAATATTCCAGTTATTTTGCATTGCTTTGTCTATTCATTAGACTTGAGATGCTTGGGGAATGGAATCTTTGATAATGCCTATCCCAAGTGGTTTGATCTATATTTCTCCAGACCAAATTGTAGAATTTAACACCCTTCTGAATATTTTGATGCAATTTTTCAGCAGAAAACTTGCAAGTAATAATTGTTTGGACTACACCTCTCAGAATCCCCTAGTGCTTATAGTCAATGGACATGGTGGGTCTGAGAGTTGTGAGATTGTACTCCAAAAGGTAACATTCCAAAGCAATGCTTGGAAGTACTAGAATGCATGTTTAGTGTACTTATTTTGAGACAACAAAATTGCATGTTGAGAGAATTAAAATATTTGCAAAGTAATTTGAACATGGAATGGACTGTTTGCAGATTAATTAAACATGGAATGGAAACACAATGAGTTTATCCTTTAGGGTCCATACCTAGCGAAAGAAGAACAAATGAACTAGCCGTGCCAAGGCCATTTCTTCTTTGCTTCTCACCAGTGACTACACAGCAGCCCGTTTTCCTTTCCTGCTGAGTGTCATCAAGTGATTTATGAGAATACTATTAACTGCATCCTTAATAGCTTACCACCAGCTTTTCTCATAGACTGCAGGGCTGCTTTGTCACCCTTAGTAAATGGAGTTTCCTACTTATCCATCATTGTGTATGTTATGACATCGGATTCCTCAGCACTGGACTTCTTATGCCCTGGTCAGTGCAAGGCAATGCCCAGCTGCTCTTCTAATTATTTTCTCTAGCAAGATTTTCACTAGATTTTTTTTATGATTGATGGGCCTTATATGATTTCAATCTCTATTCATTTGTTCCTATCCCACTTTTCTTCTTTTTCCTTATGTGCGTTGCTGGGAAAACCAGAACTGAGTATTGCTTGCCTGTGAAAACCCTATGAAATTCATGGGGTCTCCATAAGTTGACACATGACTTGAAAGTACATATGTACACACACACACACACACACACACATACACGTTGAAAACAAATTGTAATTTGGGCTCAGTTCATCAGCTTAGTTATCCTCCTCTTAAGCTGTGAAACTGACACTTCCCTTTTGTTTAGCTAGTGGTGGACTGTGCTTGCAACAGGTATCCGTAAATGAAGGTGGAAGGCAAGGCCAGCCTATTTTTGATACACTATAAAATAGTTGCACCACTGAAATAATTACAGGCTGCAATCATGGCAGTGGTGGGATAAAACAGGTGATGGTAGGAAATTTCTGATTTCAGCTCATTTGTATATTTACATATCTTAGCTTGGTTGCAGAGATTCAGTAATGAATGCAAAGTGATGCACAGTGAGCATTTTCTAGTGTGTGACAGAACAAAATGATGAATGGTTTAGTTTGCTAAACCAGGCAGAGAGGCCTTTACCATCTGAATGCTTAGAAGTGCTACCTGTAATAATGGATTTCAGACCTTGGGTTAGTTACCTTTTTTTTTTTTTTTTTTGAGCAACAGCTCCCAAAACTGCCAGCCAACATGACCATCGGAACATTCTGGTCACTGTAGACCAAAAACTAAATATTCAGCCTCTGGAATTCCTCCACTGATTGTTTGAATCATTGACCATAACTTCAAGCAAACACATTGCAATCCTTGATTTTGTTGTGAATTTGACGTATCATATAGTGGATTAGGTAGCAGTCTGTGGCTTGTCATCTTCCCCTATAGCATGTGGAACAGGTTGAGCCTCTGGGTTTATATCATTACTCTGCTTCCTTTTTCTATAAGCACCTGCCCCATGACACATCTTGGACATTCTTTTGATGTGCAGTGTGTAATGAACAGTTTAATCAGGTATCAGTTTTATAAATGAAGATTGGGGTTGGTGGGGGGATGACTCTGTACAAGATGATTTTCAAACCCTTTTCACCCAGCCAGCAGTTTCTTACTTTTTCTTCTAAAGTATGCATTGAATGCTAAAAAGTGAACTCTTAAAACAAAAATCCTTATGTTGTTTAAATGGCATAATAAGAGATGAATATTGCCATAGAAGCCCCATGTCCCACTAAAGCTGAACAAAAGTCTTTAGTGGGACAAGCTAAAGATGTAAAGATGTCCATTAATTTTGAAGAAATAGGCAAAAAAACATGGAGGTGGTGGTGGTTGTGTTATTGTTTTTTCCAGAAAACAAAATGTGATGTTAGTATCCTTTACATACTGAAAATCACTTTTTTACTTTAGAAACCTAAAAATGTTACAGCTTAATTTAGTGTGGCATAAAAATTACTATGTTAAAAATACTGCAAGAACAGTTTCTTCAGATAATAACTATAAATGGAATTTATTTCCTTAAATTTAAATCTTTATTACAAATGGAGCTACAAAATCCTGAACTCTGAGGAATAACTGAACTGCAAAGAACCTGTTTTGTTTTGCCAGTTCATGAGAGGCAGCCAAAAAACCAATAAAAATAATGTATCATAAGAATGCATCCTCTGGTTCTCCAAGCAGACGTAAAGCACTCTTTTCTAAAAACAGAACTGAGAAAAGGAAAGAAAGATGAGGGCCATTTCCACACTACATTGTATAGTGCTATTATTCCACTTTCAACATCCTGTGGACTTCTGGGGTTTGTAGTTTACTGAGGCCAAAGAGCTCTCTGACTGAGGATTATAAAGGCCCCTCCCTAAATTACAAATCTCAGGATTCCATGGGATGCTGAAAGTGGGGTAATAACAGTGTAGTATGGAAATGGCCCAGGAATTGCAATGATCTGATATCGTACATAGTTTTACATAAAAGAGTTCCTGATGTATTGTTTTTAGAAAGTGTTCTGAGGGAGTATTCATATGAAGACCTTATTTTAAACATTTCTAGTTATCATTTCTAGTTACCTTGGAGCCGTGGTGGCGCAGTGGTTAAATGCCAGTACTGCAAGCCACAAGGTTGTGAGTTCGATCCTGCCTGGCTCCAAGGTTGACTCAGCCTTCCATCCTTTCGCAGGTCGGTAAAATGAGTACCCAGCTTGTTGGGGGCATGTATAGAAATGTTTCGAAATACATGCTATTTGTAAGTTGTTCGCCACCTCGCTCCATATGGAGAGGCGGGATACAAATAAAAAAATAAAAAAAATTCTAAAATAAAATATTCCATATTATATGCTTCCAATTTTTCTGGAACAATTGGGAGAAAAAGGATTATGTAAAACTTAAAAAAATGAAGAAAAAAACTTTTGCTCTCTTATTGTTTTGTTTCTTGTGGGGAGGGCCTTCACATCTCTAGGGGATACTAAAAGGTGTGGGTGAAGACTGAGCATGTTTGATAGGCATGGAATGCTGACTTACTGTTGGGTGGGAGAAGGAAAATGGAAAATACAGAGAAGTGGGGAATGGAATGGAAAGGAAAAAAGCAGAGCTGATTAGCTGAACACTACAGAAGGGTTGGTCAGCACTGACGCAGCAATGTTGCTGATTTCTCAACCATCTATTGTACTTTGGCCACATGTAGCCTCCAATGCCATTTTTGTAGCCCCAAATCACCCCGAGCACACCCCCATATTTATTGTTTTTTTCCCCCCAGATGATTTTAGGCCTTCAAACTTATTAACTATGCCAAAACGCTGTAGCTTGCCTTTTCCTTCCCCCTACAGCCCCTTCAAAGCCCCCAATATACAAAAACAGCTGAAAATGAACCTGGAATGTCTCTTCTGGTGTGACGGAACTGTATTGGTACAGTCCAATGGGAAGATGAAGGGGAGGAATTCTCTGTACTGTTGCCCATCCCTGATCTTTTGGCTCAGAGTTTATAGATGACTAAGTAAAAAAAAATGTTAATTTATTGTACAGAATTCTACATCACTTCATAACATACCCAGGATGTAAATATGCTGTATATCCCAGAGAAGAGCAGAATTACAAGCATCATGTTGGGCATTTTTATACAGTATGTATATGAGAAGAGGCTGTAAACCAGGGGCAGAACTCATGCTTTATATGGAAGAATTTCTAAGTTCAGCCCTGGCATTTTCAGTTTAAAATATAAAAAAAAACAGGAAGCAGACAATGAGAAAGGCCTCTGCACGATACCTTGGAGAACCACTGCTGAGCAGCACTGAACCAAGCAGGCCAATTGTGAGCATTGGAATAAAACAGCTTCCTTATTTTGCTTTGCTTCCAACTTACAGGTATTGTCAGGGAATAATACCTGTAAATTGGAAGCACAGCAAAATAGGGTAGCTGTTTTATTCCAGGTCCATCTTTCCCAAACCTGCTGTCCTTAGTCCATGGCCATTTCTGCACTAGACTGTTACAGTGCTATTATTCCACTTTCAACATCCTATGGAATCCTGTGGTTTGCAGTTTAGGGAGGGGCCTGAAGGGCAGGATTTCATAGGATGTTGAAAGTAGAATAATAGCACTGTAACAGTCTAGTGCAGAAATGGCCCATCTTTCTTGGGCCCTTTCTGCAGCTTTCTTGCATCCAGTGGGGGCACGCGAGGATCACGCAAGCAGCCTCTTCCATGAGGCTCTCGCGTCCCCACTGCTACTACCATTCTGTTCATCACAAGAGATAGAACCATGTTGGTTAAGGATGGTGGGAATTGTAGTCCAGCACAACTAGAGGGCTCCACATTGGCAGCAGATGTCTTAGAGGATGAGGGAACAACCAGAAAAGGTAGATTTGAAATGGTGTCTGTGAACTATTGTCACAGCTTTATCAGTGAGTACTTTTAAAACCCATTTCCAGACTTGCTCAGCAGGTTTATGCATCTTCACACAGTCTTCTCTCTGAGGTATTTTTTGCTTGGCTTTGTTCTCCATTTGGCTTGACATAAAATGGAAACACACATTAGCATCTTATGCATTTTCAAGGTTTCTTGTCTCCCTTGTGCCTTCCTTTGACTTCAACATCTTTATTTCTCTCTCTTTCTCCCTTTGACATAAATCTATTCTGTTTTTTTCCCCTTTAATGCTTCCTGTTGTCAAACTGGCAAAAAGTTGTTGCAGTACCACTTGCATGCACGTTATGTGTAAATGTATTCTTCTCTACCCAAGCTGCATACTTACTAGGAGCTTCATGGGAATGGAAAAACAATCATAGCACAATTATGGTTTGTGCACACCCTCATCCTGAGATGTTGTCCTGCACAATATTTCTTACATTTTTATAGCTTGTCAGCAGAGTTTATCTTTTGACTTTCACTCTGTGTCAAGTACACACACTCCTTCTCAGCTGCTTTACCTCCCTCTTTGCTCCTTCAAGTCACTATAACTATATATATATATAAATTTTATCTCCTTTCATCATGAGACACTTTGAACTAACAGGGCTAGAGGACAGTACCTCAACCTGCCAATGTGATGGCGGATACCATGAGATTCCAAGGTAAATGGGAGAAGACTAGCAGGAAGAAAGAGGTAGTACTCTGGGGCACAATTATATGTGAAGGTAACACTTTAACACACAATTATATGTGGAGAAAGTGTGGCCCTCCTGCCTCATGACGCCCCTGAGTGCATTTTGAGGACTCATTACCCTATATCCATCCAAAAATGTTTTGAAAAAAAAGTGATCCATTTCTTTGCTAAAAACGTCCCCACCCACCTACAAGGGCTGGCATCCACTTTTGCCATGTTCCCCTCTCCCGTAGTCATTTCAAATGTGGCAGAAGAACCTATGTGAGCCTGCCTGTGTCTTGAGATCTTCTAGGAAGGTTTGTCTCTCTGTCCCACTACCCTCACAGGTACATCTGGTGGGAACATAAGACAGCGCCTTTTTGGTGGCTGCTCCCAGGCTCTGGAGCTCTTTTCCTAGAGAGGTTATCCTGGTGCCCTCCTTGCTATCCCTTTGCAGGCATGTGAAGACTTTCTCCCCACTTCCTGCTCAAGGTGAAAGGCCTTTGGCGTTCCATGTTGTTTGTCTTTGTTGTTCTTCTTTTGGTGGTTTATTTTTAACTGCTTTTAATTTTACTAATAGTTCAATTATATTTTTAACTTTTGTACAATGGGAGGGTTTTTTTTGTTTTTTTTAGTTGAGTATGTTTTAATTTTTGTAAACTGCTTTGGGCCTCCAACTGGGGAAAAGGCAGGATATAAATAAATATAAATTGTCATCATCATCATAGAAGAAGACTTTTTCTAACCAGGAAGGAATCTCTCAAGACTAAAAGACTGGGGAAGGGGGAATATGGCAAAATTGTCTTTCATGCTGCATACGGGGGATGTGGGACATTTTTATACAAGCAAGGTTTTTTACCAAAAAATGTATTTTAAGATGTTGGGGTAGGGAGTGTGGTGGGGTAATTCCTCTCTCCAAGGCTGCATGGAGGGCCAGTGTAGCTCCCTAAACTCTGGCAGCTGCCTACATCCAATGCAGAAAAACTTACACTGGATCAGACCCAGACACCCATCTGGCCTGGCATCCTGTTTCCCACAGGGAATCACCCAGTGCCTCATGGGAAGCTCACAAGCAGGAGATGAAGACACCAGCTTTTGCCTGCTGTTGTGCCCCAGTTACTGGTGTTCAGAAGCTTATTACCTCTGATCTATTGCAAGTGTTGCAAAAACTTTGGGTGACAGATACTGGGAAGTAACGGTAGCAGGCACCTCCCTGCTCCCATCCTGCCACCGCTGAGCACCTCAGCCAGTTTCCCCATAGGCTCTCTCCTTCATTACCTGAAATAACCTTCTGCCTTTAGGGATGGTGGAGCACTTCTCATCCCAAGTATTAAAATAAAATTAAACTGCCATTTTGGTTTGCTTTGGTCTGTGAAATGTGAGGAATGCTTGGGAGGCATCATCTTGTCTAGTATCTCAGGCTCCAAAACATATTGGGTTGTCGCTTATTGAAGTAATACATAGGTATTATGGCTAGCATACCTTCCAGCTATCCCAGTTTAGCAGGTACAGTCCTAGTTAATCTTTTACTGTTCCACTCTGTCAATTGCTTTTAAAATGTTTCAGGTCCCTACACTGTTACAGTGCTGTTATTCCACTTTAAACATCCTGTGCAATTCTGGGGCCTGTACTGAGTCCACAGAGTGGGAGCCATGGGGATACAGTATTCCTTTTTTTATGACTGATAACCCCACAAACAGAGAAACATGTGCACACTTGTTTTTAAAGATTGCCTGTGTTTTTATGACCCATACAGCATTTTAACATAATATTTCTAAAGATTAGGTGGCTATTTTTCCGTTTTGTATACACGGTGCTATCCTCATTGTTGCCATCTATTGGTGAGTTCAGTCTAAAAAGCTGTCTTTGAACTTTACAGAGAGGCAAGGCAAAGGGAAGAGAATTCTTTTCTCTCACGCAGTCTGTAATTAAGATGTTTTATCAAATTACAAGGGGCTAGAAAACAAGAGCCATGAAAGGGAAAGCTATACCTGTTTTTATTCCTGCGAAGAAGGGATCCGTGGAAGAGCTAGCGCTGCTAGATAAATTTTTGATTCTCTTTGCTCAAATTTCTTTACTTTCCCAAGGGTCTCAAGCAAAATATGATGCAGTATTAACAACAGCAGAGCATTAAAAAGTAATGAATGCATGAAACAGTATGTAGAAATGTCTGAGGAAGCAGAAAGAAATAGTCACGCACAATTTACTTTTATTTATCAGCATAAATTAATGTGAGCTAAAATGGCGTTGTGTTTTCCTTTGTTAGCTAAAACAAATGGCAGTTATTTGTTTTTACATCATCGTGATGGTGTCTCTCCTGAATTTCAATTTGAGCTCCAAAGAGACTTCTGCAGCAGCCCAGGAGAGGAAGAGTCGCAAAATCCATTCCGGGCATCAGCTCACTTCACTTGTGAGGTCTGTCTGTCTGCCTGCCTTCAAATCACCTTATGACAAACTTATGAATTTCATAGGGTTTTCTTAGGCAAAGAATACTCAGGGGTGGTTTTGCCAGTTCCTTCCTCTGAAATATAGGTCCTTTTCGCACGGCATTTTCCATGCGAAAGGGTCCCTCGAGTGTTGTGCAAATGTGAGGAGAGGTCCACACGATGCACTCACATTTGCGCGATGCTCCAGGGCCCAGCAGGCACTACTCATGCACTTTTTCATTTTCGGCTTTAAGACGAAAATAGTGCACAGTCATGCGTCACTCCAGGGCCCCACGCGCACTTGCCGTGCGTGCAGAGCCTCAGGAGCCGGGCCAGTCGTGCTTCCTGTCTCAGTGCAGCCTGAGAAGGTCCCAGGCTGCACTGCGAAAGGAAGAGGTGGGACTCTCATGCAAGCAGGAAGCTCGTGCGGAGCCGAAAGACCCCGGATGCAAGAGCCTCTCTCCGGAGGCTGCTCGGGTGAGCACCGCACCCCACCGTGGATAAAAGGTGAGTTGCAGAAAGGGCTGATACCTACAGTACCCAGTGTTTTTGTCAGTCTTCCATTCACATACTAACCAGGGCTGACCCTATTTGGGATCTGGTACCCTTAAGATATCTAAGAAATCAGGAAACATCCTCATAGGTGTTGATAAGATACAGATATTTAGTTGTATGCACTTATGGGGAGAGCCAGCATGGTATAGTGTTGGTCTAGGACTCTGGGATATCAGGGTTCAGATCCCTGATCCCTGGGTGACCTTGGGCAGGTCACACTCTTTCAGCCTCAGAGGAACACAATAGAAAAACTCTCTGAACAAAATTTGCCAAGAAAACCCATAAGTTTACCTTAGGGTCACCATAAGTCAGAAAAGACTTGAAGGAATACAACAATAGCTATTTATCGGGGGGGGGATCAAAACCACTAATAATTATTAGACTTGACTCTGTCCTATGCAAGTGTGCTGTAGAATATCAGAAAGAGCTAACACCAACTGTATAGTTATAGCCTTTGGATGTGCAGTTGAGTTCCTTGCCATTGCAAGTTAGTTCATCCCATCTCAAAAATGGCACCATAGAGCTGGGCGGGGTGTGACCAAAATGAGAAAAGGTTGCAGAAAAAAATGAGGTAGTGGTGGTGGTTTACTTTAGGAAAAATAATAACTAAAGGAAGATATTAGAGGCTTGTAAAATGTGCCTGAGGGTGAAGAAAGTGTTTTTCTTTTTCCTTGCTCAGAACATAGGGTTAACTGGTGAATCAGATTGGGAGAATATTCAGTACAGAGAAAAGAAAACATTCATAAAACAGCTAAATTGATTTATGGCACTCAATGCCAAAAAGATGTGATGTTGACCATTATCATTGATAACTATCAGTGGATATTAATCGTCGCAGCTCAGGGTTCAGCAAGAATAGTTGTCAGCACCAAAGCTTGGAAGAGTTCTCTTTTTGGACAACATCTTCCAGAACTCCCCAGCCAGTGCCATGCTAGCTGGGGAAGAGGGTTCTGGGAGGGACAAAAACAAAAATCTTTCTCAAGTTCTGCTCTAAATACCAGTTGCTAGAAAACAGCACCAGGAGAGGCTATTTCCTTGTGTGTGTTACTAAGATATCATATCTACTGTGTAAAACAGAGTATTAGAACTGATAGACTTTTGGTCAAATCCAGCATGGCTGCTTTTAAATGATTACACATGCATACAATGTATGCCTGTGCTCTTTCAGACTTTCCGCTGCATGTGCATAGGGAGTAAGGAATTTCAGCACCTGCAAGAAGGTGCAGTTTTGTGCCCTCTCCCCTTAGTACAAAAATTCCGTCAAGATCATTATAGGGCTGGAGATTTGTGTAGCACATCCTAGATAGCCAGTGTGGCATAGCAGTTAAGAGTGTTGGACTGGGACCTGGCAGGTCAGGTTCACATCCCTGCAGACAGAGCCACAAAACTCACTGGGTGACCTTGAGCCACATATTCTCAGTCCATGTTGTAAGGCTGAACTGAGAAAGAGGAAAGCCAAGACTTGCATTTTATTGGTATTGCTAACTAGAGCAAACCCACTGGAACTGTTGAATGATGAATCCACACTTAGATAAAACACATTTATTCAATGGTTTTACTCCAGTTGGACCTACTAATAAGATTCAAGCCTAAGTGTGCCACACTACACTCCTTAAAGAAAAGGCAGGGTATAAATTTCTTTCTTTCTTGACTATATTTATATCTTGCCTTTTATCCAACAAGCTTTAGGCATGAATGTTCCTCATTCATTATTTTATCCTTACAGTAACTGAGGCTGAGAAAATGTGGCCCAGAGACACTTCTGATTTAGACAAGGGATGTGATGCCAGGCTGAATTCAAGCAGTTCTCCCTCCTTCCCTCCCCCCGCCCGTGTCAGTCTCAGTCTACAACTAAGGTGTTCTTAGTTTTTATGCCCTAGACGCACAAAATCTAATGGGGGATTGCAGCTGCTTTACTGCATCCACTTCTGTGCGAGATGGCTGGAAAAATGAAATCCTAGCTTTACTGTCTATTGTACTTAGGAATAGCACTATCACTGAAAAAGGTGTCTTCAAGGTGGTGCTGCATCTTACCATCTACAAGGATCAGGGAACAAAACTATCACTCTAGTACAGGATTCTTGATTTGCTTGCCTTCTGAGATGCACACCTAAAACAACAGAATTGCAGATAGAAATCTGCCTATGTTGACTAGGGAACTTTGGGAGTCCAAAAAACATACCTTTTCAAGCTCTGCATTAACTCTAATAAGAAAATGAATCTGCCATGTATGAATCTACCTTATATGGAGTTCAGGCCATTTAGCCTTGTATTGTCTGTCCTCCCCAGGTTTTCCTGTGTCTCAGGTGAAGACCTTTTCTAGTCCTGCTTCCTGCAATATTTTTGATGTCAGGGACTAAAATTGGGAACTTTGCCACGTGAAGTAGATGCTTCACCATTGAAATGTGGTTTCCTACTCACAGATGTATGAGTGGGTAATTGGCAGAAGAGTGAAAACTTTCCATTCTTAGGGGCAAGGGTTCTTGATGTACTGAGGATGCAGTTGTGGGTTGTTGTTGTTTTTTTGCAGGGTGTGTGTGTGTGTGTGATTTGGTTTGGTTCAACCACCACCACTGATTTTGCATTAATACCAACTCCTTTCTTTTTTGCCCAGAGGAACTTTCTAAGGGATTATGCAGGTCTTTCATATGATATGCCACTGGTAAGGCATTAAAAAAAAAAAACCCTCTGTAATTTATGTTTAATTTGCAAGCCTCCTGCAGGTAAATCTTCTTAGTTACATACTGTAAAATCGTTTCTTTGCAAAAGCAGCTTATTCTGTGATCTCAGATTTGAGCTAACAGGCAGACCCTGGTCTTACAAGCTCAAGCAGCCTGATTCTGTTGGCACCAAATGTGGCACTGATAGGAGTCATCCCATCATTTCCATAATGTATAAATTAGATCTTTCCTAAGTGTTTACTATCAAAAATGTAATGGATGAGAGGAAGTATTAGTCCAGTCATTGCATCCCACTGATTATTGCCTAGGGAGAGAGGAAGGCA